>CAJQUW010012071.1:0-178318 GCA_907163375.1 Prostheceraeus crozeri | reverse complement strand
ATACAGATAGAGAATTGCACGCTGATTCCAAATCTGAAATCCGTTTTCCAATCCGATGCTTCGTTTTGAAGCTATACACCAAAACGTCCCAAATTCTAACTCTGTCGTTTTTCGACAATGTCCCAAAATCTTAAATGGCGTCTCACATCTAAACGAAGACAGATAGGAACAAGCCGATTCTTTCACTGAATTTGTCTCACTCTTAGCTTTCAAACGAGCTATGGCACGACTAAATCCGTCCACTGGAAGCCAAAATCGAAGCGAGCTGTCCAGAGGGGGGGGGACGTCAGCGAAAATTTTTTCTCTCCGATTGACTTGAAACTCACCATACCGATGCAGAATTTCACGCTGAATCCGAATCTGGCCTCTGTTTTCCCATCCGATGGTTCGTTTTGGCGCCACACACCAAAACGTCTCAAATTTTAAGTCTGTTAAAATTTTGAAGAAAAATTTTTTCTCGCCGATTGCCTTGAAACTCACCATACCGATGCAGAATTTTACGCTGAATCCGAATCTGGCAGCCATTTCACCATCCACGACAACCTAGACGGTCGCCCATGTCAACCTAGACGGTCGCCCACGTCAACCTAGACGGTCGCCCACATTAACCTGGACGGTCGCCCACGTCAACCAGGCGGTCGGACCAACTCACCCGAGTCTCACACTCTGTCGTTGCAGAGGGGGGGGGAGTCAGCGAACAGTTTGTGAACGTGGACCCACCTGGCCGGCACACCACGACAGACTACAACCTCTGTCGTTCCAGAGGGGGGGGAGTCAGATCCGAAGCACCACGGCGGCCGACCACGACACTCTGTCGTTCCAGAGGGGGGGGAGGGCGCGCCGGTCGAGTGTTTGTCACTTGCTTACTACTAACCTATAAGGTATCACCATTTACCCGGCCCATAAGACTTTAACTCATTTAAACTCACAAGTCACTATGTGAATCCCATAGAAATACAGACCAGATGGTCCCTATAAAGTAGCTCTCCGATCTATGGATACAAAAGTGTGAAGCTGGCTGTCTTGAAGATTGTTATCATGAGAAGAGCTTTCACCACTGTTGTGAACATATGGCTTAATCGTCATGTATCTGAGCAGTGAGCATGATATCTCTCCTTAGGGTTTGTGGAACAAAATGCCCGAAATGATTGCATTTGTGGGGCTGTAAAACATAAAATAAGCTGCAATGATGATTTTTATGAAATACTGACTAATGTTGAATCAGAGGATTAGATGTCCTTTCACATCGAGCGGCACTACGTGATCAAATGACATGTGCGAGAGTTTGAACGTAACTGCTACATAGGAAATAAAAGGAATCCAAACGAAAGTTTTGTCCGCGTACGAACATAACAGGCCCCAAGGGACATCAAGATGCAATTTAGCCAGAGAAAGCTGAAGACAGTATTTATCTATATTTTGATGTAATCAATTACTGTTGGTTTTCAATAAATCATCCTTTCTGTCTCAATTGGCTAAATGATAATTTGATGGAAATATTATCTGCTGTCATTTGCTAAATATCTTGGTCTAAGTAGGACATAAACTGCAAAGCCGTATGAAGCAACATTGTATTGCCTGTTTCATGCTGTACAGCTAATCTGCTTGTAGCTACACGTTATATAGCATGCATCTATTCGCCTATGCATCAGTGGCGAAAGCTATTCGATTTTCTCCGCGATTCCGAATAGTGCGACTCAATGCACGATTAATCGAAAATCGCGCGATTCTGAACATTTTGAAATTTCTCAACTTTAGTGAGTAGAAGTTTGTAGTTAGTCTAACTGACATTATTTGTAAATGTTTAATTAAATGTATTCGAAAAATGTTGAAAATTTTTCTCTCCGATTGACTTGAAACTCTCCGATTGACATGAAACTCACCATACAGATAGAGAATTGCACGCTGATTCCAAATCTGAAATCCGTTTTCCAATCCGATGCTTCGTTTTGAAGCTATACACCAAAACGTCCCAAATTCTAACTCTGTCGTTTTTCGACAATGTCCCAAAATCTTAAATGGCGTCTCACATCTAAACGAAGACAGATAGGAACAAGCCGATTCTTTCACTGAATTTGTCTCACTCTTAGCTTTCAAACGAGCTATGGCACGACTAAATCCGTCCACTGGAAGCCAAAATCGAAGCGAGCTGTCCAGAGGGGGGGGGGGGACGTCAGCGAAAATTTTTTCTCTCCGATTGACTTGAAACTCACCATACCGATGCAGAATTTCACGCTGAATCCGAATCTGGCCTCCGTTTTCTCATCCGATGGTTCGTTTGGGCGCTACACACCAAAACGTCCCAAATTTTAACTCTGTTAAAATTTTGAAGAAAAATTTTTTCTCGCCGATTGCCTTGAAACTCACCATACCGATGCAGAATTTTACGCTGAATCCGAATCTGGCAGCCATTTCACCATCCACGACAACCTAGACGGTCGCCCATGTCAACCTAGACGGTCGCCCACGTCAACCTAGACGGTCGCCCACATTAACCTGGACGGTCGCCCACGTCAACCAGGCGGTCGGACCAACTCACCCGAGTCTCACACTCTGTCGTTGCAGAGGGGGGGGGGAGTCAGCGAACAGTTTGTGAACGTGGACCCACCTGGCCGGCACACCACGACAGACTACAACCTCTGTCGTTCCAGAGGGGGGGGGAGTCAGATCCGAAGCACCACGGCGGCCGACCACGACACTCTGTCGTTCCAGAGGGGGGGAGGGCGCGCCGGTCGAGTGTTTGTCACTTGCTTACTACTAACCTATAAGGTATCACCATTTACCCGGCCCATAAGACTTTAACTCATTTAAACTCACAAGTCACTATGTGAATCCCATAGAAATACAGACCAGATGGTCCCTATAAAGTAGCTCTCCGGATCTATGGATACAAAAGTGTGAAGCTGGCTGTCTTGAAGATTGTTATCATGAGAAGAGCTTTCACCACTGTTGTGAACATATGGCTTAATCGTCATGTATCTGAGCATGAGCATGATATCTCTCCTTAGGGTTTGTGGAACAAAATGCCCGAAATGATTGCATTTGTGGGGCTGTAAAACAGAAAATAAGCTGCAATGATGATTTTTATGAAATACTGACTAATGTTGAATCAGAGGATTAGATGTCCTTTCACATCGAGCGGCACTACGTGATCAAATGACATGTGCGAGAGTTTGAACGTAACTGCTACATAGGAAATAAAAGGAATCCAAACGAAAGTTTTGTCCGCGTACGAACATAACAGGCCCCAAGGGACATCAAGATGCAATTTAGCCAGAGAAAGCTGAAGACAGTATTTATCTATATTTTGATGTAATCAATTACTGTTGGTTTTCAATAAATCATCCTTTCTGTCTCAATTGGCTAAATGATAATTTGATGGAAATATTATCTGCTGTCATTTGCTAAATATCTTGGTCTAAGTAGGACATAAACTGCAAAGCCGTATGAAGCAACATTGTATTGCCTGTTTCATGCTGTACAGCTAATCTGCTTGTAGCTACATCTATTCGCCTATACATCAGTGGCGGAAGCTATTCGATTTTCTCCGCGATTCCGAATAGTGCGACTCAATGCACGATTAATCGAAAATCGCGCGATTCTGAACATTTTGAAATTTCTCAACTTTAGTGAGTAGAAGTTTGTAGTTAGTCTAACTGACATTATTTGTAAATGTTTAATTAAATGTATTCGAAAAATGTTGAAAATTTTTCTCTCCGATTGACTTGAAACTCTCCGATTGACATGAAACTCACCATACAGATAGAGAATTGCACGCTGATTCCAAATCTGAAATCCGTTTTCCAATCCGATGCTTCGTTTTGAAGCTATACACCAAAACGTCCCAAATTCTAACTCTGTCGTTTTTCGACAATGTCCCAAAATCTTAAATGGCGTCTCACATCTAAACGAAGACAGATAGGAACAAGCCGATTCTTTCACTGAATTTGTCTCACTCTTAGCTTTCAAACGAGCTATGGCACGACTAAATCCGTCCACTGGAAGCCAAAATCGAAGCGAGCTGTCCAGAGGGGGGGGACGTCAGCGAAAATTTTTTCTCTCCGATTGACTTGAAACTCACCATACCGATGCAGAATTTCACGCTGAATCCGAATCTGGCCTCCGTTTTCCCATCCGATGGTTCGTTTTGGCGCCACACACCAAAACGTCCCAAATTCTAACTCTGTCGTTTTTTCGAAAAATGTTGAAAATTTTTTGTCGCCGATTGACTTGAAACTCACCATACAGATAGAGAATTTCACGCTGATTCCAAATCTGAAATCCGTTTTCCAATCCGATGCTTCGTTTTGAAGCTATAGCCCAAAACGTCCCAAATTCTAACTCTGTCGTTTTTCGCCAATGTCCCAAAATCTTAAATGGCGTCTCACATCTAAACGAAGACAGATAGGAACAAGCCGATTCTTTCACTGAATTTGTCTCACTCTTAGCTTTCAAACGAGCTATGGCACGACTAAATCCGTCCACTGGAAGCCAAAATCGAAGCGAGCTGTCCAGAGGGGGGGGGACGTCAGCGAAAATTTTTTCTCTCCGATTGACTTGAAACTCACCATACCGATGCAGAATTTCACGCTGAATCCGAATCTGGCCTCCGTTTTCTCATCCGATGGTTCGTTTTGGCGCCACACACCAAAACGTCTCAAATTTTAACTCTGTTAAAATTTTGAAGAAAAATTTTTTCTCGCCGATTGCCTTGAAACTCACCATACCGATGCAGAATTTTACGCTGAATCCGAATCTGGCAGCCATTTCACCATCCACGACAACCTAGACGGTCGCCCATGTCAACCTAGACGGTCGCCCACGTCAACCTAGACGGTCGCCCACATTAACCTGGACGGTCGCCCACGTCAACCAGGCGGTCGGACCAACTCACCCGAGTCTCACACTCTGTCGTTGCAGAGGGGGGGGGGAGTCAGCGAACAGTTTGTGAACGTGGACCCACCTGGCCGGCACACCACGACAGACTACAACCTCTGTCGTTCCAGAGGGGGGGGAGTCAGATCCGAAGCACCACGGCGGCCGACCACGACACTCTGTCGTTCCAGATGGGGGGGAGGGCGCGCCGGTCGAGTGTTTGTCACTTGCTTACTACTAACCTATAAGGTATCACCATTTACCCGGCCCATAAGACTTTAACTCATTTAAACTCACAAGTCACTATGTGAATCCCATAGAAATACAGACCAGATGGTCCCTATAAAGTAGCTCTCCGGATCTATGGATACAAAAGTGTGAAGCTGGCTGTCTTGAAGATTGTTATCATGAGAAGAGCTTTCACCACTGTTGTGAACATATGGCTTAATCGTCATGTATCTGAGCAGTGAGCATGATATCTCTCCTTAGGGTTTGTGGAACAAAATGCCCGAAATGATTGCATTTGTGGGGCTGTAAAACAGAAAATAAGCTGCAATGATGATTTTTATGAAATACTGACTAATGTTGAATCAGAGGATTAGATGTCCTTTCACATCGAGCGGCACTACGTGATCAAATGACATGTGCGAGAGTTTGAACGTAACTGCTACATAGGAAATAAAAGGAATCCAAACGAAAGTTTTGTCCGCGTACGAACATAACAGGCCCCAAGGGACATCAAGATGCAATTTAGCCAGAGAAAGCTGAAGACAGTATTTATCTATATTTTGATGTAATCAATTACTGTTGGTTTTCAATAAATCATCCTTTTCTGTCTCAATTGGCTAAATGATAATTTGATGGAAATATTATCTGCTGTCATTTGCTAAATATCTTGGTCTAAGTAGGACATAAACTGCAAAGCCGTATGAAGCAACATTGTATTGCCTGTTTCATGCTGTACAGCTAATCTGCTTGTAGCTACACGTTATATAGCATGCATCTATTCGCCTATACATCAGTGGCGGAAGCTATTCGATTTTCTCCGCGATTCCGAATAGTGCGACTCAATGCACGATTAATCGAAAATCGCGCGATTCTGAACATTTTGAAATTTCTCAACTTTAGTGAGTAGAAGTTTGTAGTTAGTCTAACTGACATTATTTGTAAATGTTTAATTAAATGTATTCGAAAAATGTTGAAAATTTTTCTCTCCAATTGACTTGAAACTCTCCGATTGACATGAAACTCACCATACAGATAGAAAATTTCACGCTGATTCCAAATCTGAAATCCGTTTTCCAATCCGATGCTTCGTTTTGAAGCTACAGCCCAAAACGTCCCAAATTCTAACTCTGTCGTTTTTCGACAATGTCCCAAAATCTTAAATGGCGTCTCACATCTAAACGAAGACAGATAGGAACAAGCCGATTCTTTCACTGAATTTGTCTCACTCTTAGCTTTCAAACGAGCTATAGCACGACTAAATCCGTCCACTGGAAGCCAAAATCGAAGCGAGCTGTCCAGAGGGGGGGACGTCAGCGAAAATTTTTTCTCTCCGATTGACTTGAAACTCACCATACCGATGCAGAATTTCACGCTGAATCCGAATCTGGCCTCCGTTTTCTCATCCGATGGTTCGTTTTGGCGCTACACACCAAAACGTCTCAAATTTTAACTCTGTTAAAATTTTGAAGAAAAATTTTTTCTCGCCGATTGCCTTGAAACTCACCATACCGATGCAGAATTTTACGCTGAATCCGAATCTGGCAGCCATTTCACCATCCACGACAACCTAGACGGTCGCCCATGTCAACCTAGACGGTCGCCCACGTCAACCTAGACGGTCGCCCACATTAACCTGGACGGTCGCCCACGTCAACCAGGCGGTCGGACCAACTCACCCGAGTCTCACACTCTGTCGTTGCAGAGGGGGGGGAGTCAGCGAACAGTTTGTGAACGTGGACCCACCTGGCCGGCACACCACGACAGACTACAACCTCTGTCGTTCCAGAGGGGGGGAGTCAGATCCGAAGCACCACGGCGGCCGACCACGACACTCTGTCGTTCCAGAGGGGGGGGGAGGGCGCGCCGGTCGAGTGTTTGTCACTTGCTTACTACTAACCTATAAGGTATCACCATTTACCCGGCCCATAAGACTTTAACTCATTTAAACTCACAAGTCACTATGTGAATCCCATAGAAATACAGACCAGATGGTCCCTATAAAGTAGCTCTCCGGATCTATGGATACAAAAGTGTGAAGCTGGCTGTCTTGAAGATTGTTATCATGAGAAGAGCTTTCACCACTGTTGTGAACATATGGCTTAATCGTCATGTATCTGAGCAGTGAGCATGATATCTCTCCTTAGGGTTTGTGGAACAAAATGCCCGAAATGATTGCATTTGTGGGGCTGTAAAACAGAAAATAAGCTGCAATGATGATTTTTATGAAATACTGACTAATGTTGAATCAGAGGATTAGATGTCCTTTCACATCGAGCGGCACTACGTGATCAAATGACATGTGCGAGAGTTTGAACGTAACTGCTACATAGGAAATAAAAGGAATCCAAACGAAAGTTTTGTCCGCGTACGAACATAACAGGCCCCAAGGGACATCAAGATGCAATTTAGCCAGAGAAAGCTGAAGACAGTATTTATCTATATTTTGATGTAATCAATTACTGTTGGTTTTCAATAAATCATCCTTTCTGTCTCAATTGGCTAAATGATAATTTGATGGAAATATTATCTGCTGTCATTTGCTAAATATCTTGGTCTAAGTAGGACATAAACTGCAAAGCCGTATGAAGCAACATTGTATTGCCTGTTTCATGCTGTACAGCTAATCTGCTTGTAGCTACACGTTATATAGCATGCATCTATTCGCCTATGCATCAGTGGCGAAAGCTATTCGATTTTCTCCGCGATTCCGAATAGTGCGACTCAATGCACGATTAATCGAAAATCGCGCGATTCTGAACATTTTGAAATTTCTCAACTTTAGTGAGTAGAAGTTTGTAGTTAGTCTAACTGACATTATTTGTAATTTCCAGATCATTAAGTTCATTATGAAGTTCATAATTTCCATTATAATGAGACTATGAGAGACATTTAGTTTATTTTTACTTTAAACACATTGCTACCCTATCTATTTATAACCTATTTAATTACATCACAAAGATCTTAACCCACCCAAAATTATTCTTCAACACCAGAAAGCGAGTTCTGGATTGCTGTGTGATCTCAATCCTAAGATGCGGCATCGAGGCATGGACCTTGAACAAAAGAGCTTTTTCCATTTTAAATGCTGCAGAGATGTGGTTTCTGAGAAAAATGCAGAGGATATCATACACAGAAAGAATAGCAAACGAAGAAGTCTTGAGGCGAGTCGGTGAGAAAAGAATCTTCTCAGACAATATCAGAAGAACCAAATCAATTTTCTTCGGTAATCTCATGAGACGAGAAGGTCTGGAAAACATGGCGACTACCGGAAAAATTGCTGGCAAGAGGAGCAGAGGCAGACAAAGAGAAAGGCTGACGGACAATTTGAGTGGATGGCTATGAAGGGCACCAGTGGAGCTACTGCACGATGCGAGAGACAGAAAGCGGTACCAGAACATGATCGCTCACGCCCCCAACACGGCACCTAGAGGAAGAAGAACCTTTTTACAAAATAATACTCTTTTTGTAAATATTGAACTGGGACATTACATTGGGGAATTTCATGCTCAAGAAGTTTAAACAATTTGCGGCCATGTTAGGAAAAAAGGATATCCAATCACCTTCAATCTCTTGTAAGTCTGCTAATCTGTGCGCCGAAGTTCAGTTTCAGTTCAGTTGAATAGATTGGAGAATATTTCGGCAATCGAACTCAATCTGTGAAAGAATCAATCATCATCAGCTCCGAAAGTCACCTGTTGTCTGGGATACCTCAAGGGTCTTTGCTCGGACCTTTTCTTTTTAACCTTGTAGTTGGTTCCCTTAAACGTATAAATAGATTAATAACAATTGTAAAATGCGTCGATGACTGTACGTTTGTAATTCCTATTTAACAGTATGGTTATGACATTTGCATCAGCGAGCATAGAAATGTGGTTGAATGGGCAGCTTTGTGAATGGCTTGAAATTGAATTTGGGAAAATGCAAGCTTATGCGGATGCCAAAGTCCATTAATTACACAGCACCGTCCATTCCTCAGATGCTCTCAGTTAGTGATTTAAAACTGCATGGAGTACATTTCTCGACTGATCTCTAGTGGGAAAAGTTTCCGAATTCTGTTTACAAATCTGCATCTCGTCGATTGTACGCATTCCATGTCCTGAAACCCTTCTTATAAGTCCTCTATGATTAAAATATACTACGGTCTTATACTTTCGGCAATGGAATACTACTCCCGTTACTTATAGGTATGATTTTAAAGAATCATCAAGTGCTGGAAAAGTTACAGCGAAGACCTTACTTTATTGTCTGTGGAGATTCACACTGTTCGTGCGGAAATTTCCCGGACATTCGCAAGAGACGTGAAAATGCCTCTCTGGATATTCTGCGAACGATTCACTCTGATGCATTGCATTCTCTACACGATTTGTGCCCTAAGAAATCTTCTTTTCGACCTGACAGACTTATTCAGCCCCAATGTCTTTCTGCGCGTCGACGAAATTCCCTTTTCCCTGTATCTATCATGATTGCTAACGGTTACTTCATTTTGTAGCTTGAAATCGCAACATTTATTTATAGTACATGTATGCTGACTTCTGTCTGTAGTGCAACTTTGATTATGCTTGCATGGCACAACCACGTGTGTACATGTATTGTATTATGTTTTGAAAACTACAATTTTTTCTATGTATATATGAGGTTTGTTCACTGTGATTTACAATAACTTTTATTGTGATCATGAAATATACGAATTCTATTTTATTCAGGTTTCTAGTACTTCAGCGCATTTTTTTTACTTATGCTGGCTTCATATCATCGCTTCACATGTGAGAGCGAGTGTGTGTGTGCGTGAGAGAGATTCTACCGGTCCTCCCTTGAAGCTGAATTGACCGTCTAGCTCAGCAAACTATACATTACAAAGATTCTGTCAAAGAAGTACTGTGGTTCATGTAATTCAGCTAGAGCAGAACATGGTTTGCCAGTTTTAATTCTGTTTGATAAGATTGAAGAGGCATAGGGTATCAAAAATAGATAATTGATAATTTAAATATTGAATATTTTTAAGTAATGAGTAATTGACATTTGATATTTAACATGTCTTTATCTGAGAAAACCTTTACCTTCCTGTTATGTTAAATCACATTCAAAACCAACACTTCGTTCAAAGCCAGAGACCTTTCAAATTATGTCTGTGTTTAAATTATATTACTGTAGGCCTACCCGTTCAGAACAGATGAATTTTTGTCACTTTAATGAAGTGTGCAGATTACATGTATTTTGTTAGATATTTCAGTGGCTAAATGCTTACTTACTATTATGGAATAGTAGTATTTTACATTTGTATATTTTTCAGATGCTGAATCGTGCATTCTCTCATAAAGGTGTGCTCTCTAATGATAAGAAGACAAGCATTGAAAAATATATAAGCTATCCAAATCTCAATATGACTAGAAGCTTAATTAGTGTTCTAAGAGTAACAAAAGATATCTGTGTAACACACACTATACTGTATTTGATCATTGCACAAAGCGATGGCATTGTGCTAGTATCAAAAACATCAATATCATAAGTTCATAATAATATACTCATTGACAAATTTTTTGAAACATTTACTTCTTTAACTTCTTTCATTTTTGACTGGTATATATACATGCATGTATGCTACCTTGATAATTTAGTCACAATCTCCACCAAGTCGCTAGCACAGAAAAACAACGCATGTAGCAGATTCAACTTTAATAGCGCGTGTGCCCCCTCTAGCTCCAATACATTCAGTAATCCGAGATGGCATGGATTCACAAAGTTTCTGAATGCAGGATGCTTCAAGGAGAAGCCACTGCTCTGTCAGTCTTTCAGAGAGAATCTTCAGGGACACTGGTGGAAATGAATAGCGGTCTCTCACTCGCCGCCCAAGCTCGTCCCAGACTTGTTCAATGGGTGACAAGTCAGGTGAGCGTGCAGGCCAGTCAAGGGTTTGAATATTCAATCTTCTAACAGTGGCAATGACAGCCGAGGAGCGATGTGGTCTTGCGTTGTCGTCTTCGATGACGAGATCCCCCACCCTGACCACTGGGGCAACAACAGGAAGCACAATTTCATTGAGATACCTTTCTCCAGTCAACGTGCATTTGATAATGACTGCTGTCGTTCGTCCGTCATGCCAAATGCCACCACACAGCATAACACTTCCACCACCATATCTGTTGTGTTCTTTAATACAGCATGGGGCAAAGCGTTCACCTGGAAGACGATGCACTCTGACAAGACCGTCATTGAAATCCAGAGTGAATCTCGATTCATCGGTCCACAAGACTTTCTGCCAGTGATGGTCATTCCATGAGCGATGGGCATCACACCAGGCAACTCGTCTTCTGCTGTGCTCAAAACTCAATGGAATTATGACAGCTGGTCGTCGCGATTGAATTCCAGCTTCTCGCAATCTTCGGTAAGCCGTTCGAACGCTACAGTCTATATTTGAGGCACTCTTCCAGTGTACGACTAGCTTTGGGACTGACACAAATCTATTCCTCTTTGCAGCTAAAACTAGACGTGCGTCTGTCCTTCCTGCAGACTTTCTTGATCGACCAGATCCCTTCTTTTTTTTGACATCTCCTTCTGCTTTCCATCGACCACCACCACCTCCAAACAACGACTCACGATAGTTGCAGCTCTTCGGCAACACTCGCACAACTTCTATCACAACGAATCATTCCAATAGATAAACTAATCATACTCTAATATAATCATACCTCTGATAAACTGATCGTGTGCCATTTTATTTTACAAAAGCTGGATTTCAGTTCACGTTTATGTTCAATTTGTAAAAGCAATTGTGACAGCTGTATCGATATCAAAATTTGAAATTTGACCACCATAGATCTTTCTCCATTCTCTAATGTGTTGAATGGTAATACATAGAAAGCGAGATATTGCATCATACCCGAGAAAAAATGAAACAAACTTCAATTCAAGCCAATGATAGTTTGTTTCATTAATTATGTCAATGAGTATATCATGCAGTAGGCCAATACAGTGACTTGTAAAGAAATCAAGCAGCTGGGAGATAAATAGCGAAATATTACAATTATTTATAATATGCTAGGTTAGTATGGAAATAGCTTCTTTGTATGGACACAGTGTTCTTTGATTGCATCATCAGTCTTGATTGATTTTTAATGCAATTCATGGTCTGTGTCATTAGGTAATCGTATTTTAATGCAACATAATTTTGTCAGATTATTTTGTCGACACCCATGCACATACAGTAGGCTACATATGCATGCAGTACAGTCTATAATACTGTCTTGCAATTTGTCATCAAGCCAAGCCCTCGTGTAGGCAAGACCAGAATCTTGGGGCCTTGAACGCCGTTGGGTGGTCGGTGGAATCTGCAGTCCTGTATGATGTGCTGTAGTGTCTGCTCTGGGTGGCCGCAATCACAGGATGATGAAGTTTTTAGTCCCCAGTCCTTTATGCTAGCAGTTTTTATTCCCCAGTCCTTTATGCTGGCAGTGAAGCGGCCTACACCTGTCCGGAGGCGGTTGAGAGTGGTCCATTGCTTGCGTGGTAGTTCGGTACCTTGAATGTCGTCAATGAACTTGTGCAGTCGTTGCTTCTGACTTAGCGCCCATCCTTCCTTCCATCGGCGATTGAGCCATGTTCATTTGGTGCTGTCGTCTGGGACGGTATTAAGGAGCTGGCGGGCGTGCGCTGAGAAGGGCCGACGGGACTTCAGGCGGGTTGGTTGCGGGGATTGTCCGATGACTTCGTGAAGCAGATGTCCTTCGTTGTTCTTGGCCTTGGGAGTCAGGCCAGAACTGCTACTTCACGCTGCAGCGATGGCGGAGCTATGCCGGAGAGGATCGGTAAGTGGTTCTCTGGAGTGGGGCGAAGGGTACCGGAGACGGTTCGCATGGCGTTTTTGAGAGTCCTGTCCAGAATGAGGGTGTGAGGGCTTCTGCACCAAGCAGGGGCACAATACTCGGTGGTGGAATAGACCAACGCCTGCGTGGATAATACTCCGTTGTGTTATGATTTTAGAGTTCTAACATTTCGTTGAATTTTGTCAATGTGATATTTCCGGATATCTAACATGTTAAAGCCATAAATTAGTGGTTACCGTTTTGGCGGCTGCCAAAGCAGGAAGAGATTCGTATCTGTAGAATTGTGATTTTCATTGTTCATTTACTCTGTCATTGTATTCAAATACATTCAAACAAGGCCTTTTCTCAATTCACTCAGTTCCTTGTTCAAGATGTAACTACATGTTATATACTTGTTCACTCACTTCGCAGTTAATTTTAATTTTTGCACTAGACTGTTCAGTTAAGAAGAAATATTCAATTCACGCAGTTTCCTTCTGGCCCTCCTGAGAAGGTTGATCAAGTCCGCTGATCGGTGTTTGATGAGAGGTCATTCTACCGCCTCCCTTCACTTATTCCAGCGCCTCTATCTCGTATATAACATCGAGGAAATGCAGCCGTTCTGTGTTGTGTCTTCGCGGCCTCTGTCTCACCTTCAAACTCATGACAATTTCAGAATTGTAGCTTTCACGTACTTGCTTAACATTGAAAAAATCCTAAACCGTTTTAAATTGAATTCCATGAATTTGTTCGTCTGTCACCCAGTTTGATCTCAAGGAAATCTGTGAAGCGCTTATTGATTATCCTATATCATAATTATTATCCTGACTCCTGTATTATAATAATTCATTTGAAAAATCTCTGTGTACAAAAGCTGGTTCGAAAACTATTCTTTTTGTTGTTTTGGTGGCATACATAATTGTTTATTCAATCGATAACATTTCTGAAACATGCAACATCCAGTAATTGTATATCACGTTGATGTGCATTATTAGATCATCAGGACTATATGCATTGTGGGGTACTATTAAATCCCTCTAAAAACCAGCAAAGGAACATTGAGTTAGATTTCGGCGGACAGTCACTAAATACTCCTTTTTGCACACTACTGAAATGTCGCCTAAGTTGGTGCACCTGCAATTTAATGCTGCATTTTGCAAATGCAATGTGAATATATTAATATGCCATGTGAGTAAGGAGGTTCTCAGTTGCATCTGCAATTGAAATAGGTAATTGTGTCGATGTTGAGAGATGTGAACTTGACCTGCTGAAGACTCCTATTACTGGATGAAATGGGAGATATCCAGGTCTGTTCCCATTTTTCAACTGAGGATGCAACTCAATATTTTATCTACATGTACCTACACTATTCAAAATTTGTTAATGCATAGCGTCATCAAAGCATCAGAAAGCCTCTATCGCATTCCGTTATAAGAGGAATTTTAGAGTTATGCACTATAACACAACAAGCGAGAAATATAATGTTTGAACTAAAGAAGCTCACTTTGAAGTTGTACAAGGTGGCCATAAAGTCGCGCACCAAAGTTTATCTGACCTACGTCCAAACTTAAAGCTTCAATCATACTATTATAGAAATTCCTTGTTTCGTCGTGGAGTATACTTCGTTCTCTTAACTTCATGAATGAACATTATTTGGTGCAGATGATCGCGCGACTGCCAAAATGAGAATTACTCTCAAAAAAGCGAAGGAGTCAAGATAAATGGAAGCTACATTAGCTTCTTAATCACAACCAGCGAGCATGTCCTTGTCAATTGAACACAGAGTTGAAATTATCTGACTTTGTGGGTGAGAGGGTGCGACAAACTGGTCTGTTGCTGAAACGTTCAATTCAAAGTATGAATGAATGAATGTTAGTCACACGGCAGTGGGTCATTTACTTGCGAAGTTCAAAGAAACTGACGTTCACGACAAAGAGCTAGGTGGACGTCCAAGAGTATCTGATGCGACACGAACACCCATTCTCGATAAAACTGAGCAAAGTCCAAAAAAATCCTTGCGTAGATCATCTCGCGAAATCAACGTTACACGCTCACGAAGCAAAAGATACTCAAAGAATACCTTTTTCATCCATAAAAACTTCAGATTCTACAAAAATTGTACGAAGACGATCTTGACCGACGCATGGAAATGTCGACATGGTTTAAAAACCCATTGGATGAAGATCCTGACATGGTGCATCGGAAAGTGCTCTTAAGTGATGAAGCCAACTTTTATCTCAATGGTGAAGTGAATAAAGAAAATTGCCGATATTATGCGCGGGAGAATCCCCACTGGATGCAACCCACAAAAGAACAGTGGTGCGAAACTAATGGTCTGGTGCGGTCTGTGGTAAGACCATATTTTATGGCCCTTCTTTTTGACTCCACGCTTGACGGCAACAAGTACTTCACAATGTTGCAAGAAGAACTTATCCCTCACTTAAACTCAATTGGAGAAGGACGACCTGAGTGGTTCATGCAGGATATGAACGCCTCCGCACTATGCCTTGATAGTGTGCGCCTGGCTGGATGAAAAACTTCGTTCATTGGATTGATCGAAGGGAAACAGTCGAATGGGCTGCTCGATTCCCCGACCTGAGTCCTATGGATTACTTCTTTTGGAGATACGCTAAACACTTAGTATATTCCGTGCGCATGAATGACCTGGATCCTTTGCGAACTCGAATTCGTGATGCTTGTCAGGAAATTGTCGGTGATTCAAATTTCCTGAATCGAGTGTTCCATAACTTTCACCATCGACTCAATTTATGTGTGGCTGCTGGTGGGCAGCATTTTGAACATTTGTGAATACCTAGAAGCAGTGTATAATTTTCTTAATTTCCTTGGTTACAATTATGCATTTTTCTCCTTTAAAAGTCATTTAAAGCGATCTACAAGATTAATTAAAATCTTGGTGCGCAACTTTATGACCACCCTATATTTAATACATAATATTGGCACAAGCTTTATTTTACTTTAGTCTTCCAATGGCATTCTCACTGGAGTAGTGGTCGAGTATCAGAGGACATTGTCGCATGTTCGCATGATTGTCTGTATGCTCAGTAGGTTCTAGCATCAGTGGCATGTAAACTTTCTCTACAAGTAGCTCCCTACTGACTGCTTGTGCGTGATATTCTCCGCTATGCTTCAGTCCACGTGGCAGAAGCCCACCACGTATCGCAAATCTCACTCGGCGGTTACCCACATAGTGGAAATCCCACTTGGCAGTGCTCCAAATAGCAGAAAGCCCACTTGGCAGCAACCCACATAGCAAGGGCCCACTTGGCAGTAACCCACATAGCGAAGGCCCACTTGGCAGTAACCCACATAGCGAAAAGCCCACTTGGCGGAAAACCCAAATGGCGGAAACCGATATAATAGACAGTAGCTTACATTGTATGATGAATGCGGATATCGGTAATTAACATAATGGTCCCCTCTTTGAAAGTGCTCTCAACAGACTTATTGCTGACACTTTCGATCAGGTCTGCAAATATGACGTCATGCAGGAAAAAGCAAGTACTCATTGACTCATTGAGTATCGCACCGAACACTTCAATGAAAATAACCCTGCAATTAGCGAAAAATCTAGATTTTGAGGGAAGCCAGACATCGCATAATGAAGGCAGAGTGCCTAAAGTAGAACATCAAAGACTTCCTTTATTGTGATAAAAATAGAAGAAATAGACCTAAACTAAATATGAAAGAGCTTAGCTTTTCTCTGCGTATACTACATCATTCCGCTGGTAAAATATACTTTCATTTGAAATACTTTTACGTATTATATTCCCTGATCAAACTTAATAAAAATTGTGTGTTTTTCTGCTTTGACCACAAAATTAAATATTTTGTTTATCTGCTTCGGTTTGCCAGAAGTGTGATTAATTCGAAATCGCCGGCACATCGAGGAACTTATTAAGTGGGCAAAAAGGAATTCCTAATACCTTACAGAGATAGGAAAAAAATTCGTGCGTCGCTTGCGGATTAATGTGAGTTCACGCAAAGAGCTTCGGTTGCCACAATTCCTTCAGATTCGAAGAATTCAGATCATTGCGCACAAGTTCTCTCCATAATGTTGGCCCTTCCGATCATTATCAAAAAAAGTAGCAGGCGTACGAAAATTAGTTCACTTGATGATTTCACATTCTCTCCCCGGTATTTCTCACTGTATACTGCATACAATCGAAAGTTAATCAAGACAGGGATGTGTGTTTTGGTGTGTGTTAAGTGATATCACAGCACACACGCATCTCTCACGGGCTCTGGTGTCCTTTGCTGACAGCTTATTGTTTGCCATTTCCAATAGCAAGCGATACACGAATTATCCATTCGAGAAGGAGCAAGTTGTCTAATTCTGTGATATGTCATTTCGATATTAAGACCACATATAACCATTCCTTTCTAGGAAACCGAAGCGCGCGCAGATGAATCTAATTCTGTGACTTTGTCAGTTTACCCTGTACTGCATTGTGTAGGATAGATTATGTACTTTTGTTCACATGATCAAATGATCATAGACGAGACTTTCCGGTAAGTAGGCTCTCCTCTAAGTAGATTTTTGCTATGTGGGTTTCTGCTGACTAGGGTGAAGTCTCTCCACTAAACCTTAGGATCACTCAACACTTTTGTAGTTGCACATCTTAATGCATCAACAACGTTTACGTAAAGCCTCAATAAATTCGTTCCCCTTGGGTCTTAATCAGGACATGGCATGAAGGCTAATCATGCAAGGAGGTTAGGGAATAAGCGATTCCTCATAACTTTATTATGAAATATCCCGATAGCACACATTCATACATCATTTCAATATATTTCAATGTAATACATCAAATACTCTTTACTCTGTATTCGTCCACACTTTACAGCGCAGTGAACAGTCATTTACGTATAAAGCGCATTCTTCCATAGCTACGACCATATACCGGCCTTCTTTCACGCCGCTGCATCCGATAACGGGTTCCACCAAATGAATTGCGGAAGCGAGGATGAAAGCGATTACGAAATCGATTCCCGAAACCTCTTTGAGATCCACAATTATGTGAATGACACCGACAAAAAGTCTTGTGTACTCGACAATACAGTACACAGTCAGCTGTCGAATAATGGGTTTGAATACATCCCAGTTGAGCTTGTAATTCAATGATGCAACACACAAGAATCGTGAAGCAAATAAGTGTTCCGCGTCCCATGATGGAATGACTTTGACCTTCGTATTCAAGTAATTAGGTTTAAATGTCTCCGTATCTAAAGCGTGATATGTAAAAATGCTTAATTTGCATTCAGGACATTGAGACTAAATAACATCAAATATGGTAATGCGTTTAGCAGGTGGGATTCCTCGTAGACAGACGCTGACCATCTGTAAACAAATGTAACATCAAATGATGCGGCATTTTCTTTGAAATCAAATTGAAAGGCTGCGTAAAACACTGGAATAAAAATGTATAATCTGTGCCATAGAGTAGGGATATATAGGTAGAGTGTCGACTCAAAAAAGCATCTGTATACAGTGAAAATTTTTATATGAAAAGATTCAGTTTTTTCGCGGAGATTATGTTCCCGTGGCCCAAAAATTTTTGAGCAGTTTCCAAAATGTCAAAATTTTGCATATTTAAATACTACCGCGATGACTCTCCTATATAAGTAGTGTGAAACAAGTTGGACATCAATGGGAATGACTGTTTGCTAATAAGCATCCTAACTAAGCGGAAATTAAGCTGATTATCAAAAGAAATCTAATGAACGGCATTGTAATGGAAGTCTTCATGAAAAAGTCGCGATCTTATCCGTGTTTTTTTGGCTGAAATTTCAAGTTTTTAATTCAATTTTCACCGGCATGATTTCATGATTCACTATATAAATTCATGTCTCATTTCTTGAATCTGCATAATGGTGTGGACCCATATACATCTTTCAAAGTTAACTGAAATCATTGTCTTTGAATCTAGATTTTGCTCTACCAGTGTCAGGTTGCTTATCATCACGCTTAAGAAGATTCTCTTGAGCGTTGATCACGAAAGCAATAGCAAGTCATCGAGTTACCAATTCAACAAATATTACCTCTCCAAGGCTGTCATGACACGGAGGATCTGTAAAATAATATCATTTCCTTCTGCTATGCTATCATGATCAGTCAATTCCGTTGTAATTTCTTCAAAACTGCATAAATGTGCATGTCACATCTGGAACAAATTCCGACTGTATGTCCTTTGAGTTCATTTAATAAATTCGAAAGTGTATGCGCATTGGGGATTTAATAATTGCGGAGTTACCACTCTACCTAATATACAGGGTGTCCGTAAATTCGCTTGACTTTTAAATTGAATATCTACATGAGAAAGCAATAAACTTTTTCATCACAAACCATGTTGTGTTATGCAACATAAACGGGAATTTACGAATCTAACAATAAGAAGCCAATATTTGATGATTTAAATGTTCAAATCAAATGTTCGAAATGAACGCCGTCGAAATCAATCAGTGCAGTCAATCGCTGAATAATATCGAAAACACCAGCGGCAAGTTCTTCACGCGTGACTTCATAGCAGATGTCAGTGATCTTCTCACTCAACTGGTCCAGGTTTTGTGGCTTACCATGATCGTACATCTTCGCTTTCATCCATCCCCAGAACCAAAAGTCGAGAGGATTCAGAGCAGGTGAACGTAGAGGACACTCTCGGTCACATCCTCGACTTATCAAGCGATTTGAGATGCATGTTGATTGCTTGACATCTGACTAGATGTGGCAATTGTGCGCATTAACGATCCCATCGAGTGAAAAATACGATATCAATAAGACCAGACGATATCATCGATTACATTCTGATTGTCGAGAAGCCATCTCGCAAACTCACAGCGCTTTGTCTTGTCGGCCGACTCAAGTGCTTGCACGACTTGTAATTTGTAAGGGTAGAGTCCTAATTCATGCCGAAGGATTTTATGGACACTAGTCTTCGAAATTGTACCAACCTCTTCAGTCACTTTGCGAACTGACGTGACTCCTAGCATTGATTTTGAACTAGTCTCCTCGACGACGCGATTCACAGTTGCAATTGTCAAGTCATCCGACAACCACTGCGTGGTTTATCATGAACACTGCCAGTTTCTTCAAACTTTTTGATGATATTTGTAATCGATGTTGTTGTAAAAGGATCTTTTTGAATGCGTCTTTGAGTCTTAAACTTTCGAAGAGCAGCTGTATCACTTCTATTGCATGCATAGAGGCACTGAACTATCTCTCTCCGAGTCTGAGGATCCATTGCGAATACGATAGGCAGCGATTGTAGGCTACCACTTCACAGTGGGATTTCGAACATAGCATAAGGAAACTCTGTGATGCAGACTTAACCTATTGGTTGACACACACGTCTTTGTCATTGGTTAGCGAAAACATCACGTCATGGATATGGGATATTTCAATTCTGTGCCATGAAGGCTGATTAATTTGACGCTCTCAATTGAAGATGATACGATATGAATCAATCAATGACTAGGCATGTCGTCATGGCTGGTGATGAAAGTTTCATAGAATTGAATAAGGGAAAATTTTGAGCTATGTCTCCTGGGTAAGGTTAATTGACATAATTGACAATACGGCTAATTGACTTAAACATTTACTGAAACTGAAATGAATTCACCAAAACTATAATTGTGCATGTAATATTCATTAAAAAATTGACTGCATGCAGAATGTAAAATTTAAGCAGTTAAATAATCGAATATCCATTTCTTATGGTTAGATTCGTAAATTCCCCTTTATGCTACGTAATATATCATGGTTTGTGACGCAAAAGTTTATTGTTTTCTCATGTAGATATTCAATTTAAAAGTCAAGCGAATTTACGGACACTGTATTTACTCTATGATCTGTGCCATCAATTTACCAGCAATATTGACCCTCAGATATAATAGAAAGTTGTCCTCAGACTTGACGATTTAAGCTCAAAATTCCTTGGCAACCGTAGACGCTGCGTTGGTTAATAATCACACAGCAATCTTGGC
The DNA here is from genome assembly GCA_907163375.1 of Prostheceraeus crozeri. Lineage (NCBI taxonomy): Eukaryota > Metazoa > Platyhelminthes > Polycladida > Euryleptidae > Prostheceraeus > Prostheceraeus crozeri. Next base: position 157,415 of record CAJQUW010012071.1, on the reverse strand, counting down.
AACTTCACGACAAATAGCGCAGAGCTGCGTGTTGTGCAGTCCTTCAGCATCTTTCAGTCATTCTAGATATTAAGGCAGTATGGCCGGTTCCTAGCAGTACTGACGACTCCTTGGGGGTGCTGTAGAGCCTCAGCGTTTACGGCTGATAACAAATTTTGAACTTAAATTTTTCAAGTCGGGGCATAATTCAATGCCCTCTTATTCAAATGTATTCAAATAATTTATCTTATCCTTATTTATCGATTGTCTATTATTTTAATATTGCATATATTATTATTATCTATTTTTTTCATAATGTTTCTTTTTAATTGCCTGAATTATTTAGTGCCATATCTTTAATTTTTTTCATAAAGCATTAAATATTTAAAAAGTTGATGCTTCAATGTTGCTAGGCGTTTCCGATCATATTCATTATGCGCTGTTTCCCATAACAGGCCATTGAAAATGCTATTCGTAATTTTAGAAATTCAAATTAGATTCAATATAATTTCCCACGATTTTTAGGATAATGTTTCAACAGAAAGATGCAGCCACAATTTCATACTCCTGACAACAGTTAATGCTTCACACAATAAATCAGATGGCAGTTGTTTGATTCAATAACAATATGTAGTGGCAACCGCTCCGCAGCGACCTAGATGAACATGCCTGTGATGAATGTGTTCGATTTCTGACTACAAACAATTTCCTTTTTTGTGAGGAGCAAGAGGAAAGTATAGCAGAAAAACTTTGTGAAATCCGGAGCCAAAAAGCATTCGTTTTTCACTATTTGATATGTTTTGAGAATTCGACATTTGCGTTATGCGTTTATGTTTGAGAGAAAGTTAATTTATATTTCAAACTGAAAATCGAAATCACAAATGCAGTGCATGTAGTTAATAATTGCATGATTGCGTTAATTCTTCAGAAGCAAATTCGTCAGTAATACATGACAACTTTGTCTGTGATTTGTTAGCTTTGTATGACAGCTTGATTAACTATGAAAATGCTTTCATGATGTATCGGATATTAAGTAAAAAAATCTATTTAATTGAGAGCTTCATAGATGGAATATGCACGAAAATACATGTTGAAGCGATATTTCTTGATGATTTTAGGCTCGGAGATGTTGAAAAGAAGACTTCCACCTTCTATTAGAGCGCAACCTGAGATAGACCACCACCAAAGAGAGAGGGTTGAAAAAGAGACGGCCATGGCGGTCTTTTTCATGTTCTTTAAGTAGGTAAGTAGTATGTCATCAGCATGCAACTTATTAAGCTCACAAATAACATACTATTGACATTACAGGTGCTCTATTTCACACATGAAAAGAGCGTTTGACTTTTGAGTTTTCCGACAGATTTAATATATTGCTCAATTGAAGAAACAATTCAAAATACTTGAATAAAGAAACATAAGAAAATACAAAAAACATTATGTCTTTCATTTTACAACATTTCAAAAAGCATGGTTTTATCAAAATCCTGATTGCAACCATTGCATAACTCTTCAACTATACAAAGTATACAATTATACAAAACTGATTATTGGCTATTTCTGCACAATTTCTTGATAGTTCGATTCTTGAGCAAATGTACATATAGCAAGAACCGCAAAGCTTTGCGTTCGCATGCGTGTCTTGCGCAAATATTGCTGGCTTACGAAAGAATAGCAAGAATGTTCATGTCAAAGGATGTCACGTCTAAGCGATTTAAATGGTGCTTCAAGAGATTCTCGAATTTAAAATTGTTGGTGGTTAAATTAGAAAGTCTCACTGGATGATAGCCTCAAATAAGTTTTGTCAAATTTCAATCGATTCTCCTGTCTTTCAATCTTATTTTGTATTGATAAGTTACACGACATTCGAGAGCTTCTCAATGAGCTATTATATATTCGCATTCGCTATTGTTAAAATAAGAAAATCGTCTCTTAAGAAATTGCAAATTTTCAATGTAAAAACATGTAGGATGAAATTGATGATAAAATTGAAACGAAATTGATTGATGAAAAGTTGAAACATCTCTTGGCGTTAACGAGGTCGTTTCCACGTTTTCTACACCTGTCCTGTTTCAGTGTCTACTCTGCACACCTAGATCAAGGTGTTGACCTAGAGAAGCTGTGAACAAGGCTTATATTCGGCGTTGAACATTCATATTCTCATGAATCCTGATGACTGAGTCTGCTCTTTTGTCGCAAAGGACAGTCTGAATACCAGTTGGCCAAAAAGTCGGCGTCCCAAGGACCACCATTCACACAGGTGGGGAACTATTTTTTTCCATCCTCTCCAGAAAAACTGGATCTGGTTGGAAAAGAAAGACAATATTTCAAACTGATCGGAATTTATGATTGTTTGGTAGGAGTTCACTTCAGCAGCCGATGGTTTCTGCGATGAGGAGACGTCGCCTGAAAAGTGAGCACTTCAAAAGTCGCAAGAGATCATCAATCAGGGATCGAATTCATCACCGACCAACAGATCATGAGGCTGAAGTGGACGATGCAACATTGTCACAGGAGTTCTCAACGGCATTGAGTTGTTTGTAGTGATGAAGCGTCTGTCTGTCTCAGACTTAGCGATGGCCGTTTGAGAGTTAGGACTAAGTCAGGTGACACAATTCCTTAAAATTTGACATTGTCCTTGAATCAAGAAGGTGGAAGATTGCTTATTTGGGCAGCGATATGGATGAATGGACGAACCGAATTCCATACTCAATGGATGACATAAATTCCGATGGATACGCGAATGTTTTTCAAAGGCACATTCCTCCATTGTCCTCCCAAATTTTCCTGCAAAATCTTTCCCCTTACGACTTTTCAATTGTCATAGGAGTTATGTGACTAATTCATTCACAACTCAAACCGGCATATGAACTTTGAAATGGCCAGCTTGCTCTCCAGACTGCAATCCCATTGAAATTGTCTGGAGTGCACTGAAGAACAGTGTGGGGCGATCAGCTCTTCCTGGTGATGGAGATGGTCTTTTTCGAATTGAAATTTTGTTAAGGCAAGAGTTGGAGGAGTTTATAGTAGCAATCAGCCGCCTGATCCAAGGTGTGCCTTCCGGGATTAAGCAAGTGATTGAACCTTCTGGTGACAGTGCGAGATGTAACTGACCAGCATAGAGCGCATATGGGCTTTTCCAATGATGCACTGGCTTTTCAGACTCATTGATCAGGAAATTAAATCATATTTCAACCTTTATTTTCATTTGTCTGCCAAATTTTCACGTGTAGTTGAGAAAATTTCATTAAAATAAGACAAAGTCCAATATTTATAATCGAAGTAGATTTTATTTATTCATAAACACAAATCTTGGAACACCGGATAGTGCATAGCTATGGAATCGTGAAATAAATATGTCTTACATGTATCTCACTGATTAATTTCACGGAATTAAGGTTCAAATGAACTCGCATCAAAAGGAAATGATTTCACCTCTTCTTCAGCTAGGAGAATACATAGCGTTTGACCCTCGAAGATACTGAACTTTTGTCACCTGTAATCAGTTGGATAATAGCGTGAACTTACGTACGTACATTTTAACCATCGACATTGTGCAGCATGTATAGTCAAGAAATTATCATGATGGGCAATGATTCTTTCTGAAGGAAACATTGCCCTCGTCAATGTTATGTTTCACGGACTGTTCTGATGAGTTAAAACTGCATTATAAATGTACTGGCCAGTGTTGCTCACGATCAATCGAATAGTCGATTGTCATCACGCAGTTATTGAGGATGTTTCTCGGAGTTATCACGAAGCTATTGAGGATGGCTTCTCGTTGATAAGGGTCGGGACCCGAAACGTCCGAGACATAAATTTCTTGTACATACATTGTTTTTAACCCTCGTTTAACTAAAGGGAGAGCACATACTTTAACCTGTATATCAGGGGCGTCGGAACCGGGGTAGCAGGGGTAGCAGCTGCTACCCCTAAATTTGAGTAGGGGTAGCAAAGTATGTCATTTGCTACGCCTGAAATACCGATGAACAAGACATCGGAAAAATTCCTGTAAGCAGGTACATGAGGATTCAGGAATGCATGCTTGTCATCTATCTCGAAACTTTGTCAATTCATCAATCAAATGCAACGTTGGCAGGACTTCCAGCCTCTGATGTGAAGAGCATTGTTGAGATATTGATTACAGAGCTTGAAGGGATGAGGAGTGACGACAAGTTCAATGAAATTGAAGAAAGTGCTATGATGACGATGAAGACCAACAAGATTCAAGCATCAACGCAGCTACATCAGAGACTACACGATCATCAAAACTACCTTCGAGATACACATACACTGTCGAAGCTTACGGACATCGAAGAACTGACTCATCGGATAAGAATCTGAAAGTATCTTATTTCGAAGCCATAGATCTGGTAACAGCAGAACTGAAAAGACGATTCCATCAGCCAGATTTTGAAACATTAACTAATTTCGAAAGTGTTCTTCTTAGAAGAGACAAAAGTGTCAATGAGTTGAAATCAATTTTGCCTGTTCACCACACTGACTTCAATCTAGAGTCTTCAGCTGCACAGCTACGAATGCTGTCGTCTTTCTTGAAGACGGAAAATGTGGATGATCCAACACAAGCTTCAGCGTTGCTGAAGCATTTAGCCAAACAGCCGAAAGCCGCTAGGATTTTGCTTTCGGAGGTAATTAAACTCATTCAGATAATCATCACCATACCAGCGCCAGCCTCATCTGCTGAAAGGACATTCAGTGCCTTGCGCCGCCTAAAGTCTGAGTACCGATGTACTATGAATCAATCACGCCTAACTCACTTGATTCTTCTTCATGTATTTAAACATCAGACCATGGAATTGAGCATTTCCTCTATTATGAGAGAGTTTGCTTCCCGTACTCCCGAGAGGAAAGCTCGATTTGGCAACGGTGTGTGGTGAGATGTAATGAACTAAAGATGTACATGTATAATCTTCATTTACATGATGCTAGATTTTAGAATCAAAAATTACATGTCGGCCCGAATTGTATCGATGTGTCGACCTGCTTTTGCATTGACCAGCAGAAATAGAAGTAGCAGTTGCCATAAATTGTACCTACATGTCACGTCAAAACCGAACCATCGGATATTTGTAAGTAGTCAAGCAGCTTTGTGACGTCTCTCAAAAATAGGTTTGCAATTTTTATGAATGGGAAAATTTTGATACACATTTGTATTTAATAGGCTGACATTGTTTATATCGTATAGGTTGACATTACTAAATGCTATGCAGTATAGTGGCGGCTGGGTACTTAGTAGTTCTTTGAATACTTAGAATTATTTTCATCAAATATTGCCTTAGTAGACCTACCTTCACAAAATGAAGTTTAGATAGAAATGTCAGTATAGCTGGATTAATCATTGAATTTCAGCGCATCTAACACTTTTGGAAACAGTTTTCATCGTAATATTGTCGTTCAGACGATTCATTACCATAGGCTACTCACCATACATACTCATGTTTATAAATTTGTTACATTGATTGCAGTACATGCAGCCTACACACGTGCATGCGTGTAGTTTTTATGAGTTTGAGTGAAATATACTCTTTGATTTCTTTTTTTTGACTTTTGAGTTACATCATCCCACAAATGATCCGTGTAGTACATATGCATGCATGAGAATTATGTCACAAGTCTACTGTGCGCCCATGTGAATAAAATTAGTCTTGTTAGCCTCACTAAATCTGAAATATTCGGGCGATGGTGCTTGAATATAGGCCTACTAAAAATCGAAGGGTTGTCCATGAAAAAAAATTTGCTACCCCTAGTAAAAAATCGTTCCGACGCCCCTGCTGTATATAGCCATTGAAGATGCGACTTTTCACTCGATTATGCTGCTATGCAATTTACAACAAAATGAGCGCGCTGATGTGACTCTCTTTTGACGCATTTTCATGATTGAGGCATTGCGTCGAGAATTTTCAATTTCAAGTTGGAAGATGCAACACACTTTCAGGTTTGATATTCTTTTACAAATAATTTTCATGACGAACAGCTGTACTTTGAATTGGCGATCAGATTGTCGATCATAATGTGGTTGATAAATAACTGGAATAGCATCATGCATTTATGCTGTCGCTAGAATTCCAAAATAAAGTGTGATACACGGTGCAGCATATCTAACATGAAAAAAGGGGTGTTATGCAGCTCCAGTGTCGCTGAAATTCTTCTGATATTCTGTAGTTAGTCGATCTTATCTATAACCTCTGAACTGAAGTGCAACCTTGCACGAACTGAATACCTTCTTGACAGCTGCGACTGTAATTACATAATTTTATTGATTTTAATGACATCGGACGTCATTATCAGCGTCATGTATGACTTTCAGGTCCACCTTCAGTCTCTGATCCATAGACAAGACAAACCCCCAGAAGATCACGCTGTACATGATGAAGAAGATGCTAAGTGTCGTCTGATGTCTCTGCAAAAAAAAATGATAAGTTTGATGAAATTGAATATTGTCTTATTGTTCTACAGTAATGAATAAGGTCTATTCAAGGCAGACGTCAAGATAAAATCCTGACAATTAGAGATCTATTGTTTTCCCCGATGAAAGGTATCTTAGATATGTGAAATATGTTGATTCAGTTGTCAATTTGCTACACTCAATGTGATCATGTCGAAGGACGGTGGTGTCTCAGTGAATGATGTAATAGAATATTTCGGCTTCGGAAAATACCAGGTCAGTTTCGAAATTTTCTGTTTTTGAATAACGATTCACTTGCACCCACCTATGTTAAATTCTGTCCTTAGTCAAACCATTAGATGATGCATTTATTAATTTGTTTGTTAGAGATGTGGTAAAGCTTTTTCGCGGTTGGCAATAGTAGCTTTTGTACTCAGAAATTAATTAATTACTCATTAATTATATTATTAATTATCATTAATATGTGTTATTAAATTTTTACCATTGATATTGATAATTGTTATTAATAAGACTATGATTATTAGTACATTAAGAATTATATCAATTATGTCATTATATTAAGTCTATCATCCATTATATTAGATTGGTTCTGACTCATTTTTGAGGACAATATTCCTTCAAGGCCTCTTACACTTCACATTTCTTTTATGCGGACATGATGAAAATTCGAGTTTGATGAGTTCAGTTTACTGTCATGTCTATCATAACGAACGCTAACATGATTCGACAATGATTGTTAGAATAAGAGCTTCCCTGATATGCACGCACAATTTCCTCCTTAAGCATATTTTTATCACTGACAACAGCGTTCAGTGCTGAACTATCCATGAAAGAATTGAAAAGAGCAGGAACACGCTGGACAACATCTAAAACATTAAGACAGAAATCATTAGCTGCCGACTGTTCGTGGATATGGGCCTGCTTTGAAATTGTTGAAGGCTATTGATTTTCCGGTTGAAATTAAAAAAAGCAAAGGTTTTTGATGTTTTTGAGACCGCTTATTCATTGAAATTTTCCTTGAGACTTTATCAAGACATTTTTGTGACACTTTTATACGATGACCATTTTTACTTTACACCGAAGCCTCTGCGATGACTTGAAGCAGAGGCTTCTCGAATGACCTGTCACTTCGAGAGATTTAAATCCAATCGATTGCCTTTATTTAAATTGAATCATAGATCTATTGAGAGATCAGTCGACCAAAAGTTTACGTATCGTATCGGCAATCTAATATTGGCATAGTGATCGCAAAACTGCTGCTGTTTTTCATGCATTGATCAATCAGGTCTATGTCAAATCGGGTCACAACCTGCATCAAGGCCAAACCATATGAAATATTTTATGAGAAATAAGTCAAAACGTGTATTCAAACTAAATTCATTGTTTTTCAGACATGAGAGCATTGAATAGTCCGGTAGGATTTCACACCACTGCGCACTATAGAGAGATCTAGAGTTGTTCTGTGTCTCTGTTCTAGAGATGAGAATTTCGGCAAGTAGGCGGTCACGACCACAGATAGTGAGACGCAGAGGGGAAGACTCTTCTATGTTCGACTAAGTCGTAATACCAGTGCTACAACTAATTTCTTTTATTTCACTCTTCTCCTTGCATGGTATAAAAACCACACAGAAAAGTTCAAAGACAAGCCATCTCTAACCAAGCACAGGTTGAACATGTAGTGAGAGCGATTGTACCTCTTCAGCTGGACAGACTCGAGCCCGAGGCCCTCTGCATTCCCTTGCCGAACGCATTCCCTTTAACAAATGAAATGTTCTACAACCGAGGAGTGAAGCGATTAGCCAATTAACCGATTCTGAGCTGAATGAAAGTTGCTGAGCTATTGGACTGAAATACGAACTCCTAACCATGAATAAGCGATATTGTTTCGTCCGCTACATGCCATTGTCATTGGTATTAAATGAGTAATATATCGCAAACTAATAACAATGACATGGAAATATGTTCTTGTTCCTGTAAATATCATGTAGCTATATTTCAACAAAATACACATGCAAGATCACCTGCTTAATATGCAGCATGCAATAGCAGTCTATGCATGATAAACTGTACATGGACTGGTGCAGAGTGCATGTAGTACGCTTAGCTCATTGCATAGTCAGCTCCTTTGTTGACATACCGGTACATGCATTTTCTTGTTGGATAGATCACATTAGCCTGATGATAGGCCTCTAAGTAAGAACACCAATTTCGGCGGTCGCTTTCGGATGGTCACGGATCAGCATGTTATGCCTGGTGAGGGTGATCGGTGATGTATTGAGACAGACTAGCTGAGACTGCTATCTGATGTCACTGAGATATGTCTAGGAGAGTCGAGATGTATTTGAGATAGCTGAGATGCGCTATTTAGCAAAATATTTTTATTTTGGGAATGATTTGCTTGAGATATAATTAAGTTGCGATAAGAGATATGCGACAAGATAAGTTGCTTATCAAAAATACATAGAAACCAAAAGTCACAAAAGCTTAGGGTCGTGTCTATTATAATTTTAGAGCAATATCAGAAAATATGCATGGAGGCTCTAGGTAGCCCCTCCCCCAGCCTGGTAAAATAGTTTAAAACCTGTATCATCGTGAGACAGCACTTTGATATCAGCCCTACAATTTCATTAATCTATTTTTCATTAAACACAATGCCGAGATTCAATGCAATTGTATGCAATGGTAACAAGCGATGGAGAATGACATAGATATTCGTCTCTCTTTGGCTTATGTGATTGGCAAAGCGCACGCATTGCAGAAGTAGCTCTTATTATCTGCGATCCCACGGAACTCAGTGGTCAGATACAGACCAGCCTGTCAAGTGAAGACAACTTAATTTCCTACGAGACGAATTCGTCAAATGGAAAGATGGTTCACACTGTTCGACTCTTCACGATCTAAATTTACCGACTGGTTACGTTCAATGAGGTGTCAATGTTTTAGTTCCTCAGAATTCAGGAGGCTGGAATTTGCATTACATTCAATGAAAAATTGATCGTCTTGCCCCTCGAGACTAGTTCTGGTCGTGACCATCAGTATTGAGGAAAGTCATCTCTAGACCGAAGCACGCTGACAAGGCAATTTATTCCTGTGTCCAAGTCCAAGATTAAGTCCATAGAAAGCCGAATTCATTAAGCATTATAGCTTGTCGAACTTCTATAATGGAAGCCAAAGTCCGGCCTTGCTTGACACAAAGATGATCTTAAACAGAGAACTCTTGAATCCTTAATTTCAAAAGCTGGCATGAACGATATAAATGTCCATTTTGAAAATTTTTAATCGCATTATACATGCGCGATTAATCATGCACAGCAGTGGTAAGCACACTTTACGTACGAAGAGGTAAGTAGCTTCACTTACAATACTTGCTCTGAAGCACGATTGTAAAACATGCGTGATGTCGCAAATCTTAAATCCAGGTACTAATCCAGGCAACTTGATTTACAGGCATTATATCTTGTGATTCTCAGTATAGCTGAAGCTGGAGATAGCGCGCAAATTTTGACCTTGGCGGTCTTAGCTCCGTTACTGGAATGTGAATGGCACATTACAAAGGCTGAAAGTGCAAATGTGACGACAGCGGTGATGATTGGAATGGCTGTCGGTAGTGCCATCTTATCAAATATCGGGGATCGATATGGAAGAAGACCTTCCCTACTTTTTTCTTGTAGCATCGTTCTTGTATTTTCATTTCTTTCTGGTGCCGCACCAACTCTGAACTGGTTGTACATTTTGAGAGCATTAACAGGTGAGGCTCCGCAAAAATTTGATTATTTAAGTGTTTGCAGAAAAGGGCGTCCCCGACTCCATCTGGAATCGATCCCGTTCTTGAAATAGAATAAGCAAGCACAGATCACCGAAGGGCTCAGTCACATACATAAATTGACTCTAAACGCAGTGGCTTTATTTCACAAGTCCTCTTCCATGCATCGCATAGGTTGAATTATTGTTATTCAATAAAATATTATCGGCAAATCGGCAAATTTGGAATCGAATCGAATCGAACATTGAATGGAATATGAAATCTTACATAGATTTGCTTTCGCTGATTTTTGATCTGCGATTTTCTTAGATTACTTGCTTAGATTACTCATTGATATATATTGATGATTCAGAATAAGAAAAAATCGTCCCTATAAGTCATAGACCAAATCTAAGCAGGGAATAATCTATTCAGCATGCCAAAATTAGCCCATCACTAAAAATGGACTAGTTTCATTGTTTCTAAGCGATGATCGGGAGTTGGCACGCTGAATAGATTTTTCCTGTTGAGATTTGGTTTATGGTCGGATTTAAAATGTTCCCCATTCTGTGCCTTACGTATTTGCACCTGAAAGATTAAATCTATCGGGTGCCTGGCTCAAAAGTAATAGGATTTAAATACAAAAGCCTGCATATGAAAACAATTCCGAGTTCATAAATATTTTTTTAACTTTTAAGAGGTATCTTTACAAAGTCTGAGTACTTTCACGAGATCAGATAGCATACTTAACTTATGCATGAATCAATCCTTCCGAATTGACTGGATCAGCTTTTGTTTCCTCACATCAGGATCTACTTTCAGCAACTACTCCTGACGAAAGACAGTGTGAAAATTCTACGAGCATAATTATAATATCAAGTTACGAGTCATCTACAGTTTTGCTTTAAATCGGCAAGCCGAACCTAAACGATTTTAATTTTTCTAGAATTATATATAATTCCAAAGCTTCAGTCAGATGTCCATTCGTATTTACGTCAATGGCGATTTCTCGGGGTAATCAAGGTAAACGGTGTTTATTGTCAAATTATCATGTTAAAGCCAGCTTTTACCGTTTCATCTTATGATGATAGAGCAATTCGTCCTTTAAGTAAAGTTTAGAAATTTATTTCTTTTTCTAGGTAATTATTAATATTTGTACAACTATATTTGAAGCTTATTAGTAACACATTCGAAAGTGGCGAAATCTACATGGTGAAAGAAGATTTAATAGTAAGAAAATAAACACACATCTGATGTGATTATGAATTGGCATGGAAACATCGTTTGTTAATAAACGTCATTTATGTTGATATCTCGAGTTGACAGACGTCAGGGTAAAGATCCCTCTCGAATATTACCCAGTGCTACGAGAATTCTATATCTGTCTTATCTCCGAATGATTTGTGTTGTACAATTGATGCATGTTTTGTCAAGCAAATTTCGTGCTGAATTGCAAGTTTGGTATAAAACCGATAAGTTTGTTGGTCAGACAGGAGCTGCTGTACAAGTATACGGATGCTGTATATATTCGCATGCATTTTAAAACGATAGGATAAAAGGCGAACAATTACATAATAGTTGGACCTGCCGTCTGCCTATTGATTCTAAGGTTATTGGCAGTGGCGTCGCGTGCTCCCAGACCATAGGCCTTCGCTCCAAAGTGGATTTCTATATTTCTGCAGCAGACAGCATATGAACTGCATAAAATAATTAATTTGACGCTGTCTTAATTTCAGTGAATTTTCAAACTTGTACAAGCACATGAACATTCAAATCACGCTGACATCCATGACTACAGAATGAAATGATGTGAGAAATAGATACTGATGTTTAAATGAAAGGTACACTGAAGTCCTTAGACTATCTAATGTTGACTATTCTGCATGTAAATTGTGATTCAGTATGAGTCCTGACAGCCTCTTTTTTTGAACAGCCTCATAAGCATGCAATCCTAAGCTGACTGTTCGTCAACGCAACTCTTGTCTTCCCAAGATTTTAAAAGTCAAATGACAATGAAAATGTGATGTTGATTTCTCACATGACGCTTGATCGCCTTGGTGAGAACACTACTGAGAACATTCACTTTCGAGGAAGCTCTCGCCAACGCAAGACTCTTGTGTTTATTACAGTCTGTCAATCACTTACATGTTTCAAATTTAGGGCTGCTAAAATGTTTTTTGTGCTCCTCCTGATATTCTATCCCTTGAGAGTATTTTAGTTTTTATTTCAATACCATAAACTTCGTGTACGGTGGCTAGAGTTTTCTGCATAATCCCTCGGACGACTGTCCGGTGTAGAAAATAACCACTGTTGAAATCGCCGCCATAAACATAACATCACAATTATGCCTTGAATCATAATAATCTTGATTGAATCACACATCAAATTATGGAACCTTCATCGCTATCTCCTTTCAGCGACTTCTAACCTTCCGATCCGACATTCAGTCATTGGTGAACTCAGACACGACGATTCAACGCGTCATGATCTTCTCCAAAATTTGGCGAAGCCACGAATAGGGAAAATTTGCGTCTCTCTCTCTCTATCTGAATCTAAGAATTTATAAATAGATATTTTCTTGCATTGTTGCAATGTATTTGCTTTTTCGTTTCTATCGGGAGAAGACGATCGAGCTAAGCGCACACGCTCTACATATCACACAAACACACAAATCTCTGTGATTTGCTGTGAACACATCCCCAGCGCATTGTGTGATTGCTTGAAGATCCCTGCAGTTAACAGATGAAAACCGATGAATGTAAACGTAAAGATGCTCTCAAAAAAAATGAAAACTATTTGAACCTTTGTTTCATGAGCGTAAACAATTATTTTTGGGTATGCGGCGAAGGCCTCGCAGGCACGGAGACGACGCCACTGGTTATTGGTTTAGGTGCTTACCTGGGAATGGGAGACAATAATCGCCGCTAATTTGTATGTAGTGTTGGACCGTGGTCAACTAGAATATAATAGCTGTCCATGGTCTACCTTTTCTGAAATTTTGGGATGAAAAGTGTTGAGTACATAGGCCTACACATTTACATGTAGACCTACCACTTCCGGTTCTTCTCACAAATTCCTCGGCGATCCCTTCGACCTTTCAGCATTGATCAGCTGATTGGATCTCATTACTTAGCGAAGAACGACGTAAACAGATGGATGCAGGAAACTCAAATCAAAGAACTAAGAGTACATGTATTATCGTTTCAGGATTTGGTGCTGGTGGACTTCTTGTCACTTCCTCGACTTATGTGGCGGAAATGTTTCCAATTAAATACCGTGCGAAGGCCCAATCGATGCTGTTTGTATCATGGTCAATTGGAGGCTTCTACATGATCGCAATTTCAGCGTATGTGATACCTTTTATAGGCTGGAGATGGCTTTTAGTGCTACCAAGCATTCCCGCTATGATCTCAATTATTCCCTTGATTTTTTTTGACGATACCTTGAGATTCCATCTAATTAACCAGGATATCAATCAAGCTCGAAAGGTCATTGAAAAAATGTCTCGACAGAACAAAGTGACAATTCCTGAACATTTTTATAATGTTGAATCCATTTCCGGCAATAAAGGCAACTTTCGACTGATTTTCCATCGAAATTATTTGCGAACTTCAATTCTCTTGATCATTATCGAGTTCATTACGGGATTGGAATATTACTGTTCCGTAATTTTGTCTGCACAACTACAATTGATTCACTATCGATGCCTTCAAGATAGTGAGCTTTGGTCTGAAGTTATGGAACCTGTTGATTCTTCATGTTGCCAACAACTAAACTTTAATTTTTACCTCGTACTCACTGTGGCAGCTGTAGGAGAGTTTCTCAGTTGCTTCGTTGACGCATTTTTTTTAGATTGGTTTGGAAGAAAAATTGGTACGATGATTTGTGTAGCATCAAGTGCAATTTTGCTAATTTGCGTTGATTTTTGTCCCGGCTTTGCTACAAAAATGATTCTCATCATGCTTCTCAGATGCTCTACATTGGCTCTATCTGATGCTTTATGCATTTACACTTTGGAACTTTATCCAACTTCAATAAGAAACTCCGCACAGGGATTTATGACATCCATAACTCGAGCTGGAGGCTGCTTCAGTCCAATTTTTGCGATGGTGAGTGTGAAAATGATCAATTCATTAACAAATTTTTACTGGTATTCACGAATTCCGATGTCAGAAATGAAATCTCGTGTGCTAATTGCACGAAAACTCTTAGAATTTAGCATTTTCTCTTAAAAAACAAATTGTATTCATTTTACTAAAATAGGCTACCATACATATTCTTAAATAGAATAATTAAATATTGAGTTGCATCTTCAATTGAAAAATGGAAACAGACCTGAAGAACTTCAATTTCATCCAATATTAGGAGTCTTCAACAGGTCAAGGTCACATCTCCCAACATCGACACAACTCCCTATTCAAAGTTGCAGCCATTCCCGGGTAATTTTCAGATTTGCAATTAGCAAGTTAATGAAATTTCGACGCTGCTATTTGCTAACTTGTTACTACATACCTACATTTAGAATTCATACACATGCGGGTACGAATACTCTGAACTCGAATGCTCTGTTTTTATTTCTAGCATCAGTACAATCGATTGTATTTTAATGAACAGTAATCAAATCGAACAACCATGTTGTTTGTCTGAAAATCATGTGACTGTTGACCTCGAGTTGTGATCACCCTCACTAAATTGAAGGCATACTGAAAACATGCATAACCGAATTATGCTCCTTGAAAGTTACACTGTCTCACACTAATTTTTGTTAAGAGCACAAGGCTCCTCTGTAGAGGACAAATTGGTTTTACTCTACACATAGTTATGGTCGGGTTGGAATTTAATTCCCGAACACTCCATAGAAGCTCATCTTATGAGTGTTCCTTGGATGAAGACAAATCTTTAACGTGTTGCTATCTCATTTTCGTGTTTTTGATGAAAATTTTAATTAACAAAAATTGTCTGTCCTTCGAAAGAGTTATGCCAAGGCACTTAAAAGACAGGATACACGGGCTACAACGTAAAACTACACGGGCCAAAACTGCATTGGAATCGAAGCGCGTCCTCTCAACGGAAACATGCATATCAGAGATAGATTCATTCGCTCGTGGGTTAGTCCAGAGCAAACAAAATGCTATCCCAGCCACTACATGCAGTGGTAGCAAGCGATAGAAATTGACATAGATATACGTCTATCTTTGGCTTGTGTGATTGGTCAAACGTGCGCATTGTTGAAGCAAATCTCATCAGAGAATCCACGAACATCAACAGTCGGATTGCAGGCAGGTCTGTCAAGTGAGAAGTACATAATGTTTGACTCAATTTCTCTCCCTGATAAATTCGTCAAATGGAGATATTATTCACACTGTTCGACTCCTCACGATCCAAATGAACTGACTACGTGCGTTTTATGTGGTGTCAATCTTCAGGTTCGTCAGAATTCAAGCTTGAATTTGCATTACGTTCAATAGAAAATTGATCTTCGTGCCCCTCGAGACTAGTTCTGGTCATGATCAACAGTATTGAGGAATGTCATCTCTAGACCAAAACACCCAGGCATGGCAATTTACCTCTATGATGCATATAATATTGTTAATTCATTCCGATGTACTAAGTCAAAGTTTGGTCTGCAGAACATCACACCCTAGCTCTCCACCTAATCTGAATGTTGTAACTAACAGACACTTCATATCCTTCTTAAGTGAGGATGAATGTCCACTGCATGAAATACTAAAGGCACGCTCCCATTACACCGATAACGATAAAGTGCAACAAAATCATTCTGCATGTGCATGCAGCATGCATGTACACTGTAAATCGCTCGATACCAATCATATACGAAGGATGCATACCAAGATACTTTTTTGGTATATTTTCGTATATATTTGCATGCTTTTCGCATGTTATTTCAAATGTGGTATGCAATACCTACTAAAGACATACCAGCACAATGTTGAAGGAAAGCATCAATTATGTCTGAAGTATGTTGATTTAAGGCCTTTGTCAATAAAGATCACACTAATGTTACTACTGTTTTGTAAGTAGTGAGATAATGACATTTAAGAGTAAAACTTACAATACTGAATTCAATTTTAATGCAAGCAAGTCTAAGGCATTTCATGAATAATCAACAAGTATTCAACCATCAACAATCATGCATTATGCAATTTTGGAACTAAGCATATTATCATTCCGAAATAAAAACACTTTATAATTCATGAAAGCAGATATAGTTATGTTTGAGATATATAAGTCAGCATGGTTGCACAGAAGATATCGTTTGAATGAATTTATGTTAATTAACTTGGTTCAGTAAATAGAGCTAACCAAGCGTTCTGTTAATGTTTCCAGACAAGTAGCAGCGACGACATACAGCATAAAGTTCACAATTAATATAATCTAGTAAAATACCACACTATCAAAAAGAAATATTCACGAATGGCATTACTGAAAAAGTTATTTAAAAGTAGTATGTATTATATACATATTTTTTGCTATGTGACTTAAAGCTTTTCATACTAAACACATACGAATGAGGACCAATTTGCATCGGAGGCTTGTCAAAGGGAATGAATATATTAAACAAAAAGCGGCATACAAGTTCAAAATTAACACTTGTTGAGTTTAGGCCTCAACATAGAAATAAAAGCATTCTCTTTACGCTCACGCTATAATTTTGATGCGCTAGGACTTAACTTATAGATAGGAGTCGCTGTGAATTTCATTGGTAAGTTATTGGCGCACATAGAGATGTGGCGGCTCATGTTCAGTATTGCATATCTTGTGTGTGCTATATGTTGTCTATGTACTGTTAGGCGGTTTCTAAACATATCGCCTGTTTGCCCAATGTAGAATTCGTGGTAACCTCCGCATCTTATGACATAAATAACATTTTTTGACTGTGTTGTGTGCTAGGCAGTTTGTTTCTTGCTTTATTATGCATTTTATTGTTTTGTGAGAGCAAATCTCCATTCCATTGTTAGAGCAATAACTTTTCCGTGGCATGCATTTCAAGTTCCAATGTCATGCAAAAGTCCAGCTTGTCAGCTATCTACGGTACATGACTGACAAGACATGTCATGTCATCAGACAATGGATGACCAAACAATTGGTAGCTGACCGTGAGCGAATCTTCACAGACGTATTTAACGCGGCATGAACAACGCCCGCTAACGCATTCTGGTCTCTCCAAGCGAAGTTGTCGGCGAGAGCCGTTGACGGTGTTTCAGCCTATCTTCTATGTGCGAACTATCATCGAACTGCTGCAGACGTGATCACCACGTCTTGTGGTCCTGGAAGAATCTGGAGACTCTGTTGGTGCTGTGACTGTCTTATCACTGTGAACGTACCATCTGTCCTTGTAAGGACTGTTTGCACCATTTATTTATTTTCACAATATAATTCTTCCACATTTTTCATTTACATTTTTCAATCATATGTTTTGGGAATATTAAGAAAATAATAACCCGTAACAACTGGCAATTCATGTTTCTCTTCACATAAAACATTCTCTCTTGGCTATCTACAATAAAACTCAGTTCTTTTCCTGTTATCAAAGTCGATCAGGCTTGGCATTTTTAATCATTGCACTTTTCAATTCCTGTTATTGTCATTCTGTTGTTCCTTCTTAAAATGCTTAAAAGTGATTTTGGTTGTTTGCATGATCTAAAGAAGTTACAATTTTTAAATGAGTTCATCAGCTTTAACGTGTTACTTGCTGGAATTATCAGCTTCTGGTAAGTATTAGGATTGTTCTTATTAAAAGTACTCACGAAAGGGATCATTTTGTTCATGTTTCGGTTTTTTACATTCTTCTTCGGAGAATTACGTTGACACTCTTTGAAAACAACTGCGTGTAAGTTCTTTAAGGTAATGTAAATTTCTGAGGAATTCTATCCGAACATTTGTGTGATGATAATACGTACAGAAAATTAGATAAGTATAACCCGAATGAAACTGTCAACAAGATCAAGCGATTTTGTAATGATCATAAGATGATTTGTAAATTTTCTCAGAATTCAATTACCTTACAAAATTTAACTTTGAAGTTTCATTCCTTTATGGTCTTCCTAAGTTGCATAAGCATGCAAACGATTTTAGTCAACTAATTCCAGATCGATATGGTCACGTAAAGGTTCAACCTCCACAAAATTTGAAATTTAGACCTATAATATCTAGTAGCCACTCACCAACGAATCATTTAAGTTCATTTGTAGATGAAATTCTGAAGCCGGTTAGCACATCACTCCCTAGTTATTGTAGAGATACCTGCGATTTCCTGTCTAAATTGCCACGGGATCTTGATGCAATTGGAAATGATGCAATTTTTGCCTCATTCGATGTCGTTTCATTATATACGAACATTTCCCTTGAATTGGGTATGGAAGCTATTTCCTATTGGCTCCAAAATAGTAGATCACTAATTTCGGAAAGGTTTTCAAATGACTTTATTTTGGGATCGGTCAAGTTCGTTTTAGAAAATAACTATTTCAGCTTTGAAAATGACTTATATGTACAAATTAGGGGTACTGCCATGGGTACAAAGATGGCCCCGACCTATGCCATTTTAGTGATGGGTTTCATCGAAGTAAACATGTACAGAATTCTTAACCCTTAAGATACAAAGGTAATTTGTCACCTTTAAAAGACAAAGGGTGATCAAAATGATCACCTCGAAAATAAACACTATTTATGCCCGATAGTTGATATATTTTAACTCATCTAGATTATTTATGGCCCAAAGGATGTATTTCGTCGTATTTGAACGCTTAAACTACCGTCTAACAAGCCGGGTATTGATTGAGATTGATTTGTATTGAATCTGATTGAGTGTTCTTTTTTAGTATCAACTGCAATTTTTGCATAAAACTCACATCAACATTACTGCTATAAATGTGCAAATTATCTTTGATATTCATCATCCAACAGCAGGAAATAACAATCCACGCACTATGAGGTGCACATTTCTTATGAGTCTAGCTGATGAATTGGTGAAAGAAGAAATGGTGTTGCGACTTGACATACCATTTGCACTTCCCACGAACATAGTTGAGAATTTGTCCCGATATACAGGGCAACCAAGTCCTCGTGCTGTTCGACGGCAAGAAGTTGAGGCTTCAAGTGAAAGACCCCGATGTGGCAAATGCATTCAAGAGGGCAAACGTCCTCGCGATGCGAATCTCACAGCCTCGAAATGTGCAGCTTGTAACTTACCAGTTTGCGGAAAACACGGAATAAAGAAGATTCTGTGCATTGACTGTTGAATCTTACTATAGATATTGGACACCAAAATACGATTGATTCAAAGTTGTAATAGGTTGATAATGCGTTACAAAATATTGATAATGTAATGATGTTATGAAACATATTTCAATAATAGACTTGTTATATGAATTTCATGTAAAACAAAACATGTTTCATGAATCCGTTTTTTCAGTCGAAAAAGTTGCTTATTTTTCTATGCTTTTAAATTCAAAATGACTATTTTATCACTACAAAAAATGCAAAATTATGAATTATTTTTCCAATAATTTCTTCTTTATACTGATAAGGGAAAAGTCAATAAGTATCATGACACAGATCTGTCTTGTCTAAGAAAAATCTAAAATATATAGTGGAGGTGATCAAAATGATCACCCCTTTGTATCTTAAGGGTTAAAGAGATTCATAATGAAGAAATAAGTAATTCAATTTAGAATACATGGTTGAGATATATTGATGATTGCTGGATTATTTGGGAAAGGAGATTTGGAAATATTACGGACTTTTATAATGTAATTAATGGTTTAAATGATAGTATAAAATTTACAATGGAATCTAATAGCCTAGCATTAACGTTTTTGGATGTTTTGGTTTATAGGGATGAGAATAAAGTAGAAACCGATATTTTTTACAAACCAACAGATGGTTTTAGTTATGTACCTTATAACTCGGCTCACCCTAGGCACACATTAAATAACGTTCCATATACTCTCGCGAATAGAATTGTCAAAATTGTTTCTCAAGAAAATAAAAAGGAAATTAGACTGTTAGAATTAAAAGATAAATTACTGAAACTAAATTATCCCGAATCTCTTATCAATAACGCTTTTCTTAGGGCCCAGCAGAGTCAAACAACAAATTGTAACAGACTAAATGAGTCAAAGTCAAACGTAAACTCTATGATCCCTTTTATTACAACTCATAACAAGAACAATCCCAACATATTCCAAGAAGTGATTCTTCCTGTGAGCGGTAGCTTGAGCTTAATTGAGTCATTCAAGGACAAGAAAATAATGCGTGTGTTCAAGCAACCGAAATCTCTTCTTAGATCTCTTTGTCAGAACAATAGGAAAACTATAAATGGTGTCAGTAGGTGTGGTGAACCCAGATGTGCATGTTGTGAAACGATGATAGTAGGCAAAACAATAGTATTTGATGTCAATGGTGTAAGTAAATGTTTTACTATTAATTCCAATCTGAACTGCTACTCCAGTAATGTGATATATGTCATTCGATGTAAGAATTGTCAAGATTATTACATAGGGCATACTGGAGGTAGTTTTAGGAAAAGACTTACGTCACATAGACAGCAGATGTTTAGACCTCAATATACAATTTTGGACGTTAGTCGTCATATATCTACAACATATAGACTAAAATAAACTGTAAATATGATAAGAGATAGCTAAATGGATTTATTTCCATGTTTCTATGTTTTTTTTTTGTCCTTATTTAATCTCGATTTAGCTTTATTTAATAGCATATAATTCAGAACAGAAGCGGGTCATTAGAGCTCCCCTATTTTTATTGTCACTGCTATTACTAATTCGATTAACCATGAGCCGAGATATCGTTGAATTCAATGAGAGGAAACACTTTTTGATTTCTCTTTTTAAACAGTTTCTCGTAAGCTTGTGATACTCCATACTGTAGGTAGCAGGTGAACAGTGAACGAACACACGTTACGACGATCCTACCCTTTTTAAGAGGGTTTACAGCGAGGAAAACGAGCAGAAAGAGCGATGTCTACCGCCAGATTTGAGAATTGCATATGTTGAGGGTACTACTCTGTGACCAGTAGCATATATCCATCATAACATACCAAGTCGATGGATCACCAAGTTGATCTGTCATTGTCAAGATGTCAGTCGTAATAGAATTCACACATTCGTCGCAGAATTCATGGTCGTTGCTGTATGGAAGTTCAGAGCGGGCCATGGCCCAAATGCCTGCCCAAATCTGTGTAGTCGCCCCACATTGTACCCGGGGCGAGTAAATGTCTAATCATTAATCGATCAGAGTTTATCCATCAATCTCAATAATACCATCACTAATTCCTCAGACGGACTGATGCCTCATCAGACCAGAAAAACCCAGAACCATGAAGATTCGCAGTGACAATGATAACATATTTCATTCGACGACGCAATTACGACGAGGCAATTTACAGAGGGAGGCTTACAGCTCACTCAATTCGACTCAAAAAAAAAATAGGTCTTGAATAGTGGACTTAGAATAGAAATGTATAGTGCAGCCATCAGAGTTAAACGAGTGATTGAGACAACTTTAAATCTCAATTAAATTTCTCAAACCTTTACGTTTGGATGTTTTGAGTGACGGCCAGAGGACGGCCACGACAGTGTCTCGAAAATCATCATTATGCATGCATATTCATGTTGTTTAAGGGACATTAGTCGCTGTAGCTCGCAGCGCAAAGCTCGCTCCCTAGTTCTAAGCATGGCTGACACTTTGCCTTTTGTGAATGCGATCGCGTTATTTCATTTGTGCGTTTTTTTTTGTTTTTGCCGCAAAAGAGAGAGAGATTCTAGATGAAAAGAATGCAGGTGTGCGCCCAAACACCACCGCAACGATGTCAGGAAAAGTCAGGAACATGAGGTTCAGTTAATCAGTTGTTGCAGTTACATGTATGTGATGATGCTATAATGGGGCTGTTGCTCTGGCTCTGAATTTTTCTATTTTTTTTATTTTGTTTTAGCTTTTGGCTTTTGGACAGTAGAACAACTATTAATAAACAAATAACAACAATTATAAAATGTAATTTGGTAGAGTGAGGTATGATTTTGTGTAAATTGCTATATGAAAATTATCTTATACTTTTTTTTAAATAACAGAAAAAAAAACATCAGAATATTCATGCTTGAAATTTCCAACAATGATATTAGTAAGCACAACTGACATATCTTCCGAATTTCAGAGAAATTCGTTCAAGTTTGGCGGAGTTAGACAAAGTTGAAGTTAAGGCGATGTTTAAGGGTGATCCATTTTTTATGAAACAATCTGTATGTGCGCAGCTACTACATCTTTACATAATAAATTCGAAGCTGCACCAATTTATAAGATGTCACCATCATCCACAAGGATTGATCGGGAGAACAAAGAGAAGATGCTCATATCTATGCTGCAGCCTAAGCTAAATAAATCATGACTACATGAAGATGCTACTTCTATGTGCCAATTCCCCGATTGTAGTTTGCATTAAACTATGTATAATTTGAAAATATATCCATTTAGTTCATTCCCATGACTAGCCTCTAAGAGGTGAAACCGGTCGGGAAATTAGATCTTGGTTTTTCCTGAGTTGTGTATTCATATTCGGAAACCATTTTATCTTCATTTTTTTCATTATATATATATATATATATATATATATATATATATATATATATATATATATGCCATCGCGTCCTACCACTCCTAAAGAGTAGTAAACTTTGGTTGCGTTAGTAAATGACAAAATTGAAGCGCTGAGCTTTGTAAAACAGCAATAAGAACAATTTGTCTGGTACGAACATCTTGCTTGTGCATTTCAAATTTGATTTTACACATCCATGATTCATATCAACTGTTTTGATGTATTATTCAGTTACATGTAGGCTACATGTAGATCGAATTCAGACAAGAACAATTCCGCATAATTTTTACTTGTTGTTTTATTCAAAACATAATTTGCGTTATTGTTGCACAACAGAAAAACAGATCTTGCAGCAGTGCATAGCAATTTCTAAAACTATCATCAAAGACACATGCACTTCCATCACTAAATTGCTCTTTAGTAGGCCTGTTTTGCTCTGTTAAACGACTATCTTGTTTATGTGTGTATACTCAACAGCTCATGTCGTCATGAAATAAATCACCAAATGTGGCACTCTTTGCAACATCTGTCGCACAATCTCACACCACGTTTCTAGCATTTCGTTCGTGAAAGACCTTGAGCCATGGCGCAGCAGCTGCTTAGGTTTGGCTGCGATCTAATGGTTTATAGGCCTACTATGGTTGCGCATTGCCACCGATAAATTCAGACATAGGCTTCGCTCATGCAATTAGTTTTTGTCTTTTTCAGAGTTATAATCATCTTACTCATCCAGACCATGATCGTCAACTTCAGTGGAAGCCATATGTCGATATTCTGAAATAGAAGAGAGTTATTGAAAATAGCTTTCGCATGCACAGTGTAATTTTCAAAATCATGCTTACCCTGTTTCACAAGAGATGAAAATAGTCAAATGTGTCTTCAAAAAATTAACATGCTGGTTTACAGGAGTAAATAGCAGCAGCAAGCAACTACGAAGCCTCATAAGCAAATAATTGTGCACGTATGGCCAGAGTGTGTTCATTGTTTTCAAACCATGGATAGGCCTACTGAGGTCGATCTTGATCTCACACGTCGTTAACTTCGTATAATACTTTCCACTCCATTTGCAAAATGCAAGATAATGGAAGTGCCAAACTTCTTATTGCTCACAATTTTGTTCTAAAACCAGTGTCAATACAGGGCATTCGATAGACATGTTCATATTTGTAGGTACATGTACAAATTAGGCCTACTTGATATATCATCGTCAAGGACACCTTTCTCCCTCTTTACCACTGTGTGCACTGTCTTTGCCATCTCATAATGGGGGCTATGTCATAATATCATCCTCTCCATTGTTAATTAGGTCATACAGCGCATGAATCGCTGATGTTTTTTATATGCTTATTCTGACATTCACAGTAGCGGATTGCGTGATGGATATATATATTCCAGTACGCATTGCTGTATTTCCACTGAAGTGAGTCGAATTTGAATATCAGACTAGTGCACAGAGTTAGAAAATGCACCAATGAAACATACATGGACACGAAAAGGTAATGAAAGTTCAAAACTGAATATTGTGCTCAACTTGCCAAAGCAAAGAATTTCTTGGCGCCATTTTGAAAAACAATTTGAATTTCCGCCAAATGGACGAAGATGAAAATTGATTTCAAGATGAAAATTGAGTCATGTTTAGTCAAAAAGAAATGATCCGAAAAACGATTTTTTACTCTTAAAATGAAGCATAAATGGAGGGAAGTTACCTGGCATATATATATATATATATACATATATATGCCACCGCGTTTATTGGGTTAATCGACGTAAAAATGTTCTCCTTTCAAACTATGCACTGTCATCCAATTTCTGTGAATTATGATAGTGTTTTGGGTGTCTGCTCATCAACTTCTCAATAATCTACGAGCTGTGATAGATTGCGGTTCTTTCAACATCCACACAACAATTTTGCAGATAACATCGCATGGGATCGAATTTAGTCTCCAAATTTAATGATCTGTGAGCATTGATCACATTAAACTTCCACGATAGTATTTGTTACAGGTAGCGTTCTTTGATCTACATGTTACTTCTTTATTAAAATCAATACAATCAATCATTTCATGAAGGAATTTATATGACTTTGAAAGTGCTTGATTCCTTCTTAGATGCCATGCACTGTGTAGAAGTCACTTGCAGGGAGGCATTTGCCAATGAAGCAAATACAATATCATCTCCGTGAACAATCTCATGTTGATCATAAAAGATACATTTTCTCATTGAATCCCTCATTTTTGCAGATTTTGGCGCAACATTACCTGAGATTATCACTGATATTAAACAGTTTTCTTCTCATGGTCATATGTGTAATGATTTTCTTTATACCCAAGGAAACAAAAGATGCAAATCTGGAAGAGGAAGATGATGAAGCTGAAGCAGAATCTACTGAAAGCTTTTCAATAAATGACAATGAAATTCCAGACTACAGCTCATGTTGCGATCAATATATCAATAAATGAAACTCACTTTACTTTTATGTTGCGTTTCGTGAGTATATTCAACTACAAAACTCGCATGTGCACAGAGTGGGAACGTATCTGAATTTTTGGAACACGATTGGGCGCTGGAATAAAGCAGCAATGTTAATGAAAAGCATATGAAGCAAAAAGGCCATATATTTCTTGCTCTAACACATTCCAAAAACACGGTTTTTAGACACTCCTCCTGGTGGCATTGCTTATGATTGATTCCGTTAGACTGTGAGCATGCAAAGACATCGTAGTCCGAGAGCTACTGACGCTTTCTTCTTAAATTCTCACACGAGCTCCTTATTATTTTTAATTTGTAGATTGCCACCTGAATCTATCTGATCAGCAAATGACAATTCAGAAGTTTTACTTCCAGTCGTCTTGCAAGTTACGGAACGTCAAACATCGCCAAATCCCATTTGTTTATGCAGATCTATGTGCTTTTGCCACCGAGTTTGGTGCTCTTAATAACGCAATGATCAAACATTCATTTAATCACTCAAAATGAGATTCATTATATTTATGATTATGAGATTATGGCGTACAGAGAAGGCGGCCGGCATATTCAAAACCGGCCGTTCAGTGGACAGTCAGGATAAGACGGTGGCTGGCGTATTCCGGTTGGTTAAGGCCTTGGCCGTCAGACATTATTTGGTCAACTTTTGCCATTAGATATTATTCAAATTTCACATCGCATGCATGAAATCCATGAACTGTAGGCGTACCGGTAGTCTACTCGAGTATAAGCGAGAGTTACCCATTGCAGCACAATGTTATACAGTGCAATAATTCGCACTTTGATAACATGTTTTGTGCGATGAGCAGTAATGCGCGCAATGACTTATTTGCTGATCTAATGAATTGGCTTACTTTAAAATTGTGATAATGTTAATTACATTTTCAAAGTCAATCAAACACAAGCTAATTGAAAACAGATAATCAAAATGATGACCCATGCGGGCATTGATAACATTTATACAATAATAATATACGCGCATGTCTACATGTACATAAAGAAAGCTTTAAGCGATCAACAAATTCTAAGCTCCAATTTATTAAATGTTTTTTCTAGCGATAAAGTTCTGAAATGATCAATTTGATCACTGACTGAGTGCTGATGTTACGAAATGTTTTGTGTGGGACGTTGAAACTTGATTTAAAGTGATTCACTGAAGTGAGCCTTACTTCTTCACTTGTAAGGGTTTTCCAGTGATTTGCGACGTCAATTGAGAACTCTCTCTCCACTACAGTTTAAATTCGGATCATTGGAGTTTACACTGATGACCGCGAGCTGACGCGTAAGAGTCTGAAGCAATGAACTCGCCAAACTTGTCATCAATTTTTCATTTCAGTGAGTGTCCCAAGACCGAGCGGGAGTGTTGTTGTACGTGCACAACGTCAACCGCGTAACGTTAAAGTTATCAAACACTTATCCAGGATCCAAACGTTCGGCTAGGTCTACGTTGCATTGAAATCCATTAGTCATTACAGCTCCAAGCTCCACGTGTTATATAAACTTTCCCATGTAGTGAAATTATTCAAGATCCGAAATAATTTTACAATAGATAGGCTGATGAATACACAATGCTTCCAAAAGTCTTAAGAAGTTGACCTTAAAAAACCAGGTGAGTCTTATCCATGGATACTTTTACTATAAAAATTATGCATTTATCATAAAATCAAAAATTTATTATAAAAATTTCAAACTCAATATTTTACTTACTGATGATCAATGTCGATTCGAACAATAACCCCATCCTTTCCACGATAGTCTATCATCTGCACGGCAGACATCTGCTGACTGACAGGATGACTGAGTCAGCAATAAGCACACACGACGATCATAGCGATTGAGTTCACCTTGATTGACTAAAGGTCACCGTTTCTATAAAAATTAATGGAAATTTAGGACTAAAATTAGGATTCGTCCTATACACAGGCACACACTTTTTCCATCGTTTTCAGGGTCAAATATCCACTGCGTCTTATACATGGTATCGTCCTATACGCGGGTATTTACGGTAATCCTCGTACATATAGCTATCACTGTCTTCATGTCAACGTTCTCCGTCAAACAATAGCACAGCGACACGCTGCATGCAAAGCTTGTAATAGTTGAGGGAATGAACCGTGATAGTGAAGAAAGGATTGTCTTTTCACTCGGTGATTTAACAGAGCAGACAAGCCTTTCTAGCCTCGATCACACCTTCGCACCACAGATCACATCAGAGACAAAAATGAAATACTGGTTTGTTTGAGAACATTGCCTCTTACCCAAACGTTAATCTTGTGTGATGGTCCTCAAAAGCGCATGTTAAAATCGAAAGTGTACTCATATTTTTTGAAGAAGGATGGGGGATTATCCTGCCTGGTAGAGACTGGAGAAAAACCATGTGAAGCACACATCAACAAGATGGTAGGAGCCGAGTCGTATGCATCCAACTGAAAGCGACATTTGATAAACTTTCATCCTATCAAACGATGGCTCAGCTCATGTGAACTCATATCTGCTTATAAAAGAATCTACTAACATTACATCTCTACTTTCCATATGATAATTCAGAATATCATGAAACTTAGGACCAAAACTCTTTTTATCATAAATTGTCGGGACAATAAACTAACAAATTTTGTTGTACATATTCTGATAAAGTTTCAAGTACTGTAGGGAAGTCAAGAATCTCAGCTATACGTTATTCCCAGTTTTCACGAGTCTTCGAAAGTCACATGAGTGGCTGGTGGATAGTTAATTCTAATTCAAGGTTCAATTGAAGTTAGCTGAACGCTCGAGACACTATTTCTGGACGTTGACGACAGAATGTATGTAGTACGGTATGTACATTTACTTAAATTATTGAAGTAATTTTATCAACACAGTGATAAGCTCTGAATTCCCCATATGTGAGGATCCCCATCGGGAAAATATTAATCCCCATCCTATCCTCATCCCCACGGCAGCCCTGCTGATTTATCATGCATCATGACTTCGAGAATGGCTTTAAGTTATAAAATGATGCAAGCCCACGATCCTGAGAAGGTAATGATAAGGTAAATATGATGAATGAACAAAAGAATTCTAGATAATTGCTACATTAAGTGCAAATTCAGTTTCACATGCATTTCCCAAAGCAGATTTTTGCGACATTCAACAGTTGCTTACTTGCTTGACGACTGGATCCGTGACTTAAGAAATTGCATTTCACTGATGTTAGGTGACAATCTACACACTAAAAATAGTAAGAATCTCATACTAGTACCATGCTCTGCTGACGGAGCCATTCAGGCGTACGCAACTTGTGGTAGACAATCAATAAAAAAGCGATGAACTTATGGCAATTTATGACAGCTTCTGATGCTCTGGAGATGTTCGGGTACACAATTCAAAGATCAGTGCGCGCGATGTAGACCAATCTTAAACTTAATCGAAATTACTAGAGTCTAGCCTAATACTCGTAACTCATTTGAAAACAATTGGTTGCAAATACCAGCTAATCTATTAAAACCATGCATCCGTGATAGTAAAAAGGATTAAAGCTGATACATGAAACCAGATCTTGAAGATCCGCTTTTTCTGGTTTCCGGAATCCGAAAATTCGTCAGGTCCGTAGGACTATAAGGGTGCATTCATATAGTCTACCTCACGCAAATAAGAAGAGATTCAGACCGCTAGACTACGTGAGGAGACAATATTGAAAAAATTGACGAAAATTATGTCCTCTTTGGTATTGTGAGTCTTACCGACAGAAAAATTTGAATGAAAGCAAAATTCTCACAGACGATTGTAAGATGTCCCTCCTATCGATGTTTGTTTAACCGTCGTCTGGTGTTTGGGGTGATATTAGTCACCCCAACTAAATTGATACGTTTGTAAAAGTAATAGCCATGGATAAAATACCTCAGAATTTCATGACTTTACTACGTTTCTATCCAAGTTGTTATGTCTTTACTTGTTTTCACGTCCGCATAGTCTAACAGAATTTATCTTGTTTTATAGATAGATAGGCGTTTGGGGTGACTTCAGTCACCCCAAGAAACTAGCAAATGATAGTGCTGATTCTTGTATCTTTTTATGGAAAATACAATTTCAGTTGCTGGTTGATATCATGCACTTTGATCTAGGGCATATCTAAGTGATGTAACATGTTGTTTTAATTCTAAAAGCTATGTAAATTGGCCTACATTGATAGTGGAGTAGGCCAGCTATCTGTAGTCAGAACCCAAAACAAAGCACCTGTGAATTCTCGAATAAGCCATCGATTCTATAAGATCGCAGCCAAATAAATCAAAATGTATAGGAATGTGACATCAGAAGTTTTCATACAGATTCAATTTCATTCATGTCTAATGAAAAATAAGAGATCTCCTCATGCAGTAGGCTATCGCAGTTGATGCTTCCAATATTGAGCTGTGTTTTCGGGTTTCACCACAGAAATTGATATCAGAGTTCTTGCCGACGTGCGACTGAGATCTATCTCCATGGATTTCACACGATCATGAGATCGGTTGAATGATAGAGTGACTCGATCATATTGCTGATGGTCGGTTACAGTTTTATCGACCGCTAAACAGCGACGACAGTAAGTTATAGTAGATTTGTTCTACAGTCAACAATCATTATTCTGTCGTCATATCTAGACCATCGAAGCGGCGTGCTGCATTGCAGGCAACTAGAATGATGCTACCCGAGGAAGAAGAAATACACGACGACGAAGAGGAAGAATTGGCTAATTTATTAGAAGAAGACGTAGAACAAGAAATTGAAAACGCGGAAAACGTCGACATAATCGAACTACGAGACATTATTGAAGATGAAATTGACAATATCGACGACCACTATCTTATAAACTTTGATAGTTCCTCCGATTCGAGCTCTGATGAAGAACCCCAAGTCCCTGCAAGTGAATTACAAGCACCCTCAGGGCGTGAATGGACTATTATGCCAGAAGGGTACCGTCCTGGTAGAGCTCCTTTGAGAAATGTATTTGCTATGCGTCAAGGTGTCAAACCTGGAGTGAATCCAAATTCTCCAGCTTCTGCGTTTCTTTTATTTACTGATGAAATACTAGATTACACTGTTCGGTTTACCAATCTGGAAGCAAGGCGAGTTGTATCAGCACACAACCGCAATAATACCAATAAATTGATATGGCATCCTGTTACAAGAAGTGAACTTAACGCTTTCATTGGACTGAATATTATGCGGAGTTTACAGATCTCGCCAGGTTGATTTGGAATCACTTTGGAGTGATCGAGATGGTTTACCTGTTTTCAGAGCAACCATGTCATTTCAGCGCTTCAAACAAATCAAACGGTTTCTTCGATTTGATGATCGCACCAGGCGTGATAAAGATGACCCGCTGCAACCAGTCAGAGATATATGGGAAATCTTCAAACATAGTCTGACCATGTTTTATAATCCTGCGTCTGAGCTAACTGTTGATGAACAGTTACTCGAATTTCACGGGTGTTTGAGATTTCGTACTTATATAGCTAATAAACCAGGTCGCTACGGTATGAAAATCATGTGGTTGAATGAATCGTCAACGGGATTTGCGTTGAACGACTTACCTTACATTGGTGAAAAGACTCTCTCCGAAGAAGAAAAGCATGGTGTTTCTATTCCACATGCAGTGACAATGACACTTATGAGACCATTCTTAGAAAAAGGTTACAATGTAACTACAGACAATTGGTTTACAAGCAGTCCTTTGGCTGATAGTTTGATGGAAAAAAGAACAACTATCGCCAGCACTCTCCGTTCAAATCGACGTGATATTCCTTCTCAAGCTAAATCTGTGAATACGCGAGAGAAAAAGTCATCCATGTATTATTCCTCAGAAGGCCAAACCATGCTATCGTATTATGACAAAGGAAATAAGCCCGTGCTTTTGTTATCAACGATGCATGCATCTGCTGAAAACGACATCAATGGAGTCCCCGAAATAGTCAATTTCTACCATGATACTAAGGGAGGAACAGACAACATGGATCACATGATACGACGGTATCAAAGTGGAAAAGTGTCCTGTCTCTGGCCATTGACATTCTTCTTTAATATGATGGACGTAGCTTTCTTGAACAGTTGTATAATTTATCGCTCATTGCAACCACCTAGTCATATAAAACGTTTTCGTCGACAATTCCTTACCGATGTTGGATATGAATTGTTGTCAAAATGCGACTTCAGTCAACAAGAAATCTATCAACTCGCATATTGAATGCTATAAAATTGATTGGGTATCAACTGCCTCAACATTCGTCACGGTCAGACAGAAAAAAAAGAAATGCTGTTTCCTGTGTGACAGAAAGAGAGACTTCAAAACAACACGGCAATGTGATTTGTGCTTTGAATGTTTGCCAAAAACATTCATCAAAAGTTACCAAGGTGAATTGTGACAACTGCATTTAGGCCTACATGTACAATTAAACGACTTACATGTAGATTGATGTTGGAATTGTGTTCACAAAGCCCGCACATAGGCTATAGTGTTTATAGTAAGATGTAGTTATACTGTCCTAGTATGTACTAAACGATTTGCTTTTTCTAAACAATTTGTGCAAATTACAGGAATTAATTCATAGATTTGCAACTTATCTGGATACGTCATAGAATATAAATATTACTCAGATTTTTACAAAAATTATCTTGCTTGTGATATGCTTAGGGGATGCTATGATTATCAAAATAATAAAAAAAACTGCGTTTAATAAAAGATTAGAACAGCAAAAAACATCTAATATTTGAAAATTCATTTGGAGTGACTAAAATCACGCCAAACACCAACGGATCTATTTTTCAAGATGCACCGGACGACGGTTAATTTGGAATCGAACTTTGAATTACTCTACTTGTAGAGCCGTAATTTTCCGGCTTACGTTCGTTCAAATTTTTTTCGGTAATTTGCGTTGGCCTAATTATTTCGAACTGAAGTTGCAGAAGTAACCTGTGGGCTGCAACAAATTATTTATTTAATCTGCAACTATGATAACACGTTTAGCAGCACGTTAATTCCAATTTTTACCTGACACATCGCGCATTGTACGCATTTGTACACGCATTTGAGTTCACAGCAATGAGATAGCCCGTAGATATCTCAACAAAGTCTTCTGAAGGTCCATTTCAATCAAGATTGAGAGTGAAAGAATACAACATTAATTGCCAACCTGTTAACTGGACACCACTTCAGATGGTCGAAGATCTTAAGATCTCAGCACCGCATCACTGAAGAAGAAATTGGATGTACAATAGGCGGATGTTTAAGGACATAGTGTATGACTGCATGCGTTGTTCACCTTTTCAGTTGCCTGTTTCATTATCAGGATTCCAAACAATTTCTTGGTAGGCCTAGTTAATTGAAGCTTTGAAAGATAGCGACGGTTTCGCCGAAGAATCGGGGTGTGCGTCTGAACACCTTAAACTGCTACGGAAGCATTGACATACACTTTGCATTTGTCCTTGCGTTGACCTTGTTTCGGCCGAATGATGCCCTATTGTATGTGAAAGTATGTCTTGATCACAGCGTGGCACCAACGGTCTCACCCTCTCTCTTCAGTGTACCTTAGTAGAGGTCATTCAAATAGGGACAACAGGGATGCCAAACCTTCGACACTCGTCTTATCTGACTTGTTCGTATTGCCTGAAGGCAGCGACTTGCGACACGTTGTAGAAATCGAGTAAACGATTTACGGCAGATATGTCTTCTTTTTGCATTATTATTTGAGACATGCGCATACCTCAGGACGCCATATTTACTTTAATTCGTGTCATCAGTGACGCCGCGGGCTTTTAAATGGCACTCACTCCAGGTATGTTTTGGCATTTTTTCCATGTGAACAGCAAATCTGCTAATTTTTGCACGAGGATAATTCAGCAACAGAAGATGGCGCAATGAGATAAGCGATTTGTGGTTTGTCCTTTTTACCAGATGACTGATGAATTAATTGCAGCCATTATTTAAATTCTTGCACTTAATAAAAGCATTTGGAAAATGAAGATAGTGCACTATGGTTCGTAAGTATATGTCAATAATGTAAAAGCCAGATATTTCGGACATTTGAAAAAGAATATTGATACTCGCTTCAGGGTTTTTTAAGAGGTTTATAAGAGGGTTGTGAGGGTTTTTGGAGATTTTAACTCGAACCATAAAGTATATGAAACGACAACTGACTCAAGTTATCAACAATGTCTAAGCAAAAAGCTTTATCCCAACGCTCGATGGCTTTATCATGAAACGATCGAAACAATCAACTGCAACTCCTATTCCGCATCCGACAAACTCGAGCTCCAACACCTCTAAAATCCAGTCAACTGCGTCTTCGATTCCACAACCACCGAATTCGAACTCCAAATAGGTCCGCATAAAAATTTGAGACGGCCTAAAGAACAACCTTAAAAAACCCTGGTTCGCATAGAGAACACAATTATGTAATACAGTTGAAATTTTGGAGAATCAAGTGTTTAGAGGCAGCCCATACTGATTGTTTTTGTTATTTGACGATATATTCATCCGCGGCGACCGAAGTTATCCTCTGGTTATGACAACAATGTTAGATTTCAACAAATATGGGAAAACATCAATGATACAAGAGATGAAACGTTCTACACATTATGTCAAAATTGCATAGAAATATGGATATGAAGCATCATAATTTTAGCAATTTCAAAGTTTGAAAATGAATTCGCTACAGCGAAAAAATTAAATTTTAGTTGACGATTGATTTTTGTAGCATGTGTTTTTGTTGCAGGGATTGTGTGATTTGTAAATTCAAAGAAAATAAATTTTGTGCTATATTAAGAAATCGGGAAAATACAACATAACTTTAGATTGTTTTGCCGGGCATAAATTGATGTGTGGTAGCATGCACGTGAAGGACAGGTAGGCAATGCTGCTTCAAAGTTTGTATGATAGAGTTTGATAGTGTCTTTACTACTGATAAATTTTTTTAAAAGTAGTATGAGTAGTAGAATGCGGAATTTTTTAAAATTCTTAATTTTCAGTTTTTTCAAAGTTTTAACATGTAGACTAAGGTTTTCAAGTATGCTGAGTTCAAATCTGCTATCAGATTTGAAATTTAACTAAGTCTAAGGCAGCTTTGAGGGGTTAGATGCCAGCTACTGATCACTACCTTTGACTCGGCGTTCCTGTTACCACTTCGGGGCAGTGACAATGATGTCTTCAGCTGTAAAGAGCGGGTATCGGGGAAGATCTCTCACTTCCCTAGTGATCAGTACAAGGCCTTCGGGCTGTCGACGGGATCGAGTGCCACTCACTATACTCAAATCTATCATTCCTGACTAAGTGTAATGCTTTAGGAATATGACTATACTACATGATTCCAAACTTATACATCGTTTGTTTGAATTTCACATCCCTATTCGGGATAATCATTTGGACGGCGAAGTACTCGTAAATCAAAGTCTCGACGAGTCCATAATATGTTATAACGGCCATCCGACGAAAAAATGCCTCCATGCCAGCCTGAGAATGCGCGGCCATCTGTACAAATTCTCGATTCGGAAGCGCGCGAGACTGCCAAAGGATGGCTAACTTGGTAAGTGAAAAGTAAATAAGATAGTATATCCTATTCTAATACATATCATTTTCATTGCAGATCTTTGCCCGCCTTCACCACCCCATCACGACACTCCCGAGAACGAACCATCGGCTCTCTTAAGGGCCACCTAGGGGCAAGACATGATAGAACCTCCACGCGGTTTGCCCTGGGCAGTCTTCGGACTGGCAAATACTATCATTACGTTGAATCTGCTATCAGTCAGCTTGAACGTTGTGTCGCGTTAGAGGGGTATGTAAACCACTGCCTCTCATTTCATTTCATTTCAATCATGCAGACGCCGAACAGTCAAGTCAGCTCTCCTCGCGGACCGCAGTTAAGGCCGCGAAATTTATTTGAGGAGTTTGTCAGGCTAGAGGAGCAAGACAGAGTCCACAATAATCTTGCTCGGATTGGCAATCCGATGACAGCAACTGTTGTCAATCCAACGGAATGGCGCTACATTCCACTTTTTAGCCATGTACCAGTTAGTGTGGAAGTCGACAGTGCTACCAAAGAGAGAGTCAAAGACTCTCTCAGCAGAATTGGTAGGGTGTAAGATGACGTTACTCCCGAGAACGAACCACCGGCTCTCTTAGGGGCCACCATGGGGCAAGATTTGATAGAACCTCCTCGCGGTTTGCCCTGGGCAGTCTTCGGACTGGCGAATACTATCATTAAGTTGAATCTGCTATCAGTCAACTTGAACGTTATGCAGTCGATTGCTATCCCTGAAGCATTCTGATTCGCTGTTGAGCAATTCATTGTTGAAAACCCTATATAAGCCAGAAGATTGTAGCGCTTCTCATTCAATTTCAAGTCACGATGGAAGCGACATCTGCCAACAGCATTCCCGTCTTCATCGATGAAGACAACGCCATTCCCGAGTTCGTCATCCTCGACGAGTGGGATGAAGAGGATGATAAGAAGGGGAAGATCGAGAAGATCGTTTGGACGGATGGGGTGTGGACTCCAAATACCACTCGCATCCGAAAGGTACCAGATGCACCAGCACGAGCTAGGCGGTATAGGGTCTATGACAACCTAACCGTCATACCCATTGACTATTCCAGCCAATAGTCAACTTAAATTCACACCCCGAGAATGAACCATCGGCTCTCTTAAGGGCCACCATGGGGCAAGATATGATAGAACCTCCACGCGGTTTGCCCTGGGCATTCTTCGGACTGGCGAATACTATCATTAAGTTGAATCTGCTATCAGTCAACTTGAACGTTGCAAATGAAGTTCGGTGTAATACTTCCTTTCGACGGGCGTTCCTGTAAAGGGCGTAGGTGAAACCCGTAGCTATGTATACCGCAAGGGACATTCGGCAATGGTCAATCTTGTTTAACCTCTCTGCGTCATGTTTGCAAGTGATTGCCTGTCTCAACGTAGTATGCATTCGCGTCAGGGCGACATTTAGCCAACTGTCGAAGGTTGCCTAAAACTTTCCATTGCATACGTTATGAGAACCATGAGTTCTACCTGTCTCTATCAATGAGACGAATTGATGAATGGAATGAAATGGGAGGACACTCAAGCGCCACACGCAACATAACACACTTCTCTCTTCCGTAGTCTAACAAGCTCTTTACACATGGATCGCAGTCGATTGCTATCCCTGTATCAGAACTGTAAGCTATCTTAATTTTATTTAACACTATTTCAGCTATCATCATCGCCCATATGAAATGTTTTAAGATTTACAAGTTAGAATCATCCACTGAAGCCCATCCGTAGTCTAACAAGCTCTTTACACATGGATCGCAGTCGATTGCTATCCCTGTATCAGAAGTGCAAGCCATCTTAATTTTTTTTAACACTATTTCAACTATCATCATCGCCCATATGAAATGTTATAAGATTTGCAAGTTAGACTAAGCGTGCTACTATTTCCAAATGAAAAAGTATACATGGTTAAATCATCCACTTCAGCCCATCCGTAGTCTAACAAGCTCTTTACACATGGATCACAGTCGATTGCTTTCCCTGTATCAGAACTGTAAGCCATCTTAATTTTATTTAACACTATTTCAACTATCATCATCGCCCAAATCTTAAAAAGATTTACAAGTTAACCTAAGCGTGCTACTCATTATCAAAAAAATAAATTATAACATGGTTAATCATCCCACTTCAGCCCATCCGTAGACTAACAAGCTCTTTACACATGGGATCGCAGCGATATGCTTTCCCTGGATCAAGAAAAGCTATAATTTTTATTTAACACTATTTCAACTACCATCATCACCCATATGAAGTGTCATAAGATTTACAAGTTAGACTAAGCGTTCTACTATTTGTAAATGAAAGATATCGTTTCAAGAGTTTACAAGTTAGAAATTAAGTTTCAATGGTGTATACGTCAGAAATAAAGTTTTAGCTGTTTGTATATCAAAATAAAGTTTCAAGAGTTTACAAGTTAGAAATAAAGTTTCAATAGTGTATGCGTTAGAAATAAAGTTTTAGCTGTTTGTATATCAAAATAAAGTTTCAAGAGTTTACAAGTTAGAAATAAAGTTTCAATAGTGTGTATGTTAGAAATAAAGGTGTAACTGTTTGTAAAAATAAGATCGCAAGATTTACTAGTTTACAAGTTAGACTAAGTGTAAATTAAAAGTAAAATGATAACTGTTGACGAGTTAAAGCGTTGATGCAACGATGAACAATTAATAAGCTGAAAAGTTTTAGATTCACTTTAACATTACCATATGTTTACAGATAGAAATGTATCACAGCAAAGCTACTTCATGAGTTAGTTTGCCAGGAGTGTATCATCTCAAACTTTTACTCCGACTGTGGAACATTGATTTCCATGATGAAGATTTGAATAGTTAGATTCGATGACGAACAAGATTTACTAGTTTACAAGTTGGACAAAGCGTTCTACTATTTGTAAATGAAAGATATCATTTCAATAGTTTACCAGTTAGAAATAAAGTTTCAACAGTCTACAAGTTAAAAATAAAGTTTCAACCGTTTACAAGTTAAAAATGAAGTGTCAATAGTGTGTATGTTAAGAATAAAGTTCTATCTGTTTATATGTTAGAAATAGAATGAAGTTTCACCAGTTTACAAGTTAAGAATAAAGTTTTATCTGCCTGTATGTTAGAAATAGAATGAAGTTTCACCAGTTGGCAAGTTAAGAATAAAGTTTTATCTGTTTGTATGATAGAAATAAAACAAAGTTTCAACCGTTTACAAGTTAAAAATAAAGTTTCAATAGTTTACAAGTTAAGAATGAAGTTTCACCAGTTTACAAGTTACGAATAAAGTTCTATCTGTTTAAGTTTACAAGTTAAGAATAAAGTTCTATCTGTTTGTATGTTAGAAATAAAACAAAGTTTCAACCGTTAACAAGTTAAAGTTTCAATAGTTTACAAGTTAAGAATGAAGTTTCAGCAGTTTACAAGTTACGAATAAAGTTCTATCTGTTTCAGTTTACAAGTTAAGAATAAAGTTTCAATAGTTTGCAAGTTAAAACTAATGTTTCACCAGTTGGCAAGTTAAGAATAAAGTTCTATCTGTTTATATGTTAGAAATAAATTGAAGTTTCATCAGTTTACAAGTTAAGAATAAAGTTTTATCTGTTTATATGTTAGAAATAAAAAAAAGTTTCAACCATTAACAAGTTAAAAATAAAGTTTCAATAGTTTGCAAGTTAAAACTAATGTTTTACCAGTTGGCAAGTTAAGAATAAAGTTTTATCTGTTTATATGTTAGAAATAGAATGAAGTTTCACCAGTTTACAATTTAAGAATAAAGTCTATCTGTTTATATGTTAGAAATAAATTGAAGTTTCATCAGTTTACAAGTAAAGAATAAAGTTTTATCTGTTTGTATGTTAGAAATAAAACAAAGTTTCATCCGTTAACAAGTTAAAAATAAAGTTTCAATAGTGCAAGTTAAAACTAATGTTTCAATAGTGCGTATGTTAAGAATAAAGCTTTATCTGTCTGTATTTTAGAAATAAAATGAAGCTTCACCAGTTTGCAAGTTAAGAATAAATTTTTATCTGCTTGTATGTCAGAAATGAAATAAAGTTTCACCAGTTGAAAAGTTAAAAACAAAGTTTCAATAATGTGTACGTTAGAAATAAAGTTTCAACCGTTACCGTTTACAAGTTAAAAATATAGTTTCAATAGTGTGTATGTTAAGAATAAAGTTCTATCTGTTTGTATGTTAGAAATAGAATGAAGTTTCAACCGTTTACAAGTTAAGAATAAAGTTCTATCTGTTTATATGTTAGAAATAAAACAAAGTTTCAACCGTTTACAAGTTAAGAATAAAGTTCTATCTGTTTATATGTTAGAAATTAAACAAAGTTTCAATCGTTAACAAGTAAGAAATAAAGTTTCAATAGTTTGCAAGTTAAAACTAGTGTTTCACCAGTTTACAAGTTACGAATAAAGTTCAATCTGTTTATATGTTAGAAATAGAATGAAGTTTCACCAGTTTACAAGTTAAGAATAAAGTTCTATCTGTTTATATGTTAGAAATAAAAATGAAGTTTAATCAGTTTACAAGTTAAGAATAAAGTTCTATCTGTTTATATGTTAGAAATAAAACAAAGTTTCAATCGTTAACAAGTAAGAAATAAAGTTTCAATAGTTTGCAAGTTAAAACTAGTGTTTCACCAGGTGGCAAGTTAAGAATAAAGTTTTATCTGTTTATATGTTAGAAATAGAATAAAGTTTCACCAGTTTACAAGTTAAGAATAAAGTTCTATCTGTTTATATGTTAGAAATAAAAATGAAGGTTCACCAGTTTACAAGTAAAGAATAAAGTTTTATCTGTTTGTATGTTAGAAATAAAACAAAGTTTCATCCGTTAACAAGTTAAAAATAAAGTTTCAATAGTGCAAGTTAAAACTAATGTTTCAATAGTGCGTATGTTAAGAATAAAGTTTTATCTGTTTGTATGTTAGAAATAAAATGAAGCTTCACCAGTTTATAAGTTAAGAATAAAGTTTTATCAGTTTGTATGTTAGAAATAAAATGAAGTTTCACCAGTTTACAAATTAAAAATATAGTTTCAATAATGTGTACGTTAGAAATAAAGTTTCATACGTTACCGTTTACAAGTTAAAAATGAAGTTTCAATAGTGTGTCTGTTAAGAATAAAGTTCTATCTGTTTGTATGTTAGAAATAGAATGAAGTTTCACCAGTTGGCAAGTTAAGAATAAAGTTCTATCTGTTTGTATGTTAGAAATAAAACAAAGTTTCAACCGTTTACAAGTAAAGAATGAAGTTTCACCAGTTTACAAGTTACGAATAAAGTTCAATCTGTTTATATGTTAGAAATAGAATGAAGTTTCACCAGTTTACAAGTTAAGAATAAAGTTCTATCTGTTTATATGTTAGAAATAAAATGAAGTTTCATCAGTTTACAAGTTAAGAAAAAAGTTCTATCTGTTTATATGTTAGAAATAAAACAAAGTTTCAATCGTTAACAAGTAAGAAATAAAGTTTCAATAGTTTGCAATTTAAAACTAGTGTTTCACCAGGTGGCAAGTTAAGAATAAAGTTTTATCTGTTTATATGTTAGAAATAGAATAAAGTTTCACCAGTTTACAAGTTAAGAATAAAGTTTTATCTGTTTGTATGTTAGAAATAAAACAAAGTTTCATCCGTTAACAAGTTAAAAATAAAGTTTCAATAGTGCAAGTTAAAACTAATGTTTCAATAGTGCGTATGTTAAGAATAAAGCTTTATCTGTCTGTATTTTAGAAATAAAATGAAGCTTCACCAGTTTGCAAGTTAAGAATAAAGTTTTATCTGCTTGTATGTCAGAAATGAAATAAAGTTTCACCAGTTGAAAAGTTAAAAACAAAGTTTCAATAATGTGTACGTTAGAAATAAAGTTTCAACCGTTATCGTTTACAAGTTAAAAATATAGTTTCAATAGTGTGTATGTTAAGAATAAAGTTCTATCTGTTTGTATGTTAGAAATAGAATGAAGTTTCACCAGTTGGCAAGTTAAGAATAAAGTTCTATCTGTTTGTATGTTAGAAATAAAACAAAGTTTCAACCGTTTACAAGTTAAGAATAAAGTTCTATCTGTTTATATGTTAGAAATAAAACAAAGTTTCATCAGTTTACAAGTTAAGAATAAAGTTCTATCTGTTTATATGTTAGAAATAAAACAAAGTTTCAATCGTTAACAAGTAAGAAATAAAGTTTCAATAGTTTGCAAGTTAAAACTAGTGTTTCACCAGGTGGCAAGTTAAGAATAAAGTTTTATCTGTTTATATGTTAGAAATAGAATAAAGTTTCACCAGTTTACAAGTTAAGAATAAAGTTCTATCTGTTTATATGTTAGAAATAAAATGAAGTTCCATCAGTTTACAAGTTACGAATAAAGTTCTATCTGTTTGTATGTTAGAAATAAAACAGAGTTTCAACCGTTTACAAGTTAAAAATAAAGTTTCAATAGTTTACAAGTTAAGAATAAAGTTTCAATAGTGCGTATGTTAAGAATAAAGTTTTATCTGTTTGTATGTTAGAAATAAAATGAAGCTTCACCAGTTTATAAGTTAAGAATAAAGTTTTATCAGTTTGTATGTTAGAAATAAAATGAAGTTTCACCAGTTTACAAATTAAAAATATAGTTTCAATAATGTGTACGTTAGAAATAAAGTTTCATACGTTACCGTTTACAAGTTAAAAATGAAGTTTCAATAGTGTGTCTGTTAAGAATAAAGTTCTATCTGTTTGTATGTTAGAAATAGAATGAAGTTTCACCAGTTGGCAAGTTAAGAATAAAGTTCTATCTGTTTGTATGTTAGAAATAAAACAAAGTTTCAACCGTTTACAAGTAAAGAATGAAGTTTCACCAGTTTACAAGTTACGAATAAAGTTCAATCTGTTTATATGTTAGAAATAGAATGAAGTTTCACCAGTTTACAAGTTAAGAATAAAGTTCTATCTGTTTATATGTTAGAAATAAAATGAAGTTTCATCAGTTTACAAGTTAAGAAAAAAGTTCTATCTGTTTATATGTTAGAAATAAAACAAAGTTTCAATCGTTAACAAGTAAGAAATAAAGTTTCAATAGTTTGCAAGTTAAAACTAG
This sequence comes from Prostheceraeus crozeri, assembly GCA_907163375.1. Lineage (NCBI taxonomy): Eukaryota > Metazoa > Platyhelminthes > Polycladida > Euryleptidae > Prostheceraeus > Prostheceraeus crozeri. The sequence continues at coordinate 115,541 of CAJQUW010012071.1, read as the reverse complement.
TGTTTCACCAGGTGGCAAGTTAAGAATAAAGTTTTATCTGTTTATATGTTAGAAATAGAATAAAGTTTCACCAGTTTACAAGTAAAGAATAAAGTTTTATCTGTTTGTATGTTAGAAATAAAACAAAGTTTCATCCGTTAACAAGTTAAAAATAAAGTTTCAATAGTGCAAGTTAAAACTAATGTTTCAATAGTGCGTATGTTAAGAATAAAGCTTTATCTGTCTGTATTTTAGAAATAAAATGAAGCTTCACCAGTTTGCAAGTTAAGAATAAAGTTTTATCTGCTTGTATGTCAGAAATGAAATAAAGTTTCACCAGTTGAAAAGTTAAAAACAAAGTTTCAATAATGTGTACGTTAGAAATAAAGTTTCAACCGTTACGGTTTACAAGTTAAAAATATAGTTTCAATAGTGTGTATGTTAAGAATAAAGTTCTATCTGTTTGTATGTTAGAAATAGAATGAAGTTTCACCAGTTGGCAAGTTAAGAATAGAGTTCTATCTGTTTGTATGTTAGAAATAAAACAAAGTTTCAACCGTTTACAAGTTAAGAATAAAGTTCTATCTGTGTATATGTTAGAAATAAAACAAAGTTTCAACCGTTTACAAGTTAAGAATAAAGTTTTATCTGTTTGTATGTTAGAAATAAAACAAAGTTTCAACCGTTAACAAGTTAAAAATAAAGTTTCAATAGTTTGCAAGTTAAAACTAGTGTTTCACCAGTTTACAAGTTACGAATAAAGTTCAATCTGTTTATATGTTAGAAATAGAATGAAGTTTCACCAGTTTACAAGTTAAGAATAAAGTTCTATCTGTTTATATGTTAGAAATAAAATGAAGTTTCATCAGTTTACAAGTTAAGAATAAAGTTCTATCTGTTTATATGTTAGAAATAAAACAAAGTTTCAATCGTTAACAAGTAAGAAATAAAGTTTCAATAGTTTGCAAGTTAAAACTAGTGTTTCACCAGGTGGCAAGTTAAGAATAAAGTTTTATCTGTTTATATGTTAGAAATAGAATAAAGTTTCACCAGTTTACAAGTTAAGAATAAAGTTCTATCTGTTTATATGTTAGAAATAAAAATGAAGGTTCACCAGTTTACAAGTAAAGAATAAAGTTTTATCTGTTTGTATGTTAGAAATAAAACAAAGTTTCATCCGTTAACAAGTTAAAAATAAAGTTTCAATAGTGCAAGTTAAAACTAATGTTTCAATAGTGCGTATGTTAAGAATAAAGTTTTATCTGTTTGTATGTTAGAAATAAAATGAAGCTTCACCAGTTTATAAGTTAAGAATAAAGTTTTATCAGTTTGTATGTTAGAAATAAAATGAAGTTTCACCAGTTTACAAATTAAAAATATAGTTTCAATAATGTGTACGTTAGAAATAAAGTTTCAACCGTTACCGTTTACAAGTTAAAAATGAAGTTTCAATAGTGTGTCTGTTAAGAATAAAGTTCTATCTGTTTGTATGTTAGAAATAGAATGAAGTTTCACCAGTTGGCAAGTTAAGAATAAAGTTCTATCTGTTTGTATGTTAGAAATAAAACAAAGTTTCAACCGTTTACAAGTAAAGAATGAAGTTTCACCAGTTTACAAGTTACGAATAAAGTTCAATCTGTTTATATGTTAGAAATAGAATGAAGTTTCACCAGTTTACAAGTTAAGAATAATGTTCTATCTGTTTATATGTTAGAAATAAAATGAAGTTTCATCAGTTTACAAGTTAAGAAAAAAGTTCTATCTGTTTATATGTTAGAAATAGAATAAAGTTTCACCAGTTTGCAAGTAAAGAATAAAGTTTTATCTGTTTGTATGTTAGAAATAAAACAAAGTTTCATCCGTTAACAAGTTAAAAATAAAGTTTCAATAGTGCAAGTTAAAACTAATGTTTCAATAGTGCGTATGTTAAGAATAAAGCTTTATCTGTCTGTATTTTAGAAATAAAATGAAGCTTCACCAGTTTGCAAGTTAAGAATAAAGTTTTATCTGCTTGTATGTCAGAAATGAAATAAAGTTTCACCAGTTGAAAAGTTAAAAACAAAGTTTCAATAATGTGTACGTTAGAAATAAAGTTTCAACCGTTACCGTTTACAAGTTAAAAATATAGTTTCAATAGTGTGTATGTTAAGAATAAAGTTCTATCTGTTTGTATGTTAGAAATAGAATGAAGTTTCAACCGTTTACAAGTTAAGAATAAAGTTCTATCTGTTTATATGTTAGAAATAAAACAAAGTTTCAACCGTTTACAAGTTAAGAATAAAGTTCTATCTGTTTATATGTTAGAAATTAAACAAAGTTTCAATCGTTAACAAGTAAGAAATAAAGTTTCAATAGTTTGCAAGTTAAAACTAGTGTTTCACCAGTTTACAAGTTACGAATAAAGTTCAATCTGTTTATATGTTAGAAATAGAATGAAGTTTCACCAGTTTACAAGTTAAGAATAAAGTTCTATCTGTTTATATGTTAGAAATCAAAATGAAGTTTCATCAGTTTACAAGTTAAGAATAAAGTTCTATCTGTTTATATGTTAGAAATAAAACAAAGTTTCAATCGTTAACAAGTAAGAAATAAAGTTTCAATAGTTTGCAAGTTAAAACTAGTGTTTCACCAGGTGGCAAGTTAAGAATAAAGTTTTATCTGTTTATATGTTAGAAATAGAATAAAGTTTCACCAGTTTACAAGTTACGAATAAAGTTCTATCTGTTTATATGTTAGAAATAAAATGAAGGTTCACCAGTTTACAAGTTAAGAATAAAGTTCTATCTGTTTGTATGTTAGAAATAAAACAAAGTTTCATCCGTTAACAAGTTAAAAATAAAGTTTCAATAGTTTGCAAGTTAAAAATAAAGTTTCAATAGTGCGTATGTTAAGAATAAAGTTCTATCTGTTTGTATGTTAGAAATAAAATGAAGCTTCACCAGTTTATAAGTTAAGAATAAAGTTTTATCAGTTTGTATGTTAGAAATAAAATGAAGTTTCACCAGTTTACAAATTAAAAATATAGTTTCAATGATGTGTACGTTAGAAATAAAGTTTCATACGTTACCGTTTACAAGTTAACAATGAAGTTTCAATAGTGTGTCTGTTAAGAATAAAGTTCTATCTGTTTGTATGTTAGAAATAGAATGAAGTTTCACCAGTTGGCAAGTTAAGAATAAAGTTCTATCTGTTTGTATGTTAGAAATAAAACAAAGTTTCAACCGTTTACAAGTAAAGAATGAAGTTTCACCAGTTTACAAGTTACGAATAAAGTTCAATCTGTTTATATGTTAGAAATAGAATGAAGTTTCACCAGTTTACAAGTTAAGAATAAAGTTCTATCTGTTTATATGTTAGAAATAAAATGAAGTTTCATCAGTTTACAAGTTAAGAAAAAAGTTCTATCTGTTTATATGTTAGAAATAAAACAAAGTTTCAATCGTTAACAAGTAAGAAATAAAGTTTCAATAGTTTGCAATTTAAAACTAGTGTTTCACCAGGTGGCAAGTTAAGAATAAAGTTTTATCTGTTTATATGTTAGAAATAGAATAAAGTTTCACCAGTTTACAAGTTAAGAATAAAGTTTTATCTGTTTGTATGTTAGAAATAAAACAAAGTTTCATCCGTTAACAAGTTAAAAATAAAGTTTCAATAGTGCAAGTTAAAACTAATGTTTCAATAGTGCGTATGTTAAGAATAAAGCTTTATCTGTCTGTATTTTAGAAATAAAATGAAGCTTCACCAGTTTGCAAGTTAAGAATAAAGTTTTATCTGCTTGTATGTCAGAAATGAAATAAAGTTTCACCAGTTGAAAAGTTAAAAACAAAGTTTCAATAATGTGTACGTTAGAAATAAAGTTTCAACCGTTATCGTTTACAAGTTAAAAATATAGTTTCAATAGTGTGTATGTTAAGAATAAAGTTCTATCTGTTTGTATGTTAGAAATAGAATGAAGTTTCACCAGTTGGCAAGTTAAGAATAAAGTTCTATCTGTTTGTATGTTAGAAATAAAACAAAGTTTCAACCGTTTACAAGTTAAGAATAAAGTTCTATCTGTTTATATGTTAGAAATAAAACAAAGTTTCATCAGTTTACAAGTTAAGAATAAAGTTCTATCTGTTTATATGTTAGAAATAAAACAAAGTTTCAATCGTTAACAAGTAAGAAATAAAGTTTCAATAGTTTGCAAGTTAAAACTAGTGTTTCACCAGGTGGCAAGTTAAGAATAAAGTTTTATCTGTTTATATGTTAGAAATAGAATAAAGTTTCACCAGTTTACAAGTTAAGAATAAAGTTCTATCTGTTTATATGTTAGAAATAAAATGAAGTTCCATCAGTTTACAAGTTACGAATAAAGTTCTATCTGTTTGTATGTTAGAAATAAAACAGAGTTTCAACCGTTTACAAGTTAAAAATAAAGTTTCAATAGTTTACAAGTTAAGAATAAAGTTTCAATAGTGCGTATGTTAAGAATAAAGTTTTATCTGTTTGTATGTTAGAAATAAAATGAAGCTTCACCAGTTTATAAGTTAAGAATAAAGTTTTATCAGTTTGTATGTTAGAAATAAAATGAAGTTTCACCAGTTTACAAATTAAAAATATAGTTTCAATAATGTGTACGTTAGAAATAAAGTTTCATACGTTACCGTTTACAAGTTAAAAATGAAGTTTCAATAGTGTGTCTGTTAAGAATAAAGTTCTATCTGTTTGTATGTTAGAAATAGAATGAAGTTTCACCAGTTGGCAAGTTAAGAATAAAGTTCTATCTGTTTGTATGTTAGAAATAAAACAAAGTTTCAACCGTTTACAAGTAAAGAATGAAGTTTCACCAGTTTACAAGTTACGAATAAAGTTCAATCTGTTTATATGTTAGAAATAGAATGAAGTTTCACCAGTTTACAAGTTAAGAATAAAGTTCTATCTGTTTATATGTTAGAAATAAAATGAAGTTTCATCAGTTTACAAGTTAAGAAAAAAGTTCTATCTGTTTATATGTTTAGAAATAAAACAAAGTTTCAATCGTTAACAAGTAAGAAATAAAGTTTCAATAGTTTGCAAGTTAAAACTAGTGTTTCACCAGGTGGCAAGTTAAGAATAAAGTTTTATCTGTTTATATGTTAGAAATAGAATAAAGTTTCACCAGTTTACAAGTAAAGAATAAAGTTTTATCTGTTTGTATGTTAGAAATAAAACAAAGTTTCATCCGTTAACAAGTTAAAAATAAAGTTTCAATAGTGCAAGTTAAAACTAATGTTTCAATAGTGCGTATGTTAAGAATAAAGCTTTATCTGTCTGTATTTTAGAAATAAAATGAAGCTTTACCAGTTTGCAAGTTAAGAATAAAGTTTTATCTGCTTGTATGTCAGAAATGAAATAAAGTTTCACCAGTTGAAAAGTTAAAAACAAAGTTTCAATAATGTGTACGTTAGAAATAAAGTTTCAACCGTTACGGTTTACAAGTTAAAAATATAGTTTCAATAGTGTGTATGTTAAGAATAAAGTTCTATCTGTTTGTATGTTAGAAATAGAATGAAGTTTCACCAGTTGGCAAGTTAAGAATAGAGTTCTATCTGTTTGTATGTTAGAAATAAAACAAAGTTTCAACCGTTTACAAGTTAAGAATAAAGTTCTATCTGTTTATATGTTAGAAATAAAACAAAGTTTCAACCGTTTACAAGTTAAGAATAAAGTTCTATCTGTTTATATGTTAGAAATTAAACAAAGTTTCAATCGTTAACAAGTTAAAAATAAAGTTTCAATAGTTTGCAAGTTAAAACTAGTGTTTCACCAGTTTACAAGTTACGAATAAAGTTCAATCTGTTTATATGTTAGAAATAGAATGAAGTTTCACCAGTTTACAAGTTAAGAATAAAGTTCTATCTGTTTATATGTTAGAAATAAAATGAAGTTTCATCAGTTTACAAGTTAAGAATAAAGTTCTATCTGTTTATATGTTAGAAATAAAACAAAGTTTCAATCGTTAACAAGTAAGAAATAAAGTTTCAATAGTTTGCAAGTTAAAACTAGTGTTTCACCAGGTGGCAAGTTAAGAATAAAGTTTTATCTGTTTATATGTTAGAAATAGAATAAAGTTTCACCAGTTTACAAGTTAAGAATAAAGTTCTATCTGTTTATATGTTAGAAATAAAAATGAAGGTTCACCAGTTTACAAGTAAAGAATAAAGTTTTATCTGTTTGTATGTTAGAAATAAAACAAAGTTTCATCCGTTAACAAGTTAAAAATAAAGTTTCAATAGTGCAAGTTAAAACTAATGTTTCAATAGTGCGTATGTTAAGAATAAAGTTTTATCTGTTTGTATGTTAGAAATAAAATGAAGCTTCACCAGTTTATAAGTTAAGAATAAAGTTTTATCAGTTTGTATGTTAGAAATAAAATGAAGTTTCACCAGTTTACAAATTAAAAATATAGTTTCAATAATGTGTACGTTAGAAATAAAGTTTCAACCGTTACCGTTTACAAGTTAAAAATGAAGTTTCAATAGTGTGTCTGTTAAGAATAAAGTTCTATCTGTTTGTATGTTAGAAATAGAATGAAGTTTCACCAGTTGGCAAGTTAAGAATAAAGTTCTATCTGTTTGTATGTTAGAAATAAAACAAAGTTTCAACCGTTTACAAGTAAAGAATGAAGTTTCACCAGTTTACAAGTTACGAATAAAGTTCAATCTGTTTATATGTTAGAAATAGAATGAAGTTTCACCAGTTTACAAGTTAAGAATAATGTTCTATCTGTTTATATGTTAGAAATAAAATGAAGTTTCATCAGTTTACAAGTTAAGAAAAAAGTTCTATCTGTTTATATGTTAGAAATAGAATAAAGTTTCACCAGTTTGCAAGTAAAGAATAAAGTTTTATCTGTTTGTATGTTAGAAATAAAACAAAGTTTCATCCGTTAACAAGTTAAAAATAAAGTTTCAATAGTGCAAGTTAAAACTAATGTTTCAATAGTGCGTATGTTAAGAATAAAGTTTTATCTGTTTGTATGTTAGAAATAAAATAAAGCTTCACCAGTTTATAAGTTAAGAATAAAGTTTTATCAGTTTGCATGTTAGAAATAAAATGAAGTTTCACCAGTTTACAAATTAAAAATAAAGTTTCAATAGTGTGTACGTTAGAAATAAAGTTTCAACCGTTTACAAGTTAAAAATAAAGTTTCAATCGTGTCTACGTTAGAAATAAAGTTTTATCTGTTTGTAAAATTCGATCGTAGGATTTACTAGTTTGCAAGTTAGACTCAGAATTCTACTAGTTGTAAATGAAAAATATCATTTCAACAGTTTACAGATTAGAATAAAGTTTCAATAGTGTGCACGTTAGAAATAAAGTTATGACTGTTTTTGTGTGTTAGAAATAAAGTTTCAACCGTTTACAAGTTAAAAATAAAGTTTCAACAGTGTGTATGTTAGAAATAACGTTTTATCTGTTTGTAAGTTAGAAATAAAGTTTTAACTGCTTGTGTGTTAGAAATAGAGGTATGACAGTTTATATGCTAGAAAGAAAGGTATAACTGTTTGTAAGACTAGATCGTAAGATTTACTAGTTTGCAAGATAGACTCAGCGTTCTACTAGTTGTAAATGAAAAATATCGTTTCAACAGTTTACAGATTAAAATAAAGTTTCAATAGTGTGTATGATGGAAATAAAGTTTAAGCGCTTTGTTCGTTAGAAATAAAGTTTCAGCCGTTTACAAATTAAAAATAAAGTTTTAACAGTGTGTACGTTAGAAATAAAGTTTTTGCTGTTTATATGTTAGAAACAAAATAAAGTTTCAACAGTTTACAACTTGAAAAATAAAGTTTCAACAGTGTGTACGTTAGAAATAATTTGTCAAGTTCATTTGATTCTATCATGTCAGTATGACGCACATTTGATTTACAAAACATGCTTTGAATACTCATACGATGAAGTTCTTACTTTCATTATTTCAAACGTACACACTGTTGAAACTTTATTTTTCAAGTTGTAAACTGTTGAAACTTTATTTTGTTTCTAACATACAAACAGCAAAAACTTTATTTCTAACGTACACACTGTTAAAACTTTATTTTTAACTTGTAAACGGCTGAAACTTTATTTCTAACGCACAAAGCGCTTAAACTTTATTTCCATCATACACACTATGGAAACTTTATTTTAATCTGTAAACTGTTGAAACGATATTTTTCATTTACAACTAGTAGAACGCTGAGTCTAACTTGCAAACTAGTAAATCTTACGATCTAGTCTTACAAACAGTTATACCTTTCTTTCTAGCATATAGACTGTCATACCTCTATTTCTAACATACAAGCAGTTAAAACTTTATTTCTAACTTACAAACAGATAAAACTTTATTCCTAGCGTACACACTGTTGAAACTTTATTTTTTAGCTTGTAAACTGTTGAAACTTTGTTTTGTTTCTAACATATAAACAGATAAAACTTTATTTCTAACATACACACTGTTGAAACTTTATTTTTAACTTGTAAACGGTTGAAACTTTATTTCTAACACACACAAACAGTCATAACTTTATTTCTAACGTGCACACTATTGAAACTTTATTTTTAATTTGTAAACTGGTGAAACTTGATTTTATTTCTAACATACAAACAGATAAAACTTTATTCTTAACATACGCACTATTGAAACATTAGTTTTAACTTGCAAACTATTGAAACTTTATTTTAACTTGTTAACGATTGAAACTTTGTTTTATTTCTAACATATAAACAGATAGAACTTTATACTTAACATATACACTATTGAAACTTTATTTTTAACTTTTTAACGGTTGAAACTTTGTTTTATTTCTAACATACAAACAGATAGAACTTTATTCTTAACTTGCCAACTGGTGAAACATTAGTTTTAACTTGCAAACTATTGAAACTTTATTTTTAACTTGTAAACGGTTGAAACTTTGTTTTATTTCTAACATACAAACAGATAAAACTTTATTCTTAACTTGTAAACTGATGAAACTTCAATTTATTTCTAACATATAAACAGATAGAACTTCATTCTTAACTTGTAAACTGGTGAAACTTCATTCTATTTCTAACATATAAACAGATAAAACTTTATTCTTAACTTGCCAACTGGTGAAACATTAGTTTTAACTTGCAAACTATTGAAACTTTATTTTTAACTTGTTAACGGTTGAAACTTTGTTTTATTTCTAACATACAAACAGATAAAACTTTATTCTTAACTTGTAAACTGATGAAACTTCAATTTATTTCTAACATATAAACAGATATAACTTCATTCTTAACTTGTAAACTGGTGAAACTTCATTCTATTTCTAACATATAAACAGATAGAACTTTATTCTTAACTTGCCAACTGGTGAAACATTAGTTTTAACTTGCAAACTATTGAAACTTTATTTTTAACTTGTTAACGGTTGAAACTTTGTTTTATTTCTAACATAAAAACAGATAGAACTTTATTCTTAACTTGTAAACTTAAACAGATAGAACTTTATTCGTAACTTGTAAACTGGTGAAACTTCATTCTTAACTTGTAAACTATTGAAACTTTATTTTTAACTTGTAAACGGTTGAAACTTTGTTTTATTTCTATCATACAAACAGATAAAACTTTATTCTTAACTTGCCAACTGATGAAACTTCATTCTATTTCTAACATATAAACAGATAGAACTTTATTCTTAACTTGCCAACTGGTGAAACTTCATTCTATTTCTAACATACAAACAGATAAAACTTTATTCTTAGCATATGCACTATTGAAACATTAGTTTGAACTTGCAAACTATTGAAACTTTATTTTTTACTCTTAAACTGATGAAACTTTATTTCATTTCTGACATACAAGCAGATAAAACTTTATTCTTAACTTGTAAACTGGTGAACCTTCATTTTTATTTCTAACATATAAACAGATAGAACTTTATTCTTAACATACACACTATTGAAACTTCATTTTTAACTTGTAAACGGTTGAAACTTTATTTTTAACTTGTAGACTGTTGAAACTTTATTTCTAACTGGTAAACTATTGAAATGATATCTTTCATTTACAAATAGTAGAACGCTTTGTCCAACTTGTAAACTAGTAAATCTTGTTCGTCATCGAATCTAACTATTCAAATCTTCATCATGGAAATCAATGTTCCACAGTCGGAGTAAAAGTTTGAGATGATACACTCCTGGCAAACTAACTCATGAAGTAGCTTTGCTGTGATACATTTTTATCTGTACACATATGGTAATGTTAAAGTGAATCTAAAACTTTTCAGCTTATTAATTGTTCATCGTTGCATCAACGCTTTAACTCGTCAACAGTTATCATTTTACTTTTAATTTACACTTAGTCTAACTTGTAAACTAGTAAATCTTGCGATCTTATTTTTACAAACAGTTACACCTTTATTTCTAACATACACACTATTGAAACTTTATTTCTAACTTGTAAACTCTTGAAACTTTATTTTGATATACAAACAGCTAAAACTTTATTTCTAACATACACACTATTGAAACTTTATTTCTAACTTGTAAACTCTTGAAACTTTATTTTGATATACAAACAGCTAAAACTTTATTTCTAACGCATACACTATTGAAACTTTATTTCTAACTTGTAAACTCTTGAAACTTTATTTTGATATACAAACAGCTAAAACTTTATTTCTAACGTATACACCATTGAAACTTAATTTCTAACTTGTAAACTCTTGAAACGATATCTTTCATTTACAAATAGTAGAACGCTTAGTCTAACTTGTAAATCTTATAAGATTTCATATGGGCGATGATGATAGTTGAAATAGTGTTAAATAAAATTAAGATAGCTTACAGTTCTGATACAGGGAAAGCAATCGACTGCGATCCATGTGTAAAGAGCTTGTTAGACTACGGATGGGCTTAAGTGGATGATTTAACCATGTATACTTTATTCATTTGGAAATAGTAGCACGCTTAGTCTAACTTGTAAATCTTATAAGATTTCATATGGGCGATGATGATAGTTGAAATAGTGTTAAATAAAATTAAGATAGCTTACAGTTCTGATACAGGGAAAGCAATCGACTGCGATCCATGTGTAAAGAGCTTGTTAGACTACGGATGGGCTGAAGTGGATGATTTAACCATGTATACTTTTTCATTTGGAAATAGTAGCACGCTTAGTCTAACTTGTAAATCTTATAACATTTCATATGGGCGATGATGATAGTTGAAATAGTGTTAAAAAAAATTAAGATGGCTTGCACTTCTGATACAGGGATAGCAATCGACTGCGATCCATGTGTAAAGAGCTTGTTAGACTACGGATGGGCTTCAGTGGATGATTTAACCATGTATACTTTTTCATTTGGAAATAGTAGCACGCTTAGTCTAACTTGTAAATCTTATAAGATTTCATATGGGCGATGATGATAGCTGAAATAGTGTTAAATAAAATTAAGATAGCTTACAGTTCTGATACAGGGATAGCAATCGACTGCGATCCATGTGTAAAGAGCTTGTTAGACTACGGAAGAGAGAAGTGTGTTATGTTGCGTGGGGCGCTTGAGTGTCCTCCCATTTCATTCCATTCATCAATTCGTCTCATTGATAGAGACAGGTAGAACTCATGGTTCTCATAACGTAAGCAATGGAAAGTTTTAGGCAACCTTCGACAGTTGGCTAAATGTCGCCCTGACGCGAATGCATACTACGTTGAGACAGGCAATCACTTGCAAACATGACGCAGAGAAGTTAAACAAGATTGACCATTGCCGAATGTCCCTTGCGGTATACATAGCTACGGGCTTCACCGCCGCCCTTTACAGGAACGCCCGTCGAAAGGAAGTATTACACCGAACTTCATTTGCAACGTTCAAGTTGACTGATAGCAGATTCAACGTAATGATAGTATTCGCCAGTCCGAAGACTGCCCAGGGCAAACCGCGTGGAGGTTCTATCATGTCTTGCCCCTAGGTGGCCCTTAAGAGAGCCGATGGTTCGTTCTCGGGAGTGTCGTGATGGGGTGGTGAAGGCGGGCAAAGATCTGCAATGAAAATGATATGTATTAGAATAGGATATACTATCTTATTTACTTTTCACTTACCAAGTTAGCCATCCTTTGGCAGTCTCGCGCGCTTCCGAATCGAGAATTTGTACAGATGGCCGCGCATTCTCAGGCTGGCATGGAGGCATTTTTTCGTCGGATGGCCGTTATAACATATTATGGACTCGTCGAGACTTTGATTTACGAGTACTTCGCCGTCCAAATGATTATCCCGAATAGGGATGTGAAATTCAAACAAACGATGTATAAGTTTGGAATCATGTAGTATAGTCATATTCCTAAAGCATTACACTTAGTCAGGAATGATAGATTTGAGTATAGTGAGTGGCACTCGATCCCGTCGACAGCCCGAAGGCCTTGTACTGATCACTAGGGAAGTGAGAGATCTTCCCCGATACCCGCTCTTTACAGCTGAAGACATCATTGTCACTGCCCCGAAGTGGTAACAGGAACGCCGAGTCAAAGGTAGTGATCAGTAGCTGGCATCTAACCCCTCAAAGCTGCCTTAGACTTAGTTAAATTTCAAATCTGATAGCAGATTTGAACTCAGCATACTTGAAAACCTTAGTCTACATGTTAAAACTTTGAAAAAACTGAAAATTAAGAATTTTAAAAAATTCCGCATTTTACTACTCATACTACTTTTAAAAAAATTTATCAGTAGTAAAGACACTATCAAACTCTATCATACAAACTTTGAAGTAAGAAGATAGCTTGCCTACTTCAAAAGATAGAGTCCTTTGAAACACCCGATATCGGGAACTCAGAGCGACGACCTTCGCTTACCTCGTCTTTCGATGAAGTGATCAGACTTACGTTGTCGGGGGTTTATATATGCTCCGAAGAAAACTTAAAATGGCTCTATATCCGAAAGTATTCATCGTAGCGACATGCGGTTTATTGCAAACGATTTGTCTCATCATTCTCTATCATATGACACCTGAACCATTTTCATATGACCACGGGAAGTTGGTCCGTCAGCACATGTCAATGTAACATGCCACAAGTGAAAAAAATCCTAAGTGTGAGAGCTCCAGTGTGGTGAAAATTTTGAAAAATTTAAAACTTCCAAATTTCGATCTGGGACCTTTACCAAAACATTCTTCATCAAATTTCACAGACCCCCCTCCCCGCCCTCGTTCAGAGAAATTTGAGGAAAAATGTTTTGGTGACGGTCCCAGGTCGAAATGATACACTTTGGAAAATTTTCAAAATTTTACCCATACAAAGCCACTCTGACACTTAGGATTTTTTCAGGTGAGCTCCGACCTAAAATCTTAAATGGCGTCTCACACCTAAACGAAGACAGATATGAACAAGCCGTTTCTTTCACTGAATTTGTCTCACTCTTAGCTTTCAAACGAGCTATTGCACGACAAAATCCGTCCACTCGAAGCCAAGATCGAAGCTAGCTCTCCCGAGGGTGGGGGGGAGGTCCGTGAAATTTGATGAAAAATGTTTTGGTGAAGGTCCCAGGTCGAAATGACACACTTTGGAAAATTTTCAAAATTTTACCCATACAAAGCCACTCTGACACTTAGGATTTTTTCAGGTGAGCTCCGACCTAAAATCTTAAATGGCGTCTCACACCTAAACGAAGACAGATATGAACAAGCCGTTTCTTTCACTGAATTTGTCTCACTCTTAGCTTTCAAACGAGCTATTGCACGACAAAATCCGTCCACTAGAAGCCAAGATCGAAGCTAGCTCTCCCGAGGGTGGGGGGGAGGTCAGTGAAATTTGATGAAAAATGTTTTGGTGAAGGTCCCAGGTCGAAATGACACACTTTGGAAAATTTTCAAAATTTTACCCATACAAAGCCACTCTGACACTTAGGATTTTTTCAGGTGAGCTCCGACCTAAAACCTTGTAACAGCTCTAACTTTTGAACGGCTGGTCCGATTGACTCGCGGCAAAAATGGCGTCGAGCAGTTTTTTCTCCTCTTTCAAACGAGTAGCTGTAAGACAAAATCCGTCCACTAGAACCAAAGTTAGAAGATTGCTGTCGGGGGGGGGGGTCAGTGAAATTTGATGAAAAATGTTTTGGTGAAGGTCCCAGGTCGAAATGACACACTTTGGAAAATTTTCAAAATTTTACCCATACAAAGCCACTCTGACACTTAGGATTTTTTCAGGTGAGCTCCGACCTAAAATCTTAAATGGCGTCTCACACCTAAACGAAGACAGATATGAACAAACCATTTCTTTCACTGAATTTGTCTCACTCTTAGCTTTCAAACGAGCTATTGCACGACAAAATCCGTCCACTAGAAGCCAAGATCGAAGCTAGCTCTCCCGAGGGTGGGGGGGAGGTCCGTGAAATTTGATGAAAAATGTTTTGGTGAAGGTCCCAGGTCGAAATGACACACTTTGGAAAATTTTCAAAATTTTACCCATACAAAGCCACTCTGACACTTAGGATTTTGTCAGGTGAGCTCCGACCTAAAATCTTAAATGGCGTCTCACACCTAAACGAAGACAGATATGAACAAGCCATTTCTTTCACTGAATTTGTCTCACTCTTAGCTTTCAAACGAGCTATTGCACGACAAAATCAGTCCACTAGAAGCCAAGATCGAAGCTAGCTCTCCCGAGGGTGGGGGGGAGGTCAGTGAAATTTGATGAAAAATGTTTTGGTGAAGGTCCCAGGTCGAAATGACACACTTTGGAAAATTTTCAAAATTTTACCCATACAAAGCCACTCTGACACTTAGGATTTTTTCAGGTGAGCTCCGACCTAAAACCTTGTAACAGCTCTAACTTTTGAACGGCTGGTCCGATTGACTCGCGGCAAAAATGGCGTCGAGCAGTTTTTTCTCCTCTTTCAAACGAGTAGCTGTAAGACAAAATCCGTCCACTAGAACCAAAGTTAGAAGATTGCTGTCGGGGGGGGGGGGTCAGTGAAATTTGATGAAAAATGTTTTGGTGAAGGTCCCAGGTCGAAATGACACACTTTGGAAAATTTTCAAAATTTTACCCATACAAAGCCACTCTGACACAGGATTTTTTCAGGTGAGCTCCGACCTAAAATCTTAAATGGCGTCTCACACCTAAACGAAGACAGATATGAACAAACCATTTCTTTCACTGAATTTGTCTCACTCTTAGCTTTCAAACGAGCTATTGCACGACAAAATCCGTCCACTAGAAGCCAAGATCGAAGCTAGCTCTCCCGAGGGTGGGGGGGAGGTCCGTGAAATTTGATGAAAAATGTTTTGGTGAAGGTCCCAGGTCGAAATGACACACTTTGGAAAATTTTCAAAATTTTACCCATACAAAGCCACTCTGACACTTAGGATTTTGTCAGGTGAGCTCCGACCTAAAATCTTAAATGGCGTCTCACACCTAAAGAAGACAGATATGAAAAAGCCGTTTCTTTCACTGAATTTGTCTCACTCTTAGCTTTCAAACGAGCTATTGCACGACAAAATCCGTCCACTAGAAGCCAAGATCGAAGCTAGCTCTCCCGAGGGTGGGGGGGAGGTCCGTGAAATTTGATGAAAAATGTTTTGGTGAAGGTCCCAGGTCGAAATGACACACTTTGGAAAATTTTCAAAATTTTACCCATACAAAGCCACTCTGACACTTAGGATTTTTTCAGGTGAGCTCCGACCTAAAATCTTGTAACAGCTCTAACTTTTGAACCGCTGGTCCGATTGACTCGCGGCAAAAAATGGCGTCGAGCAGTTTTTTCTCCTCTTTCAAACGAGTAGCTGTAAGACAAAATCCGTCCACTAGAACCAAAGTTAGAAGATTGCTGTCGGGGGGGGGGGGGGTCAGTGAAATTTGATGAAAAATGTTTTGCTGAAGGTCCCAGGTCGAAATGACACACTTTGGAAAATTTTCAAAATTTTACCCATACAAAGCCACTCTGACACAGGATTTTTTCAGGTGAGCTCCGACCTAAAATCTTAAATGGCGTCTCACACCTAAACGAAGACAGATATGAACAAACCATTTCTTTCACTGAATTTGTCTCACTCTTAGCTTTCAAACGAGCTATTGCACGACAAAATCCGTCCACTAGAAGCCAAGATAGAAGCTAGCTCTCCCGAGGGTGGGGGGGAGGTCCGTGAAATTTGATGAAAAATGTTTTGGTGAAGGTCCCAGGTCGAAATGACACACTTTGGAAAATTTTCAAAATTTTACCCATACAAAGCCACTCTGACACTTAGGATTTTTTCAGGTGAGCTCCGACCTAAAACCTTGTAACAGCTCTAACTTTTGAACGGCTGGTCCGATTGACTCGCGGCAAAAAAGGCGTCGAGCAGTTTTTTCTCCTCTTTCAAACGAGTAGCTGTAAGACAAAATCCGTCCACTAGAACCAAAGTTAGAAGATTGCTGTCGGGGGGGGGGGTCAGTGAAATTTTTATGAAAAATGTTTTGGTGAAGGTCCCATGTCGAAATGACACACCTTGGAAAATTTTCAAAATTTTACCCATACAAAGCCACTCTGACACTTAGGTTTTTTCAGGTGAGCTCCGACCTAAAATCTTAAATGGCGTCTCACACCTAAACGAAGACAGATATGAACAAGCCATTTCTTTCACTGAATTTGTCTCACTCTTAGCTTTCAAACGAGCTATTGCACGACAAAATCCGTCCACTAGAAGCCAAGATCGAAGCTAGCTCTCCCGAGGGTGGGGGGGAGGTCCGTGAAATTTGATGAAAAATGTTTTGGTGAAGGTCCCAGGTCGAAATGACACACTTTGGAAAATTTTCAAAATTTTACCCATACAAAGCCACTCTGACACTTAGGATTTTGTCAGGTGAGCTCCGACCTAAAATCTTAAATGGCGTCTCACACCTAAACGAAGACAGATATGAACAAGCCGTTTCTTTCACTGAATTTGTCTCACTCTTAGCTTTCAAACGAGCTATTGCACGACAAAATCCGTCCACTAGAAGCCAAGATCGAAGCTAGCTCTCCCGAGGGTGGGGGGGAGGTCAGTGAAATTTGATGAAAAATGTTTTGGTGAAGGTCTCAGGTCGAAATGACACACTTTGGAAAATTTTCAAAATTTTACCCATACAAAGCCACTCTGACACTTAGGATTTTTTCAGGTGAGCTCCGACCTAAAATTTTGTAACAGCTCTAACTTTTGAACGGCTGGTCCGATTGACTCGCGGCAAAAATGGCGTCGAGCAGTTTTTTCTCCTCTTTCAAACGAGTAGCTGTAAGACAAAATCCGTCCACTAGAACCAAAGTTAGAAGATTGCTGTCGGGGGGGGGGGGTCAGTGAAATTTGATGAAAAATGTTTTGGTGAAGGTCCCATGTCGAAATGACACACTTTGGAAAATTTTCAAAATTTTACCCATACAAAGCCACTCTGACACTTAGGATTTTTTCAGGTGAGCTCCGACCTAAAATCTTAAATGGCGTCTCACACCTAAACGAAGACAGATATGAACAAGCCATTTCTTTCACTGAATTTGTCTCACTCTTAGCTTTCAAACGAGCTATTGCACGACAAAATCCGTCCACTAGAAGCCAAGATCGAAGCTAGCTCTCCCGAGGGTGGGGGGGAGGTCCGTGAAATTTGATGAAAAATGTTTTGGTGAAGGTCCCAGGTCGAAATGACACACTTTGGAAAATTTTCAAAATTTTACCCATACAAAGCCACTCTGAGACTTAGGATTTTGTCAGGTGAGCTTCGACCTAAAATCTTAAATGGCGTCTCACACCTAAACGAAGACAGATATGAACAAGCCGTTTCTTTCACTGAATTTGTCTCACTCTTAGCTTTCAAACGAGCTATTGCACGACAAAATCCGTCCACTAGAAGCCAAGATCGAAGCTAGCTCTCCCGAGGGTGGGGGGGAGGTCAGTGAAATTTGATGAAAAATGTTTTGGTGAAGGTCCCAGGTCGAAATGACACACTTTGGAAAATTTTCAAAATTTTACCCATACAAAGCCACTCTGACACTTAGGATTTTTTCAGGTGAGCTCCGACCTAAAATTTTGTAACAGCTCTAACTTTTGAACGGCTGGTCCGATTGACTCGCGGCAAAAATGGCGTCGAGCAGTTTTTTCTCCTCTTTCAAACGAGTAGCTGTAAGACAAAATCCGTCCACTAGAACCAAAGTTAGAAGATTGCTGTCGGGGGGGGGGGGTCAGTGAAATTTGATGAAAAATGTTTTGGTGAAGGTCCCAGGTCGAAATGACACACTTTGGAAAATTTTCAAAATTTTACCCATACAAAGCCACTCTGACACTTAGGATTTTGTCAGGTGAGCTCCGACCTAAAATCTTAAATGGCGTCTCACACCTAAACGAAGGCAGATATGAACAAGCCATTTCTTTCACTGAATTTGTCTCACTCTTAGCTTTCAAACGAGCTATTGCACGACAAAATCCGTCCACTAGAAGCCAAGATCGAAGCTAGCTCTCCCGAGGGTGGGGGGGAGGTCCGTGAAATTTGATGAAAAATGTTTTGGTGAAGGTCCCAGGTCGAAATGACACACTTTGGAAAATTTTCAAAATTTTACCCATACAAAGCCACTCTGACACTTAGGATTTTTTCAGGTGAGCTCCGACCTAAAACCTTGTAACAGCTCTAACTTTTGAACGGCTGGTCCGATTGACTCGCGGCAAAAATGGCGTCGAGCAGTTTTTTCTCCTCTTTCAAACGAGTAGCTGTAAGACAAAATCCGTTCACTAGAACCAAAGTTAGAAGATTGCTGTCGGGGGGGGGGGGGGTCCGTGAAATTTGATGAAACAAACTTTGGTGAAGGTCCCAGGTCGAAATTCCACACTTTGGAACATTTTCAAAATTTTACCCATACAAAGCCACTCTGACATTTAGGATTTTTTCAGGTGAGCTACGACAGTCCACCCTCCCAACCTGGCCGGCACACCACGCCAACCTCGACAGCACATCACCGCGCGCTACGACGGCCGGCCAGAGGGGGGGGGGACGTCAGCGAACCTTTCGGACGCACTTGGCCGGCACACCACGACACTCTGCCGTTCCAGATGGGGGGGACGTCAGCGACGGCGGCCATCTTGCGCTATCCAGAAGTGGAGTTTTACTTACTACTCATGTTCCATTCAACGTATTCGTATGTTATAGTTGTATTTCTCTACGCATTCAATATTCATTTATTGTCAATTACGTGGCTACTGGCTGATTAAAATTTGCTTCTCAGTGTACAGGTTAATGCTTGCTTGATTCATGACATGTGAATAGTTATCAAATATGTGTGACTCCACATACAGACTGACTCTGTCTCGCTGCGTCACACTCTATCATATGTAGATACGTATATATTATGAAAATGTATACATGATCAATGAGAACGAAACGAAACGATGCCATCCATTATGGATTTCGTAGTTTTAATGGCCAGCAAGTAGAACGTCGATAAAATTGTTTTTCTCTAATTTTTAGACATGATTTCTTTCCAACCGATGACCTTGAGGGAGAATGTGCTCATTATGCTAGACATGCTGGAATCATGCTCATGGTAACATCACATTCGCAGATGCCTGGTACCTAATCATTGGTAGCCTTGGAGACACGTGGACAGGAATATCATGGATGAGACGAACTCTTTCCATTATTGACTGTCCGTTTCGTTACTAAAGCCTCATTTACATGTAGGACAATAATTGTCCGGACAATGAATTCCTTGCGCTCATTTCACAGCGCACTCGCACCATTTTCTTGATCGATGGAGACAATGATTGTCTTTCTGCGTTTACATTACTATTGTCCTCGTGTAGAACAACAGATACTGGAGGTCAGATAATTCCCTTCATTTTGTGAAATGTCGTCGACTGAGCTGGTCTTCGCTGCTGCTCGTGTTGTGGCTGAAATGGCAAAGCTTAAAAAGAAGAGGAAAAGAACGTATTGGACGCGAAAGTGGATCCTGAGGAGGGAGAGACTGCGTTGTTCAGAGAAATTAATATAGAAGACCCTGCTGCATTCAGCAATCATTTGCAGCTAACAACAGACCAGTTCCAGTACCCCTTTAATCGTGTTGGCTACGTTCGTTACCTTACTACGTCCTTACAGTCATAATTACAAGTATGACGATGTGACGACGCAAACTGTGACCTGAGCGCGATGTCTAGGGTTAAGCATTGTGTGAATAGCGCATTGTCCTATTCTATATTCCTCTACCGGGAATGTGGTTTATTGTCCCTGAGACATTGAGATCCGAGACGACGCCCGCATTTTTTCATCTCGAAGTCTCGCTGGAAACGCTGACTCAGTGTGTGTGTCTATTGTCCTATATGTAAATGGGGCTTAATGGTTGAGGGCAAAAGACAGTTACGCAGAATGCCAAAATCTTGTTTTTGTTAATTGTACGGAAAGAGCCACTCATGCAGTACGGTCTAGAGATATAGGTTTTCAGTGGTAAGTGATGAACGTCATGAAAGTATGATTATTTGATGACTTGAAGCTAATTCATCGCAATTTCATCATCAAATATATGATATGGCAGAGGGCGGGAGGACCATAATTTAATGCGAATGTAAAAACAATTTCAATACTCTCCCGATATGTTTAATGCCGAGTAAAATGAATAAAGAATAAAAATCGCCAGACGTTTCGGGTCCAGACCCTTTGTCAATGGCAGTACACTTAATTAAGTGTATCATCAAATATGTCGATGACAATGCAGTGACCCGCATTATATCCAAATGGCATCCTTCAAACAAGCGCTCGCCGCACATGCAAATTACACAGGAAGGATGTGCATTTGCTTGTGTATAATTAATTGTTCATAATCCTCCCGTACTAGTTTGTCAATTTTCAGTCGCTCCTTCTGTCAAGAAGTAACGTTGTCAGTGCAAAATTAACAGCCTCATAGTTTTATAGACATACTTATGGTTCAGTATCTCATTAATGTGTTCGGAAAAATATATGAATATATTTCACTTTGCAATGCTTGTTCTCGATTTTCTAAATATAGCCATTGCGTTTTACTGTGGTCGCGCTTGTTGAGGATGGAGAAAGAACATGTTTTTTGTGGTATTATAACTTGAAGCGATTGTTCAAGTTGAGTTAAAAGTATGCTCCGTGAAATGAGATGAGTAGACAAGTGCTCGAACTAAAAATTGATTTTCCTACATAATGTCAATCGTTATTTTGCTTCATAAATTACTAAGCACAGAATTAGATTCATCTGCGCGGCTTCGGTTTCCTAGAAAGGAATGGTTATATGTAGTCTTAATATCGAAATGGCACATCACAATTAGACAACTTGCTCCTTCTCGAATGGATAATTCGTGTATTGCTTGCTATTGGAAATGGCAAACAATAAGCTGTTAGCAAAGGACACCAGAGCCAATCAGAGATCCGTGCGTGCTGTGATATCACTTCGCACACAGCAAAACACACATCGTCTAGCTAACATTCGATTCACAGTATGCACTATGCAGTAAGGAATGGTGAAATCATCAAGTGAATTAATTTTCGTACGTCAGCTACTATTTTAAATAATGATCGGAAGGGCCAACATTATGGAGAAAACTTGTGCGCAATGATCTGAATTCTTCGAATTTGATGTGGCAACCGAAGCATTGCTTGACTCGCATTAATCCGCAAGCGACGCACGACTTTTTTCCTATCTCCGTAAAGTATTAGGAATTCTTTCTTGCCCACTTAATAGGCTCCTCGATGTGCCGTCGATTTCGAACTAATCACACTTCTACTAAACCGAAGAAGATAAACAAAATATCCATTTCTGTGTTACTAAGAGTGGCTTAAGACCTTTTGATATAGAGGTAATGAAAGCAATTGTCACAAGTCAATTGTTGGTTGTAAAACTGAAGGAAACTTCAATGATTTGACAGCCAAAAAATATACAATGTTTATTTCTTGGGGAAAAAGTCATATGAATAATGCTACTTACTTGCTTTATCAAGTAACCAATTAAAAGTCAAATTCTCTGGGGAGTCGTAGGGTTGCAAAAGTTCATTTAACGTCAGCTGATTAAAAGGTGTTCCATCGATGACAATAGATTGTTGTCTATTTCCTAAATGGCCCTGGGGTCCTATATGGCCCGGGGGATTCTGTCCTTGTTGTGGAAAAACATACTGGTTTTATTCACTCGAAAAGACATTCGTATAACAATATTTTCCGGTAGATTTCTGTTAATTTGATGAATTTTATCTTTGATAAGCTTTTCTTTAACTTGAATGTAAGCAGCCAATAGATAGCCTTTTTACTTTGTTCGTTGTTATCTCCGTCTTTATTTTCTCCTATATTTTTCTCAACTTGAGTTTCCACTCTCTTCTTTACTTGTAAAATAACATTTTACTAAGGGAAAATGTCTATAACTCCTTGACATGATTTCTCGTATAATTTCTACTTCATAAGAAAATTCAAACCCCCGCTGAACTGTCTCTAATTTGTATTTCATTTCTAACTAATTTGGTGTCTGAGGATGTGAATAAAATCACAGAAACCGGTAACACTACTCACGACTTTTTCTGTTTTCATCAACCAATTTATTTACATTATATGTCTATTCAACGTAGCAAAGTGCGTCAAGGTAACAAAGTTAAAAAAAACAAGCTAATGACTAGTTACTTTTCAATAGGTACAAAGTATGATTTAAAAGAAAATTTTTATATCCTAAAATGTCTAAAAATTTTAAAAATACTTACTAGAAGGATATATATATATATATATATATATATATATATATATATATAAAATATCTTTGCAAAAACTGATGATTTCTTGTGATGATCCAGGTACTACTATACTCTAAACTTCTAATTGGTATACAAGCTGAGCCAAACCTAAAGAAGAGATGTTTGACTGTACATTATGCGACATCTATTAAGCTCACTACGGGTGCCTTTTACTGTGTTTAGCACTATTGTTTAAGGATATGAAATGGAAAAATTTCAGGTAATTTTTCCGGAAAAATTACCGGAAAAATATAATATTTTTCCACTTGTAATTTTTCCGTTCAATTTCTGTATTTTGATGAATCACTTCATTAGTAATTTGAAAAAGATAGAATAATAACATTGCGGTTTGTATCATACGACTGCATATGACAGCCATAGCTTCAAAGGAAGAGAAATATTTGCTATCATAATAGAGAGCATAATAATGTGTTTATCTGCGAAGTTTAACTAAACGTTTTTGCTTTAATTTCTTTAATAGTAGCCCTAAATTTTGTAAAATGTTGTAATGGTAAATTAAATATTTCAACTTCCATTATCATGAATCATTCTTATTAATTATAAGATTTATAACCGTATAAAAACGTGAGCCGTCACGCCGTGTAGCCTACTATTCCATTAATGTTGTAGCCTACTATGAATCCTCAATGTTGTACTTCTCGAGAATGTCATCTGATAATATAAACTCTCAGAACAAGACCTAAACCTAAATATTGAATGAGAGCGTGCTGCATTATCAGGGTCGACTGTAGTGAATGAAATAGGCCTAAATACATGTTTAATAATAACTGCTTACTATATTTTTTTTTGCAATGATAGCTGTTTTTGTGTATTTGAAACATATAGCTCTAACAGCTCTAACTTTCGAACTACTGAAGCGATTGACTTCGTCTATGAAAAACGGATGAATCAGAGAATTAGGATCATTTCGTCTATTCATTTAACTAAAAATTCTCAATACGAGATGATGAAGCGCAATCTTAGGTTGCAAAATCAATTGCGCATTGCCATTTCTGATCCACGATGTTGCCGTGAAGTACGGAGCCACCAGCATCTAAAGGACATGTGCTTCGATATCGATTATCTCTGGCCTCTCGTCGAATTTTCTGCAAAACTTCTTGATCCAATACGGAATGCGATAAAGGAAGTTTAAGGAAACTTAGTACGAGTTTCTGTTCTCCCCCGACTTTGGCGCTACATCGAACACTGCGTAGAAAATAGCTTACCAGAGGCAAACTGCCCATTGACCAAAGACGAGGCAGATCTACTCAGAGCGGCTATTCGAGAAAGAAGAGAATTCTCAGTGCGATCAACTCAGATGGCAGCCAATCTTCTGGACCCAAGATTCTGCGGGGATGACTTGGACGAAGTTGAACATGCGCAGGCTATCAAGGAAATCGTTAAAATTGCTGAGATGCTCGGTGTACTAACGATTTAGTCATGAAGGATTTACTGCTTTCAAATCTCGAGATGGGCCAGTTTATAGTAATGAACTTTACAGGTCTATGATTGAAGATGAAACGGATCCACTACAATGGTGGAATACTTTTTGTGGCCACAGAGTGTTAGCGCCAGTCGCTAAACATCTTCTCAGTCTTCCAACATCTGTGGCTTGTGTAGAGAGATCCAACAAAGAATATGGCATGCAAAAGACGAAAAAAAAGAAATCGCCTCACAAATGATCGCTCTGCAAAACTTACAAAAGTGAGTTACAATATCAAGGTGAGGCATTTTGCTAATAAACGTAAAGCTGATCAGAAGCAGCACCAGGCCCTGACAGTTCCCGATCTTATTGAAGTCGGCACTGAACCAGCAATTGTGGATGCTGACGATACAGCAAATAAGGAATATGATGAAGAGCAAGTTGTTGAATTTGACCAAGATGTCGGAAGCTGCAGTGAAGAGGATGACAATGACCATGTGGAAATGGTGGAAGAAACAATTGAAGTTGGTAATTGGGTCTGTGTAGAGTACATGATACAAAATCAACGCAGTCGCCGAGGAGTAGTACGGTTATATTACGGATGCGTTCAATTTATTGAAGATGACCAAATCACTGTTAAATTTCTAAAAAAGGTAATAGACATATACATGTAAATATATATAAGTGTGATAGCCTCTCGAGATTTAACACACAGTACCTTAGCTTTATCTAGTACAATCTGGACAAACTGGCATTATGAATATCCTACTGGCCATATAAAATTGAATTATCATCGCAATTGATTTGCCTTTAAATTATTATAATAATTTGAAAGCAAATCAATTCATTTACTATAATTTAATTTAAATTGGCTTGCTTTGAATAGCTGTCTTTCATGAATGAACGCAGTAAACTCAGCTCATATTGTATCCGCATGTAGAATTAAGTACATACAGACTTACGAAAAATAACAGTGAATAAAATAGAAGATATTTCAACAAACAATTCTGTAGGTCTACGAGATTGTTTATTCACTAAATAATATGATCTAATAATATAATAGATAAATGTAATAGATAATATGATAAATAATACGTGTATATAATATGATTTTAATGAAATGCTCACAAAAAGTATGTAATTATTATTCGTATAAATCCCAGAACATTTGTTAGATGTTCATATTATATCGTGTTCTTTGATATTTGTTTCACTTTCAGATTCTCGTGAGTAGTTATCAATTTCCGGAAGTGGAGGAAATCGACATAGTAAACCGTGCTGTCTGCACACGCGTCAAGGAACCGGAGCTGGCCTCTGGCTCTACCAGGAGGAGAACTATCTGTGTATTCTGCGAGTTAGAGCGTGAATCCTAATTGAAAAAGGTAGCAAAAAAGACATAACCTCAAGCACAGTGAAAGACTTCATATGGCATTTTTTTCTTTATTGAAGATTTGTAAGAGTATAAATTTTGCTATCCAACTTTGTTAGCCTCCAATTGTTAGACTACTGATTTTTTTGCTTTAATCAAGAAATAGAGATTTTTGTAATTAGGTGATGTTTTCAAGTATCGGTAGATTATTCAGGCTTATTAATGTCCAAATCAATGTCAAAATCATAGAATGCCTTGACATCCTTCTCCCTCATATAGGCCCAATATATTCTTCTCTATTTCTTGTCGAGTAAATTTCACGATATATCCGTGTTTGTCTGATACTCCTAGTTGTGTCTTCCCGTATTTGTTTAATTCAAATTAAGCTTAATTTACCAATCTCTCAAATATAAATTGCACATATGTTGCTGTACCATAATACTTGTTTCATTCAAAATGAGATAACGTATCATTTACCTAATCAACACTATATTGCAAATTTACTTAGGCCTAGATGGAATATTTTTCGTTGACAGGAAATCTTTTTTTATTTTTCCCTATTTTTCCAATTTTCCCGGTAATTTTTCCGGAAAAATTACCGGAAAAATGTAATTTATATTTTTCCGGTAATTTTTATATCTATACTACTGTTGACGTGCAGTTCATCTCGTGATGTTTCGCTGTAACCTTCAAATACCTGAGAACATCTGAATCTTAGGTCTGTTTGCTATGCACGGTAAATTACACTGCTTAGAAAGGCAGCCAAACTTATGGCAAGAATTATGGAGACCGAGGCTACTAATAGTACGCTTCATTACGAAATAGAACAGAGCAAGTTCAACTGAAGTCACAGTGGTGTTTTGCTGTTAAATTTTCTTAGAAAGAAGTAATAGAGATAATTTAGATTGTAATAGTTTTCGGTAATTAGTCGGCTATTTGAACTGTAGTGCCACTATGAACAGACAGGAATTTATTAAAACAAAATTCTGTATTTGACTTTAGATGCAAAATTGTTAATAGGTTCACTTTCAAAATTAATCGTGCAAATCAAAAATAATTCGCCCCTTTTTACATGTAAAATATAGCATTGATAACTACTTAATCATGAGTTTAGCATTTTATTAATCACTGAACTATAATTGGTTAAAAAAGAAACATAATTAGTATATACTATATACCAATTAATTTGTAAATACATACCAAATAATTTTTGGAATGTAAGATATCTAGATATCTATAGATAACGTAGTACATGAAGTCCCTGGATGAGCTCACACGAGGTAAGTAGATGCAGGTCAGTAAAACAAAGATGGAAGTTTCTCATTAAAAGTCAATGACCGTATAGTTAGCGTAAAAGTTTGCAAATTCAGAATTCGGAGTTCAACGGTGTATCATCAGGCTGCTGAGTGGTCAGCGTTTTCGAGGTTATATTCAAATTCGGACAGAAAGCAGTAGCTCTGAATGGCGAAATGCTTGCAGCCCTATTGATCAACCAATACTGGAAATGCTTTTCGCGAAGAGGCAACGGCGGCAATCGAAGATGAGAAGTCACAGTTCAATACTTGTAAAAACAACCCTATTCTCGTTTCTCCAGCATTATACACGTCTACGCAGTTAAAACGGTGACCTGTGAGTTTCTTGGACAATTGCTTATCATCTGAAATAAAGAAAATTATGCATGTTACTTATGAGCTTATTTATATCAATGAAATCATGAACAATCATAAAGTCATAAAGTCATGTCATAATGAATAGTGAACATGATTTCTGATATGCGCTAATAATAATATGCTGTAATTCGAAATGACAGACGCATAACAATTACAAACATTCAAGGGAGGAGGTAGAAGATAAGAAGTCAACAAGAAGCAGTGGCACTATGAATCATTCGATGGATAATGTTCTTTCCGTTGATTGTATTGATGGTCGTTCTCTGCAGTCGATGCAGCATCCGTTAAGTAATGGATAAGCGGGGATTTTTTAATATTTGTTGAAATAAAGAGGACAATTATCTAGTGAACTGGGCCCCAGGGCAGTTAACTATGACAATTGTCCGAGATATTTCAGCAAATCTTGATAAGTCCACGGTTACCCGTTTTAAATTATGTCAGATTATCTCTATGTTCACAGGACAGGTTCGCAGGGACGGCATTGTTTTCAGTGTCTATAAAAAAGTAAAATGCGACAACCATACGTATTTCGAGGAAACGTTGTGCAATTCAGGAATAGAATGAAGAAGGAAGACTAACTAAAACTCATCTTCACTTACTTTGCAAGATTTGACGATGCATTTTAACCATTTATTCCGAAACAGCATTGATGAATTGAGTGAATTCCAAACTAATGTAGAAAAATTCGTTGAAGAAAACTATACCAGATTATTTCAATGTTGACAGGGACGATTAAAACATAGAGGTAGGATTGATTTGAATTTCTAATTTGATTACATTTC
The DNA here is from genome assembly GCA_907163375.1 of Prostheceraeus crozeri. Classification (NCBI taxonomy): domain Eukaryota; kingdom Metazoa; phylum Platyhelminthes; order Polycladida; family Euryleptidae; genus Prostheceraeus; species Prostheceraeus crozeri. The sequence continues at coordinate 87,626 of CAJQUW010012071.1, read as the reverse complement.
TTTTCATGTAGATGATGGACAACCAAGGCATGTCAGGCTCCTTGCTATGATGATCACATCTTTGAAGAACTACTTAATCATTTATATGAGGCGAAATTTACCAGTGAACAATACTACAACCCAATCCGATCTCATGAGTATTTTTTATTCCGTCAACATGGTCAACCGTTGGCCAGCGAAGAAATTCAACAGACTACTTTAGATGAGATACTCAAGTCAACTGCGCTCAGCGGGAAAGAATACTTTCAATAACTGGTTGTCGCAGCGAAACAACAGAATTTTGAATACCGGGGCATCAGATCTGCTACACCTGACAGAATATGGTCACGCAGCTTTGTCTACAATCACAAAGAGAAATTTAATGACTGAAACTCTGAAATGCTTCGTGTTTGATGTTCGAAGGACATCAGGTGAACGATAATCCCGGGGAAACTTTGAGGAGCTTAGTCTGTGGCATCTGTGGATGCAGAGATTTTGTAAAGGAGCCGTGGAAAATTTGACGAGACGTATATTTCCAAGAGACGCCAGAAGCATTAGATGCTGCCATGAAGAAAGCAGCAAAAGATGGCATTAATCAAATTTCAATGAATCATCACACATAACTGATGAACTAGGGCAAGATAGTCCCAAGGAACTATATACAACTCTTTTATACTTAATATCGATCAATTTAGGACTCCGAGGAGATAGAGATTTGAGAGAATTGACTGTTGGTCCTGAAAGTGAGCTTCAGCTCGAGATAACACGACTATGTTATCTAGTGCATTATGACAAAATGTCGAAAACCAATAAATGCATGCAGTTTGTAGGATCGGCATGCACATGCACAGCCAAAAAATGTTGCAATTTTTCCGATATCCCATCCACACAGATGTACTATTGAGTTGTATAAGAGAATGATCTCCACCGACCTAAATGTCCAACAAATGCTCTGATTTTGCAATCCGATCCATACTTTAAATTTAAAATGGCATCGACCAACTCCTGTTGGGCACAACATGCTTGATGTCTCCTTCTAGGCTTTGATGGAAGCTGCCGGCACAGACGACCATGATTATTCGAATCAAAGCGGTCGCCTAACGCGTCTGTCACGAAAATCATTGAAAGGACAGGTAAGAACTGCTATCAATTTATGCTTACAGATAATGCATCTACTCTAAATTTGATTAAGAGTTTAACACTAACCTGATATTTGTTAACTTCAATACATACAATAATGTAACTTATATGCACTTTACTTGAATCTATTGTGCATGACAAGTTATGAACATATGAACACTATTAATTGTATGTTTATATTGAAATCAACATTTTAAATACATGTATATTCTCGATGCATTTATGTAAATTGTTTGTACTTTGTAGTCAATTGTGTTCACTATTCATTTGGCATGACATCATGATTGCCTCATTATCAGTTCATGCCTTCATTGATGTGGATATACGTATAACGTACATGTTTTCTCTTTATTTCAGGTGACAATCAACTGGCCAAAAAGATAAAAGTTCACCGCTGTGACTGTGTTGACTATACAATGTGCTGGCGAAGAACGATTTAGGTTGGCTACACAGGCATTGAATTGCGACTCTTCAACTTCTACCGTCATTGCTGCCTCTTAGAGACAAACTTTTCCGGTTATAGTTAGTGATCGCAATATGGCAACAAGCGCCTCTCCGTTACGAGTTACAGATTTCTGTTCGGATTTAAAAATAAAACCAGAAAAGATGACCATTCAGCAGTCAATTGGCGGGACATTGAACTTTGAATTGTGAGTTTTAGAATTTTTAAGCTACATGTAATTACTGTCGTTTACTTTAAATGAGAAAGCTTCATTTTTGTTAGAGTAGGCCTATTTCTTACTTGCATACTTGTTTTGTGTGGGCTTATTGTTTAGGAAATTGCTGATTTTCAATTATAGAAAATGTCTATGTTATTCTTTAACATGTCCAGGATTTCCAGGGACAGGGATGGACATGAAATTTAGCCAAAAATCTAGATAGCAGAAGTACATTACTAGATAATCAGGCATATTTTAAGTGACAAAAAGCTCTTCTGGTTGCATTTTTGGTCCTATAAAAATTAAATGTAATCCTAACGATCTCACGTATTCACACCACATGAACAATGTTTTGCTATGTTGTACTTATAATATTTCAGATTTTTTACCAGTCTGCATTTCATTAAATAAAACATAAAGAATTTGCATAAATCTCAGGGGAATGTCCATCAAAATGTCAATTTTTCATAGACTTTTAAGCAGAATAGGAAAATGCATATACATGTCTACAAATAAATAGATTTAAATATTGCTAGTTGAGCGCAACAATTTAAACAAATTTTTATTCACAATAATCATACAACTTCTTAAGCAATGTCAGATGAATTGTTAGTAATATCTTACTACAGCTTGCTAAATAAGTGCATCTATCTTAGTGTAAGAGTAATTATTTATCATACTAGAGATCATGCACAACAAATTCAAATAAATTTCATACAAATAGTATAGTAAGCATCAAAGTTAACAAATTTGAGGTTATTGGACTCTTAATCAAATTCGTAAAGACATAAGATTCAATAAGAATAGAATGATAGTTGGTCTTACCTGTCAATTCAATAATTCCTGCCACAGTTGCCCGGCGACAGTTTTGATTCGAATATACAGGGCAGGGGTATTATTGTGCGCCGGTTGATGCTGCAGCCGCACATAAATCATTAACTAATTCTTAAAAATGGCATCATCGATCAGGAAAATAGACATACCTTGGTTGTCCATCATCTACTACATGAAAGGAAATGTAATCAAATTGGAAATTCAAATCTATCCTACCTCTATGTGTCAACCGTCCCTGTAAACCTACCCCGTGAACATAGAGATAATCTGGCAAAGTTTAAAGCGGTTAAACGTGGATTTATTAAGACTTGTTAATATCTCGGTCAATTATCAAAGTTAACTGCCTTCGGTCTATGCCCTCGGGGCGGTTAACCCACAGAATTAGACAGGTCGTCTCTTCTTCCGTATGACTAGAAGGGAAGCATTGGAACGTGTAACGTTATTGAAATGGCACAATCTGCTGACTAAATACCATAGCAATCGAACAATGAGCAGCCAGTTCAGCATTAAACACGCCAAATTGTGCAAAGTTTCTGTGACTGTTATCAACCGGATCACACAGCAAAGAGACACAGTCGATGTCAAGTTCTACAGAGAAGTTTGTGAACGTTTTTTCATGCGCCTGCTAACTTTTTTAAAATAATCGGAGGGCCCAACATTATCGAGAAAACTTTTGCGCAATGATCTGAATTCTTCGAATCTGAAGGAGTCGTGGCGATCGGAGCATTTTGAAGGAATTTAGAGCAATCCGCAAGCGACGCACGACTATTTTCCTTTCTCTGCAAGGTATTAAAAATTTCTTTTTGCCCACTTATTAAGTTCCTGAATGTGCCATTTGTTTGAATCAGTTTGCACTTCTAGCTAAGTGACACAGATAAACAATCTAATTCTGTAGGTTAACCTGATGATTGTCCTCGTTATTTCAGCAAATCTCAAAAATCTGTGTTTACCCATTACACAATCACATTGATTACTGGGCATAGAAGAAAATAGGCATTCTATGAAGCCAGAAGGACAAGAATATGTAGAAATCTGAGGCCGCGAAGTGTACGAGCTCGATTTTGCACAATCATAGTTTATCAAAATGCCAATCAGATGAAACGTATTTTGAAACACGTTATTTTATGGTTTCATTAGAAAATATATTTCATCGAACCTCGATGAGATAGTAAGTTCTATTGATGTGTAGCTTATAATTCCAAATTGTTTTATCCTAAAAAAGCATTATTTTTTCTTGTTTAAAATAAATGACTAATCGCAGACGAAAATACACATACTGAATTACCCATATGACCATGTTAAGGCAAAACAACGTATTGACCATGCGCTGAACATTGGTCCAAAACCGATTTGCCACCTTTGTAGAGGATAATCAAGAATCTTAATTGTTATCTTTAGATCCAGCAGCCAGCTTCCTTGATTGTCGATATTTTCTACGCGCTTCTCGGCAACACTTGCAAACTTCAGTCTGATGTCATTTCCCACTGCAAATCCAGATGCGATGCCAAAATCTTGTTCGATTCCTGGATTTGGCTATGCTAGGAGACCAAAGCTTAGGAATAACGCCGTTTTACTAAAAATATTAGCATCAGATGCAGCTGAAATGACTATAGTATCCAGCATTTGTTGATCGGTGTGGGTTTCAAAAAAACATGGCATGATTTTAGGTGTAGCGCATGACGACAATACTCATTGCTCTCTGGATATTTCCAGGTCAAAATTTTCTTTTCAGATGATTTGGTAGAATTATAATTTTTTTTCATATATGAGTTTGCATTCAGTTTATTTTTTTCTGACAAAGCACTTTTTTATTCAAAGCATTAGAAGTCAATACATGATCTATATGAGAGTGAAATACACATCGGGAGTATGAATATAATACTTCTTGCGGAAATTTAAATTCAGCAACTGCCAGAATGTGCTCTTCAATAAAATTTTGCATGATGAGACTAAACATGGAGAATCCCTTAATTCTGGACCAGTTTTTCTTCGCAGATTCTTGTGTGAAGTAATCTGCAGTTTAAATCGCCTGCTATTATTTTTGGAGCACATGATTATAAAGAACCCATGACAGAATCCAGCTGCCGAATTGCAGCAAGAACTTCCATTACGTTGGATACATCAAGGCTATTATAATGAGGAAAATATACAGATATAATGCATATGTCCGGACCATGAGTATCACGGACAAGGACGGTGCAAATCCGTGAACCAGCACACTCAATAGGAGTGAAGTCAAGATTAGGATGTCGCAAGCACAATATAGCTACGCCACAATTGCGATGACCGTCGGTGAAACAAGCGGGATACAAAATACAAGAAGATTGAGCTCACAAAAGATCCATATCCGAAAATAAACGGAAGGAGCATGCAGTCTGAGTTCATGTTCCTGAAGTAATTCTGCTCGGCTCGAAAAGTGACATGTTTGTTTAATTTATCGTTTATTCTATCATGTCTCCTATTCCATTGGTGATTGAATTGCTTATTCAAAACTTGGTTCGAATCTTGATTCGGCCTGTGGCTATGAAGAGCAGCTGGAAAAGGATAACCAATCTGGGTCTGATCACTCTGATAATTTCTTCGTGAATCTGATAATCAATTCGTGATAATTTCTTTCACAATGTTGAAGGACTTCGATATGATGATTGTCGCTGAAGTGACAAATTGGAAGTAGCTTTTCTATTCAGTCGTTGTTCATTTCATCTAGCTTCTTGCCTATCGAGTTCTGAATTCCATAACTTTATTTTATGGAAAATGCACTATTACATCATTTGTTGCAGCTTCTAACGAAGGCATGGATGATAGCAGTAATTATATTGCCTTCAACATAGAAGAAATGCATAGGAAGCACAGTACATAGATTAGAAGCAGTGGCGTCTTCTCCGTACCTGCGAGGCCTTCGGCGCATCCTCAAAAATTATTTACCAACATTTATAAAAATGAAAAGTGTCATCATTCATTTAAATTCGATAGCTTCGCGTGATGGCTGTGCACAGCTTTCCGTCTCAAAATCAGACGCTCAACCTCAGAGCGAACAGTTTTACAGCACGTGCTCGAATCACAGCTGTTTTCTTTGAACAATTAGACACACAAGCTAGTCGTGTGTTCAGACTTCAGACGGAGCACTGATGTTCAGACAGCGAAAGAGAGTTGTGTGCGTGTGAGGCAGTAAGCACACCCGCCCGCGCCAATATTGGCTTTCCCGATAGACATAATGCTTTGCCTTCTCCAATTTTTGCAATGAAATTCTACACAATTCTTGATCGAGGCGCGGTGCCTAAATATAGTAAGGGAAGCGCAACCCAATTGTTCTTAGCTTCGCTTAATGTGAGAGAAGCCACTACGTCAACAGTAGCAGATGGATGATGTTCAGACAAGACTGCGATCAGATGATGAGCGTTCTCCAATGAATGCAGAGTAATGCATCTGACTCGAACACCCATATTCGGTAGAATTCCATAATTTGTTTTTGCGTGATTGATGTGACGCTATGGTTAGTACTGCAGATGAGATCATAGCCACGCCTTTCGTCCCAAGGGAATGTAGTGAAAAGATGACAGTCGTCAAGCAAGGTAGGCCAACACCTGATTTAAAATTGAAAGTACTCACACAGAAAGAAATAAGAAATACACAAAACATTTTAATGCATCAAAATTTCAAACAAGTGAGTGGCTGACCGGCCGTCAGAAAGACAAGAAACTGTTGGCCTTGCCTCCTTTTTTTCTCGAGAAAATGTGGTCTGGACAGAGAGGGGATATAGTGATCTCAGCTCCTTGAGTGAGGCGGTTAAGCTACATGAGCAATCACTTCTCATGTGCACTTTCACTTGACCTTAAAAAATGTTCGGAAAATTGTTATTAAAGATTCAGCTTCTATGAAAATTAATGTTGTAACATAAAAGTGCTTTGTATAGAAATAGTATCCCAATGCAGAGTGAAGGCCTATGGTCAGGGAGTACGCGACGCCACTGATTAGAAGTCACAACTTTAACAATAAGTCAAAGTTAGGTTCACATTTTTGAAGCAAATACTGAATCACCCGATTAACCAAATTCAATGGCACTCTATGGCATTCTATGACACGCAATGGGAGTGCCATAGCACACCTCACCATTCAATCGAAGTCAATTGGATCCAATTGCACTGGAAGTGGGAAAATATGAGTGCCATAGAAGCCTCCAAAAGAAGCAAACGCGCAGCGACAGTTTTGACTCAGTAATCTGACTTTGTCCAATGATATTGCAACATTTGCATGTTCAGTATAATTTCAGATGCCTTTGGCATGTGCAACAGTCATTGTTAATCACATCCTTTGGTCGTGTCTCAGTGTCTCGTATTTTTATGAAAATCCGTCGTTTGCTGAATCAATCATCTTATCCGGTTTGTCTCAATCATCACACCAATGGAGTCAGTTCAAATGAAACTTCAGTTGTTCAGTATCATTGTTCAGTATCATTTGTATAGTCCATCAGTCAAATCATCAAGTCCTTATTGTTCCAGCAATTCATTCACGCACTGTTTTATTGAATTATGCAATTATTTAGATTTTTCGAGGTAGGAATTAGAACTACTGTAATATAAGATTTATGTAGACAGTCTTATCTATTCCTCGTTTAATTGTCGTATGTGTAAAGTAGTCATTTCAACAATACGTTCAAGTGCTATGCGATGTGCGTTATCATAGCACAAAAATTATTGTAAATTTGAATATTTTAACTAGATTAAATTATTCAGGATATTAATTTGAAAATCGTAAACCTTTCTCAGCGAAGACCTACGCATAAATTTATGCTATAAGTTTTGAAGATAAGCTGTAATCACTTAAATGATGCAGCAGTTAGTTACATCGAAATTGGAACAGAATTTTTCTTATATTAGATACCGGGTGTATCTTTTGATTCCGCTTGTTTCATAGCTTTCTAACTGGCCCAAGCATATTATGTTTTAAATTTCAGTTCGGGCTAATCGGGTTCTTTCAACGAGTCTGCTGCGTCATCTGAGAAATCCACGTTTGGTGAAATCCACGAATCGGTGTTTTAAGCCATGAAGTAAGTTATCAAGTCCTCGGTGTTCCAACAATTTATACACTACTATCTGATTGAATTATAGCCCAATTATTTTTGGTCTTTTAGTTATCACTTAGAAAACCGTTCTTTAATTTCACTTTCAAAACCTTTAATAGGCGTGCCATCAGGTTGACTCCACTGTTTCGCAAGTGGTTGGAAAGATCAACTCGAGAAAATGAGAAATCGAACACAGATTTTCTTCAACCAATTAAGAGAAAATATTGAATTATTATTCTGTGTAACGTTTCGCTTTCTGCTTCTGCTGATACAATCATAAAAATAAAGGGAACTTTAAAATCACATTGAACGAATTGTACTAGAGTCTGATGCATGGGAGCTGCTTTCTCTTGTTCCCACAGGCCGACGAATTTCTATGTTCTTTGCTGAGGTGCATAGTTGACCATTGAATCACTTTCATAGAAGGATTGGCACTGTATGCAATTAGCAGTTGATAGACATGTGATATAGGGACAGTCACGTGAACTCACACTCTAGATCTTATTGTGCGAGCCGATTTTCCAACATATGTCGATGTGCAACTTGTACATTCAATGAGACATATACAAAACTTTAGCAATCACACTTCAGATTTGTAAGACCGTGTACAGTATACACAGTTAGCTATCATGTATACACTCCTGTTGTGACATGGGTAGTAAAATATGAGATATCGAGGTTTATTAGGGAGACAGACATTCAATGAGGTGGCAAGCTACATTTGTACCATATTCTTTTTATTTCTCTCGAATTCTCAATTCATTGCTATTTGGTAATGATGACCACAACTTTTCTCTTTCACCTCTTTCTCACTCGATATACTCACTTGCTTCATGGCATGTCTGATAACTTTCTTTGGACAATCGCTCTTGCATTGCCGTTTGGAATTTGTGTTACATTCATGTCATTTTCCTTCAAAGCATCATTTTTTCACATTTCTTGAAGTTCACCTAAGTTCAATTTTCAATGGATTGACGAGGATATATAAAAAATGGCATTAGTGTATATATGATAGCTATCTGTAAATACTGCACACAGTCGTACAAATCTGAAGTGTGATTGCTAAAGTTTTGCATATGTTTCATTGAATGTACAAGTTGCACATCGACATATGTTGGAAAATCGGCTCGCACAATAAGATCTAGAGTGTGAGTTCACGTGACTGTCCCTATATCACATGTCTATCAACTGCTAATTGCATACAGTGCCAATCCTTCTATGAAAGTGATTCAATGGTCAACTATGCACCTCAGCAAAGAACATAGAAATTCGTCGGCCTGTGGGAACAAGAGAAAGCAGCTCCCATGCATCAGACTCTAGTACAATTCGTTCAATGTGATTTTAAAGTTCCCTTTATTTTTATGATTGTATCAGCAGAAGCAGAAAGCAAAACGTTACACAGAATAATAATTCAATATTTTCTCTTAATTGGTTGAAGAAAATCTGTGTTCGATTTTTCATTTTCTCGAGTTGATTATTCAATGCTAGCGATTATAACTAAGTGTTATTGCGCTTTATCAGGGTTGTACTACAGTAGTGCTACACTTGTTTATTACATTCGTGATGCACCGTGCGCAATATTCTGCGTAATAATGTGTTATAATGCTGTTCTTCTTGAAAATTAAGTAACCTTAATAAGTGTACCACGGCACTCTTACATGAAAAATTAATACACACACACGCAAGCATAATCGTAAAAGAAAATAATTCTCTGGAAGTCGTCTTTAATATTCAATTCGGTTGCCTTAAACTCATACTTCAAATTATAAGTTAGAATATTAAAGTCTAAACCAAAAATTGAATGGTCTAAGATGCAATGTATAATTTCCTATATTCTATAGATTGACGATGTTTCCCAAATACATGTGGTAATAACTTTAGATAGTCTAGGTAGCAAGGATTCCATTCCAATACTTTTCTTTAGTCACTCAGCTTTGTAGCCGCTGCACAACTTTCCCGCTTGTCTGTAACGCCTACCTTGTGTGATTCGTTCATTGCGCTAGGTACATGGGCAGCATGTAACCAATACGTTGTCTGACCCCTATGTGCAAGCAATCTTAGTACAAACTCACAGGTTTCTCAAGTGATCGTCTTGAAATAGAACAGTGAAACTCATGTTTACATTATGGATTATTTTCTCGAAACTTTGCATACTTGCCTGCCAGATTCATCAAATATAAGCTAATCATCTCAACATGCAGTCTGACCAAATGGATTTCGGGTTTTAGTCATTGTTCCATTATGCATTTCCTGTTCAAAATCCCGCTGGGCCAAAGATGTGGACGTCACTCGACAAATGTTCATCATATTTCAAGCGATAATCTTCAGCGATTATCTATTAATTTTCATCCACTGCATAATTTGCATTCTTGCTTTTGCTAATAATCCTTGCAAAGCGCAAAGAGAAATATAAAAACTGCTGATTGCGGCAAATGATTGCGGAACTTTTCTTCTCTCTTCTGCAGGCCTGTTATATCACGGAAGTTGATACCATTTATCGCTACTTGACAAGTAAATCAGTTAAATAAGTTAACTATTGGTTGTTGAAATTTTAGACGGCCGCCTTAAATAAAGGAATGTAAATTCCGACATTTAGTTGTTCTGATAGGAAATAGATCAAGCAGCGTTTATGATAAGAAAATGACGCTTTGCATCTAAGAATTTTCAAATGATAAAAAAGATAATTATTTTATTTGAAATTCTCTCAGAAGGAAGGAAATAATTACGAGAAAGTATTCATCTTTCGAATATAGTAAATAAGTGATGCTTCCTGTATTTCTCTTTATGCATGTATGTAATTAAGTATGCGTAATCCACTAATGTATTATTGATGTACTAGCCATGATTCCCCATTCTATGTTATTCCCATGCTACAACTCCCATGAAACTGAGGTTTTCAGTTTTCAATGCCGAATTTTTCGACCGACTTTTCAAAGAAACAAAGAAGAGAATCTATTCATAAGGATGATGAGTTCCTCTCTAAATAAGCATGTATGGACCAAGTGTAATGACAGAAATCTAATATCACCGCCACTACAGTATATTAATTATCTATGAAGCTTGAATCCATTGTCCATAATTTTTGAAATTATTTTTATTATGTATTAAAATTAAAATTCATATTTGAATTTTAATGCAAAAATGATAATCACTCTAATAAGCTTAACCTCTTTCGTTTCATCTGATGCGGTTTTAGTAGGTGAAAGCTTAGGAGCATAAATCTTATCAATAATAGCAGTGCTTTTAATTCTAAAATTCTACCAGCATCGCAAGATGCTTGCAAAAAGTTAGAAAAGACAATAACTTTACATACTTACACCTTGAATACGCGCATACATGCATGCATGGAAACCAATATAATGTTTCATAAAGTTTCATTTTACTTGCTTATTGTCAAAAGCGCGTTTCGTCTGATTTCAGTAAGTGTAACACGCAGAATGAATCAAACTGATTGAAACATGATTCCTGCTAGAATATCGATCAAGCAATGGACAGTCAATGGACAAGCAATCACGAAATGAATAAGTAGTAGCTAAAAAGTACATATACAGAAAAATTACTAATATGAGAAGTAGTGCATCGACAACTTGAATAAAAAGAAAGGACCATTGTTTGATGGATATTCTAGCAGGAGTCATGTTTCAATCAGTTTGATTCATTCTGCGTGTCACACCTACTGAGAGCAGACGAAACGCGGTTGTGACAATAACAGGCCCGTCGCCAGCGGGGGGGGCAAGGGGGGCGCCGCCCCCCTGTTAAAAATTTCGCCCCTGTTAAATAATGTTCACATGTGTCTACTTTTAGTTGATGGCAATGGTCATACAAGAAAAGCCTAATAGCATAATTCCATTGCATTGTGAATGGAGTTTTTGACTGACGATAACTATTGACTCATTCAGCGTGAACATTTCCCACCTGTTACTCATTGCGAATAATTTATGACTTCTTCACTTCAGTCCTTCACCACTGTTTTGTGTCTCTTTCTGATCATTAGTTTCTATTTAAGTTATTAGTTTCTAGGAGTTTCCCTCTTGATTAATTCCTCTGCTGCTCGTCTTTGTGTTATTTCTTGAACTTAACCTCTACGACTGATCTAACCTATCCTAAAAGAAAATGCAGTTAAGTTCGGCTAAATTTGTTGATTTTGAAATGGATGATTTGTGGAGAGGAAAGAATAGAAGTACCGCCAAATCCACATTCATAGGATCCGACTGCAGTTTTCCGGGGACACAATCAAAGGAGTGTTCGTCAATTAAATAAACGGAGATATCCGGTAACGTAAGATTTTATTTTCTTCTTTTTGTCGGTTTCAAATTCAAAGTCATCTGACAGAAAGTGTTTAGCACAGACTTTCATCCTGTCAGTTACTTCATTAACACTTTTGAGATCAACGCGTTGTAGGAACCATTTATTTCGTTGACTATATTCATTCTCATATGGAAAACTGAATAATGACACCTTTTCGGTTCCATCGGTCTTCTACCCACTTTTGCAACCTCCAACGCAATATTTGTATGGCATGGTACAAAATAATAGTTATACACGAAATGAATTGACAGTCAGTTAAAATTTAAGTTCACGTGAACACAACATGGTGGCATCGAGGAATGTAAGACAGTGGATTTATCAGGTTATCACTGCTTCGTCTGCATTGAGTGAGTCATTCACTCGATGCAGACGAAGCCATTCGCATCAATAGAGTAAATAACTGCACCATGATCATTGGTTTTTTCTCACACAATGCATACATGCACACAAGGCAAATCCACTTTTCAATCTCGCATCAAGAAAGCAATTTGTCACTCTACTCATCGGCCTGCGCTCAACAAATTCGAATTACACGCACACGCTTACGTCTTTATTGACAATATCTGTGTCTTGTGTTCCCCCGTAACTGGTGACTTTTGTTTTATATTCAGAGGTGATAATTGAATTGTCGGAAAGGCCGCATCGCAATTCAAAAGATGAGGTGCATAAAAAATCTATCCTTTTAACATCATGGCTTCTAAAACCTCGAAGTTCACTCACGCCAACATCTTCAGCTGATACCGCTACTACCTCCGCAATCCAATCATCCGCAACTGTGATCCAATCAGCCACAACTGCGATCCAATCATCCACAACTGCGATCCAATCATCCACAACTGCGATCCAATCATCCACAACTGCGATGCAGTCATCAGCAATTAAAATCCCTACACAATCTGCAACTGCGATTCCTAGTGTTTTGCATTCATTACCGAAAGACATATTTGGCGCTGAACTAAAGCAACCTCGACTTAAGTCATACCCAAGAGACAAGGACAACCGCTGCTTTCGATCACAGTGGTTTGACCAATTCCCTTGGCTGGAATATTCCGTCGAAAGAGATGCAGTGTACTGTCATCCCTGCAGGATATACGCTACCAGAAGTTCAAAGGAATTTGAGTCGGTCTTCATCAAGGCAGGTTACAGAGCATGGAAAACCGCTCTTGGAGACAAAAGAAAGGGATTTGTTCAGCATGCTGAAACTACGACGCACAGAAATTCAACCATTGCTTGGAATGAGCAGAAAAACAGAGAGGACAGCAGAACATCGATATCTTACCTCCTGAACTCCGACATTCTAGAAAAGAGGAGATATTATGTCCAGTCCTTGATTGAGATAGTACAATTTTTGGCAACTAGCGAATTGCCATTTAGGGGTGATGATTCAGACAGTGGTGTATTTATCAAGATGTTCAAATACACTCTTCGAAAGGATAAAAAGCTTGCTGACATTGAGCCCGGAATTCCTCGCAATTCCACCTACACATCTCCTACAATTCAAAGTGATTTAATTGACACTCTTGCAAACGTCGTTGCAAGAGGAGTATCATCCGACTGCCTAAACGCTGACGTTCCGTTTTTTACACTTTTAGCAGATGGAACGCGTGACAAGAGCAACATCGAAAATATCTCCATTTCAGTTCGATTTGTTAAGAATGGGAAAGTGGAAGAATGCCTTCTCTGCATGCCCATGTCTGCGAAACTGGATGCCTCATCGATGACGACGTTATTTTGGAGAGCTTGGCAAAGTACAACCTTCCGATGGAGCGATTGCTTACCCAATGCTATGATGGAGCCAGTTCAATGAGTGGCAGACTCGCAGGAGTGCAAGCTATCATACAGAGAAGAGCCGGAAAAGAGGTACTATACGTACATTGCTTTAACCACCGACTTCATTTGGTTATTGTGGATCTAGTTTCTACTATCTCAGCAGTGAGGTACTACTTCGATCAGTGTGCAGTGATATACAAATTTTTCAAATGCCAATCAATTGTTGATATGTACAATGGGACGAAATTGAAGCCATTACTCGAGACACGTTGGTCAGGACATCACGATGCCACAAAGCGTCTTATTGACAACCATGCAGAAATTGTCTCAACGTTGAAAGAGATCAGTAAGTCAATGAATTTGGAGGGCGATCTACCATCGAGAGCCATCGGATTGCGAAAACTTTTGTGTCGACCTAATTTCATGTTCATAGCTGTTGTTATGAAGCGCATACTGGGGATTTTGATGCCAATCGACAAAGCATTGCAAAGTCATGCATGTGATCTGCGAAAAGCCATGGAATTAATCTCACAGGTCAAAGAAATGCTCAATGAAATGAGAAGTGAAGAGGTATTTAGTGATATATTGACAGAAAGTAGTGCTTTCATAAAGGACCAAAAAAATGACCATCCATCTCGCAAAGAGAAAAATAAGTACCCTTCTGAGAGACAGTGTTGTTCTTGCGGCTGTCAGTGGCCATCAATCTGATATAGACAGCATAAACACCAAGGCAGTGTACTTCGAAATCATCGACCTTGTCACACAGGAACTTTATCGACGCTTTGAAGAAAAGGATTACACAAGGCTTTGCAAGTAAGTTTCTCTTCTGCTCAAACACTACATAGGAAAATAAAATGTCGTTAACAGGTTTTGCATGTGAACAATAATAAATATATAAATAGCATTAACATCTATTTTCATAAAGTCAAATAATAATCTTGCTTTTAGGCCTATTTGTTATCGTCATTGACTAATCATTGTCTCTATTGACATATCTAGATTCCTTTTATGAAATATTTTCTAGACTTCCTTTACCAAATCGAACTATTTTGTGATAAGATCATCATACAACAAGCAAAATCCATCATCAAATGTCCATAGCTGGAGAATTCATATGCAATCCGTGTGTTTTAATTCTTTACTATCGAAGATTAAATTCTAAGCTTGATGGTGCTGTAATAGTTAGCTACTGAAAATTGAGTAGTTGCTTTTTTTATTTTCTGTAGGGAACTATACCAGACGGAGACGAATTTTTAATCAAGACTACGATTGACCCGCTCAGCCGACTGGGAATTACGATTCCAGATGAAGGCGAATTAGATTTGGTGAGACGCTATCTCAAGAAGAAAATCGACGGGAGGCCTACTTCAACACTTCTCGATGTTTTGCATAATCAAAGAGAGGCCTTCCAGTGCACATACGATTTATTTGCGGCGGTGTCAACAATGGCCTGTTCCACTGCTGTCTGTGAGGCGTCGTTTTCGGCACTTACCCGCATTGCCACAACGACGAAGCATGGCGCAGTCTCGACGAGCCAGTTTGTGCTTTTTGACTTTTGAGAAAGATAGGGTGGAAAATATTGACGTTCAGTCTGTCTTGAAGACATTTAGCAATGTTCACAAACGCTTACAACTTTTTTGAATTACATTTGAATACTTAATCTGTGCATGTTTTAATTTAGCTAACTTGCGATTACAATAGAAAGTACGAAAATACAAATATGTGAAGCACAGGAATGTCAAATATGCATGATTAGGTATATTGGTTATGTGCTTCATTGAATATAAAAATCACAAATGCTTGCCCCTCCAGTCAAAAGCTGAGCCCCCCCCTGTAAAACCATTCTGACGACGGGCCTGGACAATAAGCAAGTAAAATGAAACTTCTGGCGTATTTTTCATCTGCAAGATCACAGCGGGGCGCAATTGCTTTATTATGCTATAATCCTATATAAATAATATAAATCTCCAATACAAGAAACATAGCAATTATCAAATATTCTTCAATTGCAATATTTTGCATCATTTTTCACTTAAATGAAGTTTATCTGCCTATATGCAGAATCAACTTATCATTTATCGCATATTTATCATTTATTTCCCGTTTGTTGCAGATCAACTTCAACTACATTTCCCAATGGAAGAGAAAGAAATATGGAGAATGATTTCTGAGAAACTTTTCATCGAAGCAAGTGTTCAAAAGACTAAAAAGAGAAAATATTAAAAATCATTGGCTGTTTTTTCAATTAATGGCGTTTTGTGAATGATCATGAAATTAGTAAAAAAAATAATGCTCCATAGTGTGATTGATTCTCAAACTATTTTTTTGAAATCTGGGCCAGACTTTCACCGACATGTCAAGGGGATCGAAAGTAAAAAGTGCAAATACCTCATGCATGTTGTTGTCTTTATATTGACATTATCACTATTGCTAAACTAAACTGATTATTCTTTACAATCATGATCACATAAAGCGTCAGTATGTCGCGGAGAGGGTTAGACACGCTGTAGCAATAGGAGCTGCCATGCACGCTGAATTTCCCTAAATTCTATGGGACAGGATTTCCAGAAGATCGATAGGACAGGATTTCCCGAAATTCGATAGGACAGGATTTCCCACAAGTCTATGGGACAAATTAGTCCCAGAGGCAATAGGATCAAAGTTCCCCAAAATTAAATGGGACAAAACTTTCCCACAGTGCCATAGAATGGAGATCCATAGCAATAGCACTACCCGCTATAGGAAAATTACAATAATTCCGTAGGACGCTTCCTATAGGAGTGCCATAGATTTTGATTAATCGGGAAATCTGCTAGTCCCAAGCAACGAGAAGTGGGCGAGTCCTTACCCTGTGTTATCACTTTCTTATAGACACGCAGCAAATTGTCATAGATTCCAGCATTTGCATCTAACTTTTTGAAACTGAATTCTTGACTTTTTCCGCCTTTATGGTGCAAAAGTATTTTTTTGGCTTTGTATATGCATTTATCTTGCCTGTTATGGTATCCGTCTGCAATAAAGCCTTTATTACAAAAAAATGGCAAATCTAATTTTTGTTGTTATGTTTGTTGTTTTTGTTGTTTGAAAGTTTATCTTGCCCTTCCTATCCTTCCTCATGTGGGACATGAAGGATAATAATTTTATATTCTATGAAGACAGAAGGGCAAAAAAATGTAGAAATCCGAGGCCGCGAAGCGGATTTTCTTGCCCGCTGGATTCATAAAATAGCTTATACTATAAATCATGGATGTCCATGTCTAAATCTATGGCAACTGCCCAATAATCAATGTGATTATAGGAATATATCTATGAAAATTTATCTTGCCCTACCAGGAAGGCAAGGATAAAAAATGTTGTCCTGCGACATTTTTCATATCATGTCATATTACCTTCATAGATTTAGAGGGTAAGCTATTCTATGAATCCAGGCGTGCAAGAAAGTCGTAGAAATCCTCTTCCGCTTCGCGGCCTCGGAATTATACATTTACTTGTCCTTCTGACTTCATAGTAAGTAGCATTATATCATAGAGTTTCCCACTCTCACACATTCAGACCTCTTCTCACACTCACGCTGGAGGCAAAATTTCTCACGCATTCAAGAAATTTCTCACACTTGCTGTACTTGTCTCACGCATTCGCATATTTTATGTAATTCGTAATGATGTGTCCTGATAGAGCCGCAAAAGCGATAACATACTATTTGTTTAAATATACTATTAAATAATGATAATTATAATTTATATAATATACTATTAAAGTCTGTAGTCATGCAATCATCACTCTAAAACATAGAGTAGGGATATATACGTAGGTAGAGTGTCGACTCAAAAAAGTATCTGTATACAGTGAAAATTTTTATATCAAAAGATTCAGTGTTTTGCGGAGATTACGCTCCCATGGTCCAAAAACTTATTTGAACAGTTTTTAAATATAACAGTATTATAACAGTATTTATATATTACTACTGAGATGAATCCTCTATGCAAGTAGTATGCAGCAGCAAATTGGATATCAAAAGGAATGAATGTTTGCTAATAATCATCCTAACTAAGCGGAAATTAAGCTGATTATCAAGGGAATTTCATAAATTGTATTATAATGGAAGTCTTTATGAAAAAGTCGACATCTTATTGTGCTTTATTGGCTGAAATTTCAAGTTTCTAATTCATGAAAGCAATAGCTGGTCATCGAGTTGCCAATTCAACAAATATTACCTCTCCAAGGCTGCCATGACACGGACAATCTGTAAAATAATATCATTTCCTTCTGCAATGCTATCATGATTAGTCAATTCCGTTGTAATTTCTTCTTAACTGCATAAATGTGTATGTCTCACATATTGAAAAAATTCCGACTGTATCTCCCATGAGTTCATTTAATAAAATCGAAAGTGTATACACATTGGGGAATTCATAAATGCGGAGTTACCACTCTACCTAATATACTTACTCCATGCTCTAAAACGTCTTCCTTTTACCACAGACCTCTGGAATACCATGTCCATGCAGAATACCGTCGGTGTAATCTGATGAGCCATAGACTATCTAATTTAGAAGTCTATGGATGAGCCATGGAAATCTATACCTATGTTATAGAAATCCATGGTATGGGAATGCTATGTTATATAAGTCCATTGATGAGCCATAGAAGTCTATGGATGAGCGATTGTGTTAAACCTCAACTATGGATATCTGGTAGCAAGCGTACTTCAACGAAACGGAAAGATGGATATCATCGATAGAAATTCGAAATGACTATAAAGTTTGTAACGTTTTGTAAAGTGACTTTTAGCTTGTATACCCTGGAATATTGTTTTTAAAACCAATAAATTTATGACACCTAGACTGTTACATGGATATCATCAGGGTCAATCCCAAAAAAAACGAAACGACTATGGCATATACTTCTGTAACACACTGTAGCACCTGGACAAAAATCTACCATAACACCTGGCACATCACCTTCGATGTAAAAAATTGTATCATAGTCAAACTATTTGTCAAATTGGTGGTGGAAGCTGTTGACAGCAAATTTCAGGACTTTCTTCAAGAGAATTTTTATTGAGATAATAGCATTGTTTCATATGAAATAGCCCACTATTCTATTGGTTAATATACTTTTTCTATACTATAGCAGTCATTGACAATCATTGTCCATTTTTCCAATATTGGAAAACGATTTAAAAATTGGTTCACAGAGTCATGATTGTAAGTGGTTGATGGACTGGTTATGATAACATCTCAAGCATTCACAGATATTCTTAATTATTGGATAATTTCTCCTTGAAACGTTAAAAAAACATTGCGCTTTTCTGGAATAAACACATTGAAAGCTTCTTTACATAATCATCAGTCAGATAAATGAAATGTCGCTTGAACCTTTCAATTAATTGTTAAATGACCTATATGATATAGTGTAATGATATTTCGGAGGCTGATATTCGAAAGCATGCAAAGATTTTTGAACTTGTTCGAATAATCAGCAGAGAAGCCCCTTAAACTAAAGTGAATGCTCTAAGATTTATTGGCCTCTGATTTCAAACTGTATCAATGCATGTTCTGAAAATCGACATTACAAGTTATATGTCTATCTGATTATACTCTTGATAGAGGAGCGATATTTCAAAATGATGTGCGTAGAGAACGTTTTAAAGGATTTCCTTCTTTGTCATCTTGTCGCTGCAGTATTTTGTAAATTCATTATTGCTTTTGTGTACATGATCTTTGGACTAGGGGAAACAATCCAGATCACAAATTGGATTGATAAATATAAATGCCAATCAGAAAACTTGGAAACTAGCTCGCACAATTTGCATTTTGCCCCAACTAAGTTCCCCGGCGTGTGCCATAATTTTTATGCAATTCCTATTCTAGGACTTTCTATGGTATTGTTAATTTCTATGCATAACACGGATACTAGATGAGGCTGATATAGTAGTTCATTTGGTCTTTTATACACCGGCAAATGAGTCATCTGAGCAAGCTAATTTCTGTTTTAAACAGTATCATTTATATAGATCTGCTGACTAGTGTTTCATATCAATTAGCCCTAAATAATATCATTAAAACGATCTTGGTTGAACTTGTTTTACCAATAATATTATTTATCACTTATTTTGTTTTTTGGCAATAAACTGGCATTTGAGATTTAGACTTTCTTTACGAAATATTACATTTCCTCTCTTCTAAATTTAACAGTTCACTTAATGACACAAAACACTACAAATTAATATTTTGGTTTCTCTTCCTCAGATGATTTAGTTCATTCTTGAACTTTCGAAGAGTTAACGCCAAGGAAGGCCTATATTTGCTAGAGTAGTCCACAGCTGTCCATAGAAGTTAAGAATATTGATGAAGGATGCGCCAGTGTAGAATCGAGCTCTGAATTTTCTAAAACAATTCAGAAATTACCACATCCTCAGGATGCTCACTTATATTGTCTGATACAAGATAGTGCATTAGCATATAGCAAACCTATATTATATTTGCGTCACTTCCTGAAATTTCATAATCAATCTGATAAGATATCTATTTTTCAATGAAAGTCACTGCACAAGGCAGGAAGGAAATGTTTACATAAAAAATATAAAAAAATAAAAATAAAATAAATATGTTTGTTAAAAAATATTGTCCTGCGACATTTTTCATATAATGTCATATTACCTTCATAGATTTAGAGGGTAAGCTATTCTATGACCCACATAGAATTAGCTTACCCACATTATCACTAGAGAAACAGCGGTTTCGATTGCTTCTGGAGTATAAAGTCCACACAAGAATTTCTACACAGATTAAATTCGACACAAGTTCATTCATTGCAAGTTTTCGATTTTTCAACCTCACATACGAATCTTGATCAGAAATTGATTGAAGATCACATATTTGCTATTATGGATTTGGTGTTTAATTCCTCAAATAGAAAATTTATTTGCATTGGATATGATAAGTCCTTTTGCTCAATGATAAAATATAATGGTTATCACTGTTTTGATAAACAGAAGTTAAAAGAAGCCATACATTTCCTATTATCACAGACCTACGTCACATTCGGTAATTTAGTTTTCAGGCAGATTAAAGGCATTCCAATGGGAGGAAATTCTAGTCCACTCCTAGCTGACCTATTTCTCTTACATTGCGAATATGTTTTTGTGCAAAATTTGATAAAAACTAAGAAATATCATTTAGCACGCTTGTTATCACCTACATCAAGATACATAGACGATATATGTGTTGTCAATTATAAACACTTTAATTCGTTGATTCAAAGAATTTATCCACCTGACTTGTTGGCGGAGAGAAATGGTGATAGCAATAAAGAGGTAGTTTACCTTGATGTGAAAATACAAATCTCACAGAACAGCTTGAGAACTTCAGTATATCACAAGGTAGATGACTTCTCTTTCTCTGTAGTGCAACTGACTTTTCCGGAGAGCATGATCCCATTACAGATGGCCTTCATGTTTTCGCGTCGCAGGTCGTCAGATATTGTAGAATATGCTCGAAGTTACAAGACGCTGGACACAAAACTAACAAGACACTAAATATCATGAAATCTAGAGGTTATTCTCAGCATGACTTGATGAGTTAAAATGAGTTGAAAAGGCTCTCACAAGGCATAATGAATCGCTTCACAAATATGGTCTTTTCTCGGCTCGACAATTCACTTCACTCTGTGAATTTCAATGAGGCACGAGACCAGCAAACGACTACATTTTCCTTAATGCCTTGCTGCATAGGTGAAAAAACGACTAACAATGACTTGTAGCCGTCATATGGGGGGCGGTGAGGAGTGAATACAGAGCGCTTAGCGTGGGTTACGGGAGATGAGTGAGCTCCCATTGTTAAGTCTTGATGCATGAGGCGAAGTTTGTGTAAAGGCGGATTACATATCTATCACACAGCGACTACATCTTTATGGGATTCGAGGATGAACAGGATCTGTTTACTTGTGGGAATCGAAAAGGCAAAGATTGATGTACATGATTTGTTTACATGTGCGGATCGCAAAAAGTATACTGTATTTATTGATGGGATGAATTTAATGACAGGATCAGTTTACATGTGGGAAACGCAACAATTGAATGATGTCTGATTTATCTTTGTGACATATCTTTCAAGACATTACCTATTCAGTATTTTGTCAGCCACTATGTGCGGGACCCCGCTCGTCTGGGTTTGAGTGTTCAGGTTAGGGGTCGAAACACAACTAGACGAGTACCTGCTGATGACTGACGGACTTCAGTATTATGTTTTATATCCTTTAATCGGTAGCTGAAGTAGTGGTCGATGTATTGTAATTCAAATGAAGAAATGTGGAATTACATGAAGTACTATAGACGGATGAAGAAACTGGCGATAACAAATTCAAGTGAAGAAATAGTATTTTCCATGTGTAGTCTTAGGTATAGTGTGTATAGTTTCATTGCTTTCGGTGTAGTAGAGTGTCATTGCAGTTCTAATGTTTACCTCCATTATCCACTTTCCACTTATCCACTCTTACCATTATCCACTTTGTGTAGTGTCAGATATAGTTCACTTGTAATCGGTGTAGTGGCATCGTTGTATTTCCATATTTTACCTCCACTTTTCCAATTTTTATTCATCGGTTTCCTGTTGTTTTATAATATCCATTTTTAATTTCCTTAACCTATGGTGACCATTGTCTTATTCTATTTCCACTATCAGCATCTGTAGTCGGTACAGTATATTAGACGTCTGTTTTGAACATGTATACGGCAGTGTTTGGAATCTATGGTATTAGTATATTAACAGCAAGAATGAGTAGTATTACAAGTCTTAAGATTTCCATTTTTACCAGATATTGGGCCAAAGCTGATCAATTTTAATTCGTTGCCACGAGAAAGCTACATTGAGTTCTTTTAAGAACTAATTAATCCAATGGTTACAGTAGCATTGCCTTTGTACACTTGCGGATTGGAGAACGCCATCAGTCCTCATTAGGACTACTTTAACTAATAATTTAAATTAGTAAGCATTATATTATAAATGGATACTGGGATGACTTTCATCATCGCATGAGAATGAATCCAGGCGTGCAAGAAAGTCGTAGAAATCCTCTTCCGCTTCGCGGCCTCGGAATTATACATTTACTTGTCCTTCTGACTTCATAGTAAGTAGCATTATATCATAGAGTTTCCCACTCTCACACATTCAGACCTCTTCTCACACTCACGCTGGAGGCAAAATTTCTCACGCATTCAAGAAATTTCTCACACTTGCTGTACTTGTCTCACGCATTCGCATATTTTATGTAATTCGTAATGATGTGTCCTGATAGAGCCGCACAAGCGATAACATACTATTTGTTTGAAAGTCTGTAGTCATGTAATCATCACTCTAAAACATAGAGTAGGGATATATACGTAGGTAGAGTGTCGACTCAAAAAGTATCTGTATACCGTGAAAATTTTTATATCAAAAGATTCAGTGTTTTGCGGAGATTACGCTCCCATGGTCCAAAAACTTATTTGAACAGTTTTTAAATATAACAGTATTATAACAGTATTTATATATTACTACTGAGATGAATCCTCTATGCAAGTAGTATGCAGCAGCAAATTGGATATCAAAAGGAATGAATGTTTGCTAATAATCATCCTAACTAAGCGGAAATTAAGCTGATTATCAAGGGAATTTCATAAATTGTATTATAATGGAAGTCTTTATGAAAAAGTCGACATCTTATTGTGCTTTATTGGCTGAAATTTCAAGTTTCTAATTCATGAAAGCAATAGCTGGTCATCGAGTTGCCAATTCAACAAATATTACCTCTCCAAGGCTGCCATGACACGGACAATCTGTAAAATAATATCATTTCCTTCTGCAATGCTATCATGATTAGTCAATTCCGTTGTAATTTCTTCTTAACTGCATAAATGTGTATGTCTCACATATTGAAAAAATTCCGACTGTATCTCCCATGAGTTCATTTAATAAAATCGAAAGTGTATACACATTGGGGAATTCATAAATGCGGAGTTACCACTCTACCTAATATACTTACTCCATGCTCTAAAACAGGGGTTCTCAACACGTGGCCCTAGGGCCATTTTGTGGCCCGCAAGCTTGTTGGCGGTGGCCCGCGATGAAACGAGTGAGCAAGACATGCGTATATTTGGCGGCTTGTCAATTGAGCTTGTCTATCAGTTTTAGAACAGCTAATTTGTAGCGCACGGCGACAAACGTGATGTGCGCGCGCTATTTCTTCCACTCAATTCAATGAGAAGCTCTGTAGAGAAGAGTGAAGCAAGCTGCAGCCGTAGCAAACAGATCATACATGTCAATTGTTGAAAACTTACATAGCTGAAGTTCAAATCGATTTTGACAATCGATTTCAAGATTTTAATGACCTTATTCATTTGATAGGATTTATGAGAAATCCTGTAGAAGCAAATGTTGAAATCTGTTCAGGTCAATTCGAAAAATTTGGAGTGAATGGAGCTGTTGGTGAGCTGCAATTGATTGCGCTGAGAAATAGTGGTGTTGTTCAAGAATGCGTTAGAGGTGCAACAACTATGGTTGATATGTGGTTTGACATTCCTGAGGATGAGAAGTATGCAGATATTCGACGATGTGGACTTAGGCTTCTTGCAATGTTCGGATCAACTTACCACTGTGAGTCTTCGTTCTCTACACTCAACTACATAAAAAACAAATATCGATCACGCTTGACTAACGCAAATGTTCAAAACATGATGCGTCTTGCATTAACCGGTTTGAAACCAAGATTCGTCAAGTTGACAAAAGCAAAGCCTGGACAAGTTTCTCACTGACACAATTAATAGCATTTATAATGTTTTGGATGAAGCCATTTCTATTTTTCTGTTGCAATTTATAATTATAATATCATTATTGGATTATCATCATTCTTCTCAATTTAAACAAGGAGTGTTTATATTCATGTACGCATGCATACATAATATGTAATATTTCCCAAACGTTAGCATTCATCCAATGAATGTATGCCTCCCTCCCTCTCTTTATCTATAAGCGTTGCATATTTTGTGAATGCGCATTAGGTTTCAACAAAAACGATAAACTCTCACTGGCAATAAATTTTCAAAACCACATGCGTTTTGTAAAATTATACATGTATACAGAGTTACAGATCTATCCTATAAGCTAGGTAAGCTTATATAGTACCTTCTAATTATGCCAATAGGTCCATACCCTACCTCTACTTAATCATCACAAAAAAAAATTTTTTTTCAGAAGGATTATTAATGAAACATAAATAGGCCTATAGGCGCTAGTCAACTCTAATTAATAACGGTACCTATGTATAAACAATATAATAGGCATACAGGGGTTCTTTGGTCATATATTCAGTCGATTGGCCCGGTAGTATATTCATTAGAAAAACGCCAGGAAATGTGGCCCGCCGAATTTTTGAGTTGAGAACCCCTGCTCTAAAATGTCTTCCTTTTACCACAGACCTCTGGAATACCATGTCCATGCAGAATACCGTCGGTGTAATCTGATGAGCCATAGACTATCTAATTTAGAAGTCTATGGATGAGCCATGGAAATCTATACCTATGTTATAGAAATCCATGGTATGGGAATGCTATGTTATATAAGTCCATTGATGAGCCATAGAAGTCTATGGATGAGCGATTGCGTTAAACCTCAACTATGGATATCTGGTAGCAAGCGTACTTCAGCGAAACGGAAAGATGGATATCATCGATAGAAATTCGAAATGACTATAAAGTTTGTAACGTTTTGTAAAGTGACTTTTAGCTTGTATACCCTGGAATATTGTTTTTAAAACCAATAAATTTATGACACCTAGACTGTTACATGGATATCATCAGGGTCACCGCACCACCTTGGCTGATAAGCGAATGCTAATAGGCTACTATCAGTGATCGTCCATAAGCATTCGAACTTGCGAGCGCATGATCTTTTCTAATAGGAGCCTTTTAGTAGAGTTAAGCTGATAGCGACACGTGTCGGATTTGCAAGACAATTCCATGTGATGATGACGAATTTGACGTCACATGAAATCAGTGGTGGTGCCAGGGTCCTAGAGCTGGGGGGTCCATGGAAGCGTTGTGCCGACGATTTTAACCGAGGTGCCGACAGGCCATACCGGCTAATTATTGTAATCTATGAACAGCTATGCCTACTTGTGACTATACATGCACATGTCAATTGTATAATTGAGTTGTAAATGTGCAATTTTTGCACACACAAAAAATTGTGCAATCGATGCACACTTTGTTATGCACCTACACATATGTCCGATTTCTTCTTTCAGACAATTTACATGTTAACTGTCACCGAAAATGTATTCCTACATCTGAGATAACGAGTATATCTATGATTTTCTTTCAAAATCTTACGTAATGCATGTATGTTAACTTTGAGAATTTTGAAACAAATGCCTGTTGGCTCGTGTACATTGCATAAGAGCAGGTAGCAAGTTTTGTACCGGTTTGTTAAATTTCTTCTTGCGGGAACAATTAAAATTCGTAAATATGTAGCTATGAACTGAAAGCATCTTCGCTTGCTAAACGCTACGTGTTGTATAAATGCGAGGATGCTTTGACTCATGTAGCGTGCGTGATGATGACCTTCATCATGCACTCCACTTTCTAGGAGTTCTCGACTACACCATAAGAGCTATCAACTATGTCAATCGATTCAATGTTACTGCATGCATGCAACTCAAATAATCAGAGCCTATGTAGGAACTTTATGCATTTGTTTTCCAAATTTAATTTGAGAAAAGGTATATAGAGAAAATATTAGAATTTTTTGTGTACAAATGGTGAGGACAAGGAACTGCCGCATCCATATGTCATAAAACTTCGAAAGACATGGGATGTACATGTACTATTCCTAACGTGTTAGGACACGATTTTCAAGAAACAATGTCATTTATGTACAAAAGCAAATGGATAGAGCTTGCAAGTTATAACTTCGTTTAAATCAGTATTGGGCCTGCATTTACAAAAGATACGAGCAAAACTGAAATGAGATAGGTCTACAAAAGTAATTGATATTCGTGATACTATTTTATACATAAACAGAGAAAATAACACTAAGGACAATGATCAATTATCGGATAAAATACTTGTCTGCAGAAATCAATAATGGAAGAGGATCCTAGCGAAGACATAACTATACTGTCTTTCAAGCATTTCGATTGTCTTCTAATTCTTTTTCTTGTGCTTGTTTTTTTTAGACCACAAGCATCACAGAGCTCATCTGCTTGATTTGTTTCATAACTCCTTGGCCTGGTTAAGTTGAACCCGGAGAAAGTTTAGCCTCATTATCTAGACTCCTACAAATTGAATTAGAAATATTTCGATTATATAACAGGTTAAATTTAGATATAGGCATACTAAATGTGCATTTATGTCCAATTGCATGCAAATTATGTATACTGTATTATTTTGACTATAGGAACTACAACCTTGCGCTTAACTACAAAGCATTTTGTATGACTGACCATGTGACTGCATGGGATGCAGACTATTTGCCTACACAGATGCTATGGTTATATGACTACCCATACTGTAGGTATACTGTAGGCATGTATATCTGAATGTATGTCACTTCTGTATTTCGCAATAGTAAAAGGGATTTTCAGTCAAACAGGTGCAAATTTTTCCTGAGTACTTTCAAAGTATATTTGTAATTATTAAAGCCTATCTTAACTTCCAAGATGTGACTTGCCAAGATCTCATGTTTGAAGCTGCTGGCGAATCGATTGCAATTTTAAACTTCCGTCTCCACTCTCAGACCGGTCCCTCTCAGATTGTCAAAGTTGTTGCTTTCGACACTACACCCAGACAGGTCATTCAAACGAAGTAAGGGAGGAAATCTTAATTTCTATTAAAACATACTGTAAGTGGTGGCCAGCCGTCACTGGGGTGTCCCTACTTCTCATGGCCAAGTCAGTGGTACATCTATGCCTTCAGTTTTTCCTTCGACTGCTTCACTCAGCGGAAAAATTCCACATTCTCGCCAAAGTCAACCACCTGGGATGATGTCCCAGTAGCGAGGGCCGACACGTCGAAGTTAGTCGGAACTGCTTCCAGAAACGACGCAGCGACCAGGCAATAGAGCCGCTGATGAGGTTACTCCATACCTTACTGTACCACTGACTTTGAAAGTAAAGCATCAATTCTTAATTTGACATTCTGTTTAGCAGATCGACTTACCGTTTGAACTATTCGACAACGCGAACAACAGGCGTTCTATTAACTGTTGAATCAGTCGTGCGACTTCAGAAATGGTGCAGATGTGGCGTTTCGTTTTCCTTTATACATCCAAATGAAAGCAAATCACATGACTGTAGCATATTTGGACCATCTTATTGGTAAAATATCAAGATCATCGCACGATATGGTCTACGCACGCTCGCTGCGCTCGCGCAAAATTTGATCGATCACACTATTACCGAAATCTGAATTAGCTCCTTGTCTCTCAAGATAGACGATCTGTTGATTGATTGTATTAGCAGGTAGAAATCTCTAGTAGAAAATCGTTTATCTATTATCTTATCTCATCCTCATCATTCAAAAAATTCACTGTGAAATCAGTTATAATGCTACATGTTCATAGGTAGCAAATCTACTAGATAAAATACGCTCGTATATTCTGAACACGGCAAAATCATCAAAAATGACAATTGCTCCTTCATATTTTCAGCTGTTCTAATTATTCATTAAAGTAATGTCTCAGAATAAGATCTCAGAAACGTGATACCGAACCTTAAAAAGACAAAAACATACTTTTATCTTGTGTTTAATGATCTATTATAGCTGCACACGTGTCAACAATTACCAAATAGCCAAAAACTCGATACAGAGAAAATCTCTTCCCTATACAATCTTGCTACCGCTCAACAGGATAAAGAGATAACGCTGTAAACAAAAATACTTGTAGTAAATGTTGCTGACTTGGCTAGCAATCCAAGTCAATATCTAATGCAACGATTTGTAACTGTACTCTCTATTATTGTAATGCAAAATATAGGTGCTTGAGGCCGACTGCCGACAAAATTTAATCCGGGTGCCGACAGCGTCCCTGCCGACGAGGGGTCCAGCAATTTTTTTTGGGGGGGGGGCATGTGCCCCCCCAGGACCCCCCGTAGCGCCACCCCTGCATGAAATAAGAATGTAGGTCAGAACCAAGGTCGTGTCTGCAAAAGAACGCTATTGACGAAGACATTCACTCTGCATTGCTGTAAATAGCAACTTCCTACTGTCATATGCAGTAAAGGTGCCCGACACCAATGTTACAAAATAAATAGAAGATAGATCATCTGAGCACCTATCAGTGATGGTCATGCGCTGAAATTGGCAACACTGATAAGACACTATCAGCGGTGACTGAAATTTTCTATAAGATCACTATCAGGCGTGGTCATGCTCCCGTCAAAATGATAAGTAGCGCTGAAAGACTAAAAGTCGCTATCAGCGTGATGGTGCGGTGGCCCCCGACCGCGAGAGAAAGGAAGCTTTGTTTATTGAGCTGTTTCTTCCCTCATTAAATTCGCAATAAGTTAGCTATGGAATGCTTTTCATTGCCTGAATTCATCATGCAATATGTATACATACATACAGTGTATGTATCAAAATAATTTCATGTCAACGGCATCTTACAATATATGATTTTGTATGGTATTGTTTGCATGTACTCCTTTAGTAGCCTTGGGATGTGCCGGAATGTAGTTAATTTCCGAACATATCCCGGAATCCAGTATGTCAAATCCCGGGATTGCGGCATTGTGAGAAATCACCGGGATCCCGGGATCTGGGATAGTAGGCATATGATTAAATGCAATACATGTGGATTTTAAACGATAAATCACTTTGCACCCCTAATGACAAGGCACAGGGAACTAACCTCGAAACTTGAACATAATCATGAAATGTTGCGATCAAAAGCGTTGCAAATGACTGGACGTTGCCATTCTTCATGTGTTGTTACCACGGTGACGTGTTACCCACGGAGATAGAGATGCTTGATTCCTTTTAACAAGCATTTCCGTTGCAGCTCTTCAAGACTATTTTAGTAAAAGGTGTCGGACTTATATGGTACCGTTGATTGACAATTGACTGACATTTATCCTACAAAATCTACTTTGTCGGTCATTGTTAGTTCTTGTAGGATGATTGCCACTGAACACCTACAATATCTGACAAAAAGCGACAGAATGAATAGCAATGAATTATAGCTTAAATTTTATCAAAAATGTAAGTAATTAATTAATTAAATTATGTCAAAATAAATCATGGTTTTGCCACACAATAATACAGATTGTCAAAAAGTCAAGCAAACACTAATCGAAAAAATCAATCAATATTCAACAGTTTTTGTTTGGTTAATTTGCATACAAAGCATCTGTTTCGATGTCGGTGGAGAACCTACAAATTCGTCGAATATCGCAGGATATTGGAGGTGACAATCGTCGGTTGATTTTGTCAGTAATTCTGTAGGATAATTGCCGGTGTACGGTTTACAGTGCATCCATGACCTGTTGCTTAGGTATGTCCATGAAACTGACAATATAGTCGGATGTTGGTGACAATGACGTCACCATTCTACGGAAGTTCAGCAAAGCAAACATTGAAAAGCACACACTCGTTGATCGTGGGTTGCGTCATGCCACACTTTCTAAAGACTTATTTATCTGACCGATAAAGAAAGGAAATTGCAGTCAACACGTGGTTACTACTGTTAAGACTTTAAATTAGGTGAAGCCTTGAGAGATGAAGGTAGATGATTCAAGTAGAGGTCCACTATTTGGACAACGTCACATACTTGTCATCATGTCCTCTTTAGGTTGGATTGTTCATTTTTCAACTCGAATGAGCCTGCCAATAGCACTCCTTTCAATGATAGATTCAAATTCCACTTCATTATCAGCACTCAACTCTTCAGAAGAAGATCAGAAACCATTCAAGACATTTCATTGGTCCTCCCAACTTCGAGGACTCATCCTTTCCTCCTTCTATTGGGGATATATCATATTTCCGATCCCGGCGGGACATATTACTCAGAAATATGGAGGCAAGTGGTTCGTGGCTTCAGGAATCCTTTGGTTATCATGTTTGACTCTCCTTGTACCGTTTGTCGCTAGCATCAGCCCCTTCGCACTTATGGCTATTTTTGTTCTTGAAGGATTGGGATGCTGCTTTATTCCACAAGGAATTGTTGCAATGTTCTCACATTGGATTCCGCTAGAAGAGAACAGCAGTTTGACTGCCATTACTTGGTCAGGAGCATACGTCGGCACGATTGTTGGTCAACTTTCTTCTGGATTTATCTGTGAATCTCCAGCTATGGGATTCTGGCCGACTGTATTCTACATCAATGGAGCGACAGGGATTATTTGGTTCTTCTTTTGGATTCTCCTTGTGTCAAATTCCCCTGATAATCACTCAAGGATCACTGAAGATGAGAAACTTTACATTAACTCAGCTGTTAATGGCAAGCGAAATCAAGCAGATTCCCAAAACGTGCCATGGCGTCGCATTCTTCTCCATCGGAGCTTTCTCATTTATTTACTTCTTCAATTTATATTTGGCTGGTTGTCACTCTCTTTCGCACTTTGCTACGCACAGTATATGAATGAAATTCTTCTCCAGAAAGCATCCACGACAGGAGTGTTCCTTTGTCTACCCATCATTACGGTAGCAATTATGGCCATTGTTTATACAAGATTGGTGGATTTCATGCGAAGTAAAAGGTAATTTAACATTTTTACTTTGTAAAAAATGGAAATTATAGAATTTCATAGCTAATTGATCAATAACATGATTAAATAATTGAAGTATTTTTTTTGATCATTTGTACCTAATAAGAATGGGTAAAGTACAGAAAGATTACATTTAGTATTTATTTCAAAGTATGAACTATTTAATAATAATAACTAATAATTATATTATTATATTATATTATATTAATAGAGCGCCATTACTGGGTGAGCTCATGGCGCAACAAAATCATACAACATAACATGCAAACAGAAAACAGAAATACGTCAGCGATTGCAAGAAAAAAATAATATCTTCAAAGATCTTTTAAAGGAATGTAGGGATGCAGAGTTCCTCACGTCTCTTGGTAAGGAATTCCACAAAGCGGGTGCAGCATAGGAAAATGATCTTCTTCCAAAGCAAGTCCGATAATAGCGAGACTCCAGAATTCTGTCATCATCAGATGAACGCAACGATCGCCTGGGAATAGCAAATTACAAAAGAAACTATAAGTTTTGTTGCACCTACAGAACCCCAAGTCAGAATATTTCCTAGGCATGCAATAAAACAGAAAGAGTTATTGATGGGTTAGGTTTAATAATGCTTTGTATGAACTTAGTCTTTTTCGTCGACAATCGTCTTTGAGAAAAACGTTTAATTCGTCGACAATAGAAGAAACGTATGATAAACATGATCGTCACAGAATCCATCAGTTACACATGGTAGAAGAAATCTTGGCTATCACTTCTCTCTGGAAGCATTTACATTCTTCAATATTCTACGTCTGACATCAGAATTAGATAGATTTTTTCCTTTTCGCACCACCTCGGGAAATATTGATGACAGCTTCTTCTTCATCACAGAGATACGTGTAGGTCCATCACCATCTCTATCCATTTAGTAGTCGATACAATGATCATGGCAAAATTCGTCAACATCATCGGAATTTTCTTCACCTTCTGATCCACATCTTCGTCTAACTGTTGCAAGTTGTTTCATCTATTTCGCTAATTTTCAAAAAAGGTCGACGTATAGTCATTGATACCGAAAGAAAGTGAAGACTCCTGATATTGGATAATATTTGGTTATAATGCCGCTATCACTCGATCATTTATTTAATCTATAATCATAAACATAATAGTAATGGGTTTAAATCTAAATAACTAATTAAATAATTAAAATCTAATAACTAATTAATTTATCTAATTAAATCTAAATTAACCTAAAGTCTTTGGTCAGAAACCTCAGGTATCATGGTAGATTATCGATCGATCGGCGTCCCTTTGTCCTTTGATCGATCGAACGATCGGTGTTTTTTGTTGTGATCAATCGTTTAATAGCAATCTTAACGTCGTTCACAACACTTAGAACTCCCCTCCAATCGAGCGCACGCTTACATTGCAGCAGTCATGCAGAGCACATGCTCCCCTCGTCTTTCTTATCTCAGGGCATAATGTAGCACTCTAAGGCAGTGGCTACTACCATCATACGTTGCACGGAGAGTCAACACATTTTCAAACGTTAAATTCCAAATGAAGTTATGGTTCAATATTAGAAACTTATTCCACGGGAAAGGGATAAGTGACCGGAGAGTGCGACAACTAAATTCTCCTTTCAGCCACGTAAATTTCATCTCGTCATAGCGTTGGATGAAAAGCTGCATAAATAGCATGAAAATCATTGAAAAAAAAATTACCACTGGATTCGCAGGAATTTCATTTTTAATTCGTAACACCCGATATTTCGTCGTTCTTTCTCAAGGGTTAATTTCAGACTGGATGCATGCAAGGTAGAACGTGAAAGTCAAGACGAATGAGAAGTATTTATAGATGACACAGATGAAGGACGCGTACACCGGGCTGTTGTAAAGTTGAGTCCGGGTCAGCATAGAATGCAGACTATGCTTAAAATAAGCAGTAAAATGTACACTACTGCTAAATGAAATGCAGCAGTGCCTCAACAATACTATTATTCATCAAAGAATTGCTAAATCTCTGAATGCATAATGATTCACGTACACGCCTTAGAAAATTATTGCGTTCGGTGTGCAGGATTCCCAAGCTAATATTGTCCTCCACGAAAGACTGATGTTCATTAGTCACATGATGATGCACAGCAGAAGATGGAGATTTGAGATGCTCTTTATTCTCGACTTTATTGCTCTTTCTGTTTGGCCAATATACTTTTTGCGACATAATTGGCAGGTTACTTCATACATCAATAAATATTGTCCACCTCTTGATGCAATCTGACATGCCCAGCAGTCTATTTTGCATTTCGGCCGTTCGAGTCTTTTCTTCCATCGATGGCTTAAAGGTTTTTCCGTTTCATAAATGACCCGTATATTGTTGTCAGGATCGCATTTTTTTACCTATGTCGATATCTGCCGCTTGACTTTCTCATTGATATATGGGAGTTTCTGGCATGTGAGTGCCTCAGCTTTCTATGCTTTGATTGGGGGTACTTGATCAAAATAATTTTTGACCTAACTCTGAGGATATCCATTTGCTGCAAATCTTGGTCTCAATGCTGATTTTGCTTGGGACAGAGGAGGATTCAGACGAATTTCGGATTGTCCTCCAATCCTCTTCGATGAGAAGTGCCCGTTTGCGATTACTTGAAACATGGGCTGAAAACGGCAAACACGTTTGACTGTGGATGGGTTTTGCGTATAACGAAAATGTGAATTCACGAGACAACTCACACCACTCGACGAATGTATCTAAAAACGGTAGAGTGTGGTTACTTGCTTCCTCAAAAATGAAGGAAATACTTGGATGCGCTTCGTTTGCTTTCCTCCCCAAATCAATCTCAGGATCAAGCACGACAAAAATGTCATCAACGTAGCGAGTCCGCGAGAACATAGCACTGTTCCGTGTTATCAGTCCTCCAACAAATGACATGAAGATTGAGGATAATGCCGGCGCAGCATTATTGCCCAAGGTGATCCCAGTAGTCTGCTGAAAACGTTTAGAGTTGAAAATATGAACGTCTTCAAATGCCAAAAAAAAACAGCAATTCATCGAAGTCATCAGTTGATAATTGTGGAAATATGGATTCCTGCCTGTGCGATTCGAAAAGCAGTTTCACACAAGACAACAAGTCCAATTGAGAATTCGAAGATATGAGAATACGCACTGTCGTATAGTTGGAGACATCGAGCGATCCAAATTTAAAATTGATGAATAATGGTATTGGTGAGGCACTGCTGCATTTCATTTAGCAGTAGTGTGGACTTTCCTGCTTATTTTAAGCATAGTTTGCATTCTATGTTGAACCGAGAAATTTTCAAAACTAAAGTATTCTTTCCCGAAGTATTTATGCCACAATAAAAGAGAGATAAAGTATAGATACAGGAGTTGCCAACGTTTCGGGTCCTGACCCTTTCTCAAGGCAGTTAACTACAAAATGAGATGCTACGATATGTGAATTGCTGAACCTCCAGTTGTCTCGTGACGTCTGTTCAATGAAGATTGATGAAAATCAATGAGACGAGATTCCACCAAACTTGTTTCTACAGGATCACGCAAACACCTCAGCAAATCAATGGTAAAATCATCTATTGTATTATTCATGCCGCAAATTTTATTGTGCTCTGATATTATTTTGCTCTTGATGCTGTTCTTATGTTCATTATATCTGTTATAAAAAGAGCGTGTTGTTTTTCCTACGTATTTGGAACTACATATCTTGCAGGTAAATAGATATACGAAACAGGAGATATCACAGTTATATTTTTCTGGAAGTTTATGGTAAACAACGCAATTTTCATGTTAATTTACCGAGTCTCTTTTTTTCAGAACGTGTTTCAACTTTTTGTTACCGAAACTGACAAATCGTACATCAAGTTTGTATTTTCGAATGAAGTAATTAATTTTGCGAGCCACGCTGTCACTAATGAAGGGCAATTTAAGTGTGCCTTTACTTTTACTATTGGTTTTATAACTTTTATTTTTATAGATTTAAAAGCAGAGATAAAATCTAATAAAAATCTATACTTTATCTTTCTTTTATTGTGGCATAAATACTTCGGGAGAGAATAATTTAGTTTTGAAAATTTCTTGGATATGGTCCTCCCGCCCACTGCCATTACGTGTATGTTGACCCGGACTCAACTTTACAACAGCCCGGTGTACCCGTCCTTCATCTGTGTCATCTTTAAATACTTCTCATTCATCTTGACTTTCACATTCTACTTTCGTGCATCCAGTCTGTAATTGACCCTTGAGAAAGAACGACGAAATATCGAGTGTTGTGAATTAAAACTGAAATTCCTGCGAATCCAGTGGCAATTATTTTTTCAATTATTCATCTAGGAATGGCAGTACATCAGATGTATCAGCATGAATATCCAGATTTCCCTCTTCGCGTTGTGCAATGTCATATTTCAGACTCTGACCTTGGCTGACCATAGTTGATCACAGCCCACGTTTCTCTTGCCTAATAACGTTCTCGTCTACAATCAAACAGGTTGGTCGTCTCACAAGCTTCATCACGCAATTTCCAAGAGGATGGATGTTGTGTGTTTTTTCTCTCAAGACACTAAACTACTACAAGTTTTGAAGGGGACGCGTGTATTCAACGTATCAATTTCCGGCTCTATTCAAAAGAGTCGGCAGCAAGTTAAATTTTCTAGGACATTACGCAATTATTGACTTTCTGTATTTCTTTTGACCGTTTATTATCCATTTGTGACCTAGGCTCTCTTCAACTTACGCAATTTTACATTGTTCCACGGCAAGCGATTACTAATCTTTGCGTTCGTACAATTTAGTTTCTGCACGATCATGTCAAACGATAGTTAAGAGCTTTAGGTATAAGGGGCATTCATCAAAATCATCAATCAATTAAGATAGTAGACAACTCGACGAAGTCTCTAGAATAGACCGGGAGCCAAGGGCGTAACTGTTGGTAAAGAATGAGAGGCACTGTAAGTATGAATGAGGAGCGTTCATCATTTACACCCGCTATCCTCAGCTTTGTTAATTGCTTATACCACCGAAATTAATCGAGAAGTAAAAATACAAGCATGTTCTTTACTTTAAACGCCTCTATTGTGCAACATCTTATCTATAAACGAGAAAGCAACTAGCCCGAGAAATGCACACAAAAAATTGCATATAGTTCACAAATAGGTGTATAAACGAAGCAATAATTACAAAAGAAATTATAGAAAATGTCAATCATAGAAAATCACACAGATATACCATATCGCACAATCAAAGGCATGGTAGATAGTACGTATCACTGAACATACACATTTGCGTCATTTATAAAAGGTCGCAATTAAGGGTCAGATCAAGCTGGGGGCGATTTGTTCCAAGACGAACCTTTTTTTAGAAACGAAGTCTGCTTGCTACGATCATCTAAGGTCGCCGCAGAATGTTCCATCATGGATGTCACACTGATTAAGAGCTTCAATGTAGAGCTTGATCAGTTTGTAGGATGACAACCTGGAGCTCGTATCGTAGCGCTTGATCTCCTTCGGTGATTCAAAAGAGATCGCTGATTCAGGTCACCGGAATAAGTTTTCGACCTTTTCCCGGAAAATTTTATGCGCTTTCCAATGCCGTCCTCTTCGAAGGAAAAGTAGTTGATGGTCAGCTGGCGATGTTTGTCGAGTGAACACAGCCCGAAGATTTTACATATATAAAAGTATGTTGCACTTTGAAGGCCAGTTGCATCCGATGTTGCTTTTTTTGGATGATCACAACATACCGGCAGTTTCGTCATCTTTCTCTACCGGATATTCCCTAACAGTCCGAAATCCAACGTCCTGTCCGTCAATTCTATCATTTTGCGATCTATCGATAGTCGGAGGTATTGGAATCCTGGTACTGTTTTGTCGAAGAAATTGAGATCTGCACGAAGACAGTCATCAGTGAAGTAACGTAATATGCCGCACATGATGCCGTAAACAGTATTGGCAGGGTATTCTTTGCCGACTCGTTGTCGTGTCTCAAATACGAAATGACTGAGCACCTTCGAGATTTTTTCGTGCGACTGTTCAGGTAAAGAAGGAAGTTCAGGAAAGTTGTCATTTGGGAGAACTGAATTTCGACTCGTCATCCACTCCTCGTAGACATGCGTCGATAAAGTATTATTTTTAACTGTATTTCAGGGAGTGCTTCCATTGATACTTGAATTTATCTCTTGTGTTGCAACAAATTGAAACCGCTCCATGGTGTAATTTCAAAATGAAAGATGAGGCGATGATCTTTTCTCTTAATAGATTCGAATTTAATATGCAAGTACATTCGATCTTCCAGACAGTAGGAACCAAGGCGATTGTTTTCATTTTCACAGTTGTTGCTTTTATTATGACTTGAATGTAATATCTGTTACTAAACGTCTTGATCCCGAGAACTTTGCAACGCAATGGGAGAATCTCATAAGTGAAAACAAAGTCAACTATCAAACGATCAGAGAGCTTCTGGTGTGAGTGGCATTCATCAAAATCATCACTCAAGTAAAAAATGTGATAAATTCAATTGTGGTAACGTGATATGTCACGTTACCAGAATTGAATTTATTCAACGATGAAGGAATAAATGCAGGTGTTCTGTGCAGTAACTAATCTTTGTTCTGTTGTTCGCAGTGCGGCCGAAGAGATATGGCTGTATGCAATGTATGATTTCCAGTCTCTTAGCTCTGCACCTGAGACACAATTAGTTTAACATGTGGACGCTATCACTTCGTTTTTTTCGTTTCGGCGTGAAACTTACGTAGCTGTCAGATCCCATTCTCATAAATGCCTAGCCACAAAAAGCGCATCTTTATCATTCATAAAACAGTGCCCGATTTAAGATAGCAGGAGGAAGACTCATTATGTACGTGGAAGCGTTGAGACCTTATCGGATAGACGGTATGCTTCTCGTTCAGCGGTACCTAAACCAGACAAACAAGCTACGAATTGCTCTAAGATTTTTCTGTGCAAGTATCACACAGGTTGACCCGTCTCACAAGCCTCATTACGCATTTTCTTCTGCGAGATTTTTCTCTACAGCAGTCTACCGGTATTTTTCCAACTATTCCCGCATCAGACAACCTTAAGTTTTGTAGTTAATTGAATGACTGTCCACTGCATGCATGTGTTCATTCATATCTGAATTTCGCAAGCGTGGCAGTGCGATCAGATCCAATTGTGATGCAGTTTCTATGAAAAGGATGAAAACTGACGCACAATATCGTTGAATAAGTCAGTTATTGCACGGGGAAAAACTAACTCGCGCTTCGCACTCGTCAGTTTCTGCCGTGCAATAACTAATACTTATATCATTGCAGCGAACCATCAGTTAGCGCCAACGCTGTACAAAGCATCATACAATCAAGTAAGAAAGTTGTCAACTCGCAGAAGTCTCACAATAGAAAATTTGAGGTGGGAGACATTCTTCATAATTTTGGAAATGGTTGATGTCGATTGGCATCGTAACAATGACGGACTGCTCTCAAGGTAACTTACCGAGCTGTCATAACACATTTCCACGCTGTGGAACAAGATAGTTGTCGCACTCGTGCGTTTGACTCGACCTAAGGTCTCGTCAAAAGCAGTCGTGCAATAATTATTACATGTTTACCATGTGACAGCGCACGTTCCATGGATTCACTTGGCATAAAGTTTGATTTCATTAGTGGTCAGTTGTGGTCAGTAGTCCAGCATAAGAATATCCAAGACTTTCTTTGACCACTGATTTCAACATGAATCCAGCATATCCTGATAAAATTGACTGACAGAAGGATCTATTAATCAGGTTTCACTTGACGTTTTGTATTTTAATAACACTGGTGGACGTCAAAAAACACAGCGCCCAATAAAAAAGTAGGATAAAAGTGCTGCTGAAAACCATCTGGATAGGTTCATCCAATGATTAGAAAGTTCAATTTCAATAAGCCGGTACTTATGGGTTATCTCCCTCCCACACGTTTTCAAATTTGTCTACAATCCATAGGAATGAATCAATTATCACAAAATTTCAGAGACACGTATTTGAGTATATTTTCTACCCACATGCAGAATTTTATGCAAATCGGACTAGCTTCTTTTGAATTAGAGACGATGACGTGAAGTGTAGCGATGTCAGCAGCGTGATCTGACTTCGTCTGAGCAGATAGCACTAGGTAAACAAAGTCATGTCGCGACAACTCTAGAAGTGATAATGACCCAGACCCACAGAATTAAAAATTTTGTTTATCTGCTTCTGTTATTTGCACGCGCAGATGAATCTAATTCTGTGGTTTTAGGTATTCAAACTAGCAGTAAGTTGCGTAAACTTCGCAAGTGGGACTGAGATATTCAAGCCCGTCCAAGTTGATTTTGCCACAATTTTTGAATGTTAGCGGTTGCTCGGTATCATGCTGTCTGTCTGTTAATCCTGTTTTTGAGTGGTATGGAGAGCCTTCATGTTTACTGATAGGTAAAAGTAATGAATTACGCTTTTCTAATTGGTATTTTTGGTTCCGTTGGATTGTCGAAGAAAATTATCTTCTTTCGTCTGATATAAAG
The DNA here is from genome assembly GCA_907163375.1 of Prostheceraeus crozeri. Lineage (NCBI taxonomy): Eukaryota > Metazoa > Platyhelminthes > Polycladida > Euryleptidae > Prostheceraeus > Prostheceraeus crozeri. The sequence goes on along the minus strand of CAJQUW010012071.1, from coordinate 47,634 downwards.
AGTTTCAAATATATGTTGATATTTGAAATGTATCTGGGATGTTATGTTAGAAAAAAAAGTGAGACTGTCTGACAGTTGGCTTTTGTATGTAGCCGATGAGGGATGTTTAAGCATCAACTGTTTTTGAGATTCAAATTCACTGTCTGGTTTTTAGATTTTGCTCATCAATAATTATTATAGAAAATTGATTCTTTATGTATCTTTTTAATAAAGCTATGTTTCTTTTCTATCCCTTACGACTTAATTTTCTCTTTAGTCTGTTCATTTTGAGTCATCCAGATGTCAACGGTTTTTTTGCTGATGATTGTGATCGAAAACTACGCAAGTGGGGGTGAGACACGGAATCCCGTCCCGGTTGATTTTGTCACCATTTTTGAATGTTAGGGTTTGCCCATGATGATGCTGTCTGCAAGTTAATCCTATTTAATGAATAGGATGGAGTGCTCTCAAGTTTGCTGAAAGGTGAAAGCAATTCATAATACTTTTTTTGTTGGTAATTTATTACGTTGGACTGTCTTGATGGCAATTCTCTTTTCTTGTGTGATATAATAAGATTCAAATGCATGTTCTTTTTTGAAACATTCTTGCAATATTATGTTAGCAAAATTAACGAAACTGTCTGATAGTTACCGTTTGTATGTAGCTGATGAGGGATATTTAAACATCAACTTGTTTTGGCTATTGAATACAGGAATGACTGATTTCTTTCGCAAAGTAATTAATTACTGCTGTAAGTTACGTAAACTACAAAAGTGGGACTGAGATAATCAATCCTGTCCGAGTTGATTTTGCCACAATTTTTGAATGTTAGCGTTTTCTGGTTATGATACTGTATGTAAATTAATCCTATTTTTGAATGTTGTGAAGTGCTTTCATGTTTAGTGTTAGGTAAAAATAATTCATTACGCTTTTCTAATTGGTATTTTTGGTTCCGTTGAATTATCAAAGAAAATTCTCTTCTCTTGTCTGATATAAAGAGTTTCAAATATATGTTCTTTTTTGAAATATATCTGTGATATTATGCTACCAAAATCAGTGAGACTGTGAGATAGTTGGCGTTTGAATGCAGCTGATGAGGCATGTCTAATCTTCATTTTGTATTGGCATTTCAAGACACTGCGTAGTTTTGTGTTTGCCTCATCAATAATTATTATACTTAAAATCAATGTTTGCCGTGGATTTCTTTAATACAGCTACGCTTTATTTCTGTCCCTTACTAAAGTCAAGTAAACGTGAGCATCATGCTCATTCGCCAATTAGTGCTCCCGAAAGATACTCCACGTTTAACATGTGCTTGCCTCGAATTTATTAGTGGTAACATACAAACGTTTTTTATAGAATGGCAAAATTCTTGGAAAATCGTTATCTCATCGATTGCGATCATGAATTTTTGTCTCGTCTGTGAAGATGGAAATGAGAATTTTTAATCTGACATAGGCCTAAAAATATCTCGAAGTAATAAAAATAGCATTGAAAGCAAGCATTACATGAGTTAAGACATGACATGTTTTTATATATCGGCGCAGTGGTAGCAGTGTGAAATCGACCAGTCTTGAGGATACTGCATGTATATATTTAAATAAGTTTTTGTAAAGAAAGAAGGTCGTGATGAAGTTGTAAAACACATTCTAAGTCTCTTGTTGAGTGCGCGCCAGTGATAGACCATGAATTGTCTCATTGTAGAATACTGTTCTGCTTGTTCCATGACATACCTCCAATGGAACAAGTAAATCTAAAAATTTCTCCCTTTTTATTTGCAGTTGGATTTCTCTTATTACCGGGAGAAAATGTTTCACATTTTGGGGATTTGGTGGCAGTGGACTGCTCATATTTTGTGTAACTCTTGTGAATTACAATGTCCTGAGCACAGAAATTCTATTTATCGGAGCATTCGGAATGTTTGCTGCGATCTATGCGGGCTACTATAATACACCCTTGGACAAGTATCCACACTATTGCAGCATCATTTATGGTTTTGGAAGCTTTTTTTCAACATTAGCCGGATTGATATCTACCATTGTTATTGGCCATCTTGCAAGTGATCATTCAAAGCATGGATGGTCTTTGGTTCTATACATGACTAGTGGCATGGCCTTTTCTGGTGCTGTTATCTATGTTATCTTCGAGACATCAGAAGAATTTCAGTTTGAAACTTCTTCAACAACAGATAGCGAAGAGAAACTGCCGTTGAATAAAGACAATGATACCTCACAATCAACTTATTTAGAAAGTTTAAGACAATTCTTTGGAAAGTATGAGAAATGAGAATGGAGAATTAGAATTGTGATTTGTTTTTATGACATCAAGTCGTTTGAGTGTTATCGGGGACGAAAAGATGTGAAAACATCAATGATCTGTTTGCCCGGAGCATCCTTCTTAATCAGATGTCAGAGAAAAATGTTTACGTGTATGAATTTTTGATATAAATCTGTATAAAAGTTTTTATATAGAGATCCAAATTACTTTCTGAAGAATTTTATGTAAACTTATGTAGGAAACTTGTGAATCCTACAGATTGTCCATTCGCTCCTCTATGGTACACTGTAATATGTAGGGCACTAATTTAGGTACGAATCCGAAATTTCGTGCCAGTTAGCGCCTACTTAGTGCCTTTCTAGTGCATCGAGACACCAGTAGGCGCCACTAAGCACTTATAGGCACCAAACCAAATATTTGTTTATCCAATGAAATCGAAGGAAAAATCAATGGGCACGAACTCGGCACTATGAGCTTCGTCACTACTCGTGCCTTGTGTTGGTTAGAGTTGATGCCTAAATTTCGTGCCTAATTCAAGCAAAATTTTGTGCCCTAGAGTTTACAGTGTATAGCTTAAAATCTCCACTTCAACCAAGCATGCATACAGATTTTCACATCAACATACTGAGCTCTGGAATATTCTTTAAAAGAATTTAGAAGGATTTTAATGTCTGATAATTTACTTGTACAGACATTTCAAAAACCGATGAATTTATGAACTTTTGAGCGCTCTTTTTGGTGTTGTCATTTTTCAAATTGATCATATCAAAATGAAGATTGAGGTATGAGGCATTTGACCTCACTTTCATGTTAATTGAATAATTTCTGTTTGAATGGGTTGATCCATAACAATATTATTCACAGCAAGAATCTTACTTAAAGAATAGAAAAAAAGTGCCTACATGTAGGCTTTTATGCCTGCACACTTGGTTAAATGATCATAAAAACCTGATTTTACTTCACTTGGCGCTGTATTCTTCTAACCGATGAAAGCATCAAATCTAAAATCTATATCCAACGCTCCACCGGCTCATATGGGCTGAAATGTCCATAAAAATACAAATTCGCATGCTTCCGTAGAGTATGAGATGTATTTAATTTTTCTGTACTTATGCTAATACTTAAATCAGTAAGCAATACTAAATCAGCAATTAATTTAAGTCAGTAAGTCATATAAGCCAGTGATTGAGGCAACCGTCATCAAACTATCAAACCGAATTCCACCAAAAAATAGGCAGCTATTATCATGGTCCTTTGTGAAGAATCAGTGAAGAATTCGTGAAGCTTCAGAAGCAATTGGAAATCTGCTAAAAGCACGCGGCGCAAGAGGCAAATGTGCAGAGATGGAAAATTATCCAAAAGCGATGACTCCATTATTGACAAATTATGGTCCAAGGAATGGATATTCAAAACATTGAGGTATTGTGCATTGTAGCCTAGAGTGACTGTGGTCTAGTACATCTGTCGAATTATCTCAAGACGAATATTGCAACGATTAAAGAGATTAAAGTCATCTGAGATTGACTTTACCTGGTTTTAATGTAATCAGTAAAACATTCCATACGTGGTGGCGTCAAGTTAATACCCGAGGAATCTTCAGCATAAGGATTGAAAGGAGAATAATCTGTGTTGGCAAATTGAGAGGAGAATCATTGATTACAATCAATAATGATTCTTGCATTTCGTATAACATACGATTACAATCTCCTGTAAGATGTCCTCATGTGGAGAGCATGAGCCAGAAAGTTTTCGTCATCTTCCATAATTCCTCCACACTTGGTCTCTTGAGTATTGCAGCCCTAAATTCTTTTGCTGCTTGTACGTCCTTCTTCCGCACTTCTTTGAGTCTGATAACGTTGAAATGATATAATATTCCATGTAGTGGGCTTTCAAGCATCTGGTGTTTGTTAATAAGGATATTTTCTCAAGCGTGATCATGTCACAATTAAAGCACCTGCCAGTGAGAGATCAAAATATTATAATCAAAGACGAATGATAATAATATTAACTTTTAAGTTCATGAAATTTCCTTGATAATCAACTTAATTTCCGATTTAACCCCTACATGTATATAACTGCTGAGAAAAAATGTGACGTTACTTACGGTTGGGTCGCTGACAATCATCAGTATATTCGATAAATCGATAAATTGCAATTCATTAGCGGATGCTACATGTTGTCTTATTGTGGAAAGAGATGACAAGCTATCTCAAAAGCTATATTGATCACTTTGCACAGGGTGAAGGTTCATAGGTTATACAAGCTTACAGCTTGCTCAGGCTGTAGGCAACATAAACTGTTCTGCTTATGAGCGACGGAGATGTTAATGGAAGTTTGCAGGGTGACGCCAAAGTTTGATCCTAGTACAGCGGGAGCGCTTAAAACAATCTCAATTGTTTTCTATCTCGCTTTTTTATTCCATTGCCATTCCTATGGAGTGCAACCAAGTGGCATTCTTCAAGGCTCTTCAATTGGGCCTATCATTTTTGGTTACTTTTTATCTGATCTACGCTGTGAAAGTTCCGATGATACACTGAGTATCAAATGCGCTGACGACATTTTCTTGCTCTATCCTATTTTGGGTCATTTTGCTTCTTCTCCTGTTACGAACATGTTTGCTTGCGTAAATTTATGGGCCAACTCTAATCACATACTCATCAAGATTGAAAAAAGTGAAGAAATATTCTTTTCAACCCTATCTTTGTTTGACTCAGCTCCATTTCATGTGTCTGGAATACCGGTTCGGGAAGAGAAACAGGTTCTAGGCATAACATTTGAAAGATCTCTGAGCTGGTATTCACATGTCAATGTGATTTGTAAGAAAGCTTCATCAAGGCTCGATGATGGCCTCATCATGATGAAAGCTCATCAAGGCTCAAGGCTCTACGTCAGCTAAGAAATTTCTTAACTTGAGATCAACTTATTGTTATTTATCAGAATTGTGTACGTAATATGCTCGAGTATGGTGCTCCAATATTTGTGAGCTTAAACGTTAGGCAATCTAACGAGCTTGAAAGAGTTCAACGTCCAGCATACCGCATAATTTGTGACTCCTGGCATTGCAAATGTGTCGATTTTTTGCCCTTATCATATCGTCGACGGATTCTTGGTTATCGCCTATATCTATCTATTGTGAACGACGATTATCATCCTCAGCAACATCTTTTGCTCCCTTTAATGAGACACTCCGGGCATTTTTGTCTGCCACCTTCGACGACATCAATTCATGACAGATCCTTCATCATATGCATGTCGAGACTATAACTCCGGATTCACCATTTGAGTATTGTTCCGTATTTCTTTAACTTTGTTATGATTTTTCTTGAATACTTATTCTGTACTTTTAACTTGGGGTCCCACGATTGCCATTATTGGAACTTTTGTAACTTTTTCAAATAAACGTCTTTATTATTATTATTATCATAAGCTAAACATTTATCTATAGATACATAAACATCTCTTTGTAGATTGAATTAGATTTCGTCGTGAGGTCAGGGAAGCAAGTGAAGAGGTCATAGAATGAAGAGACTGCAGAGTAGAGAACTTTTTTCTGCGTCTTCAAACCTTGATCAGCAGACTCTTAAACTCATCAACGCGATCAATTAACTTCTTGCAACAATCAGTGATAGATGCATTCAGTCAATCATTTGTTAGCACTCGAAAGAAAGCAATTGTTTAGTTTTGCATTCCCGAAGTAAATAAGCGTGCTAGTTTCTTTTTCCCAAAGAATGCTTGTAGAGAAGAAGTTCTGTAAATTCATATCATCATAACTGCAGCCAGAAAAAAACATGTGTTTATAACAATCGAAATATCAAATATGAAATGTACTTAAAAATGCAAAAATATGTGCAAAAATATGCTAGCTTTTATGAAAGAGAAAGGTCAGTTAAAGTACCTAAAATCTCCTATTGCAATAGCAAAACAGAAGCTTTTTCAAGTTAGTTCCACTGAGACTTCGTCTTTTATCCGACAGGATGTCCTTGTATGATGAAAAACTCGTCGCACTTCATCGCAGTTGACTTTTTGGCAATTACCAATATTTTTCAAATCAGATAAACTCCAATTTGTAATAGGCTACGTCCAACTTGTGAATCCGGAAGAGTTAGACGATCACGAATAGCATAAAAGATGGTTTTCAGTTCCTTATAACCAGAATTTTCGTTAAAAACACTGTTGAACTTTCTTTTAATTATTGCATGATTTGCGAGGGATCACTCGATTTCTTCCAAAATTTCAAGAGTCGTTAAGCTGTTTCAAGGGCGGTTACAAGTTTGATGAAACTGTTTTTGTTCAGGATCAAGCTCATTACGTAAGAGATGTACACCACTCTGATGATTCGTAGCATAGTATACAGCTGACGAGATCCATGTTCGTGCGGCAGGTGAACATCTGGTGCTATCCACTTGAACAGAAGTCTTCGAAGGAGTGCTTTCTTCAAAGAAGTGCTTTCCGAGAGAAATGAGCTTATTGACACGACCGCAGTCTCCTCGAATAGTTTCAGCAACTCGATGAGAGGATGCATACATTCAGTATCATGGCCATAACCTATATTAATAACTGATAACACAGGTATATTATTTTGAAAACTTCGACAATGCGAGACAGGAATGACACTAACGTAATGGCAGCTAACGGGAGGTACATTTATAGTGCAATTATTTTCGATGTTGAAAACATAAGTGATCTCTCCCTCTAATTTAATGTTAAACAATTCAAAGAATAAAACTCCTCATTTGTATCAGCGGACGTTTCGGGTCCAGACACTTTATTTACGCAAATGACAGAAATTACAGATTAGATGAAATGCTTGTTTATACAGAATGAAAGAAGGAATAAGCTAGCGTCATACATTTTACGTTTGCTTTTCCACGTTTACGCTTGTTTTTAATATAACGTTTCTTATATCCGTTTTTCTTTAGTTTCCTGCTAATATTAGATAAAACCTTACTCTTTAATAAATCAGTGTTGCATCTATTTTCTACAGTATTTAGAGTATGAGTAATGAAATTATGCTTAATATGAATGGAAATCCAACTGTCTTTGTGTAGCAAGCTGTCAGATTTTATGTCCTTGCTGCAGTATTTATAATACAATTTTTTTTCCTCTTTCCAAATACTAATATCAAGAAAACTTTGTTGAATTTTAGGTACTTCTATTGTGAAATGGATACTTTTGTTGACATTATTAAAAACTTCTAGAATTTTATTAAAATCATTGCCGTCCTTCGGGAACGGTCCTATTATAATGTCGTCAATGTATCTTCTGTAAATATCAGGAATGTTATTACAGTCAGTTTCTAACTTTTCCAAAGCAATTTCCTCAATGCATTTCATGAATATAACCGCTAACGGAGGAGCAAAGTGTGTACCAATCGGGAAGCCAGAAATTTGAAAGTAAACTTTATTATGATACCTTATCTCGTAATCACAGAATTAGATTCATCTGCGCGCGAAGCAGATAAACAAAATATTTAAAATATTTAAAAAATATTTCTGTGCTATTATATACGGGACGAATTTTGAACACTTTATGAAATCTTCCATTTTTATATTAAAATTATCTATACTTGCCCAATATATATAAGCGAAGTCTTCCACAACTTTGATGAGAAGACCAATAAGGATGCTCGGATACAAACTAATAAAACATAGAAATAGAGATGTCATCATTGTTGACATCTAGATTATTCAATTCTTTGATTAGGTCCATTGTGCTACTTAAGTAATTGAAGTAATTGAATAATTTAGATATTAACAATGATGACATCCATATTTCTCTGGATGTTATTAGTTTGCATCCGAGCATCCCTACTGATCTTGCCATCAAAGTTATGTCCAGGCTTTTTTCAGAACCCTTTGTTGGCCAGTGTTTACATTTGTCACCAACCTATTTTTCAGAAATTGACTTCATTTTTTAATGAAAGAATGTTTTTGTCATTGATTAAGTATTACAATTGCTGATATACAATGATTGAATGTGCATAATATACTATGCACAGTAGGCCTTATGCGCAGGTCTACTATAAATAATCTGTTATAATTTCGATATTAGTGAAACTGGGGTACGAGCAATTTTGTCTGCAATTTCCTTTTTTGTCTAGTTCATACAAAAATTTGCTTTCCTATCATTGAGTCTTCGATATTCTAGTTGATGGCAATGTCAATAATTAAATTAAGCTAACTGATTATACGCCTATAAGCATTTTGTTCCAAGATACATTCACTTTGATAAAATTTTTTATCTTGACATCGGTGTCGGGAACAAACTGCTATTTTACATTTATTGTTGCCCATGTACCCGTAAAAGGCAAAAATGAAGTGCATACTGAGTATCTTCAGACTTCAGGTCGTTTTGTAGATTAATTTAGATGATCAACAACTGATTGCTCTATAACATCGAATTCCTTCTTCTTTGCAATGGCAATTGAGTCTTCTAGAAGTTGATTGAATATATGTAGGAATGTGCTTCTTTTCTTATTTTAACGCTAATCGCTCATGAAAGCATGATTGGCTTTGTAAACTTCACTTTCTCTCTTGAAAATTGTATAGGCATATATAGCAACTTCGATCATGTTGTGATTGTGATATTCATTGACCACGTGCACAACGAGCTGAACTTTGTTTTAATCCAAAATGATCAATGGCTTCGTCACTAATACGCAAAGTGGAAAATGAAAGAGGAAACATTTCTCCACATTGATTGTTCCTGTCTCACTTTGATACAGCGTACAGAAGAGCAAAATTACTTTGCTGTCATCATAAAAAGATAAGCAACCTTTGAATGAGTTACTAATCCCCTCGGCGACTTCAGTTCAATAGGTTTTACGTCGATTAGCTATCATGGCTTCTATAAATGTGATTCCCGACCAAAAGTTACAGGTTTCGAGGTAAAATAGCGATATATGAAGTTGTCTTGTTCAATTGGCCTATATCGAGCTGATTCAATAAGATTAGGCCTACTTCAACATTAGCAAGAATGTTCCGATGCGCTGATAGAATTACTATGCTACGCAACGTGCTAGCTGTAGAGGCTATGTGAGTATCAAACCTGGATGAATTTAGTACTGAATTAGGCGAATTCTTTCGAATATAAGACCAGATTGCATATTTGAACCTTTTTTCCACAAGTTGTTCCTTTGACAGCATGTGGCTCTTCTAGGAGAGGTTGCGTCGATGTTTTGAGCTGAACGACTCCAGCAAGCTTCCAACAGGCATGTCATTTGACGACGGCCGAAACAGTGTACGCCAATTAGTGCTAACAGACAAATGAGAATCATGAAAAAATATAAAGATGGTTTATTTGTCGCTGTTTACAAAATGCAAACACCTGGCCTGATTAAGTGAAGTCTCATAAATTCATCAAATGTTATGTCGCAATGATTTCGGGAATGTAATGTCTGGAAAGAACAGTAAAAAGTACCCATCGTCCACAAATTTCAACTGGTTGCCCCTATTAGTGCTACTTGTACCGAATTTTGAAATACTGATGTTGACCATTTGTATACGCTTGGCCTGATAAGGATGAACCAATATTGAGATAACGATTCCGACTATAGGTGGAGGTTTCAGCTAGTACACTGTAAATGGCTCGATACCAATCACATACGAAGGATGCATACCAAGATATTTGTTGGTATACTTTTGTATATATTTGTATGCTTTGCGCATGATTTAAGGCCCTTTGTCAATAAAGATCGCTTTATGTTGCATGGTATTCACTACTGTTTTATAAGTAGTGAGATAATGACATTCAAGAGTCAAATTTAGAATACTGAATTCGATTTTAATACATATAAGTCTAAGGCACTTCATAAATAATCAATAATAACCATCAGCAATTATGCATTATGTAATTTTGAAATTAATCAACTCAGTTTATTAAGTAGAGCTAACCAAGAGTTCTGTAAATGTTACGAGGCAAGTAGCAACGATGACATATAGTATAATTTTCTCAATAGATCTAATCTAGCTAATTACCACACTATCAAAAAAGAAATATTCACGACTGATATTACTGAAAAAAGTTATTTGACAGTATACACATAAAATATGATAAATACAATTTTTTGCTAGGTGACTTAAAGCTCTATATGCGAGAGACATACGAATGAGGATGAATTTACATATGGTCGCTTATGCAAAACATGCTAACAACTCGCATTTCATCGCAAAACAGCCAATCACAGATTGAATAGTTCGCTTCGCCACATACCAATCACATACGAAATTAAGTGAGCTTTCGTACGAAAAACATACCAGATCTCTGTAAACATACGAGAATCTCGTATCAAATGTTAGTTTCAATTTGTATATGAATTTGGTATATGTTTGTATGTAATTTTCGTATCCAGCGATTTACAGTGTACTAAATATAGACGTCCTTGCCACAGATGACACTTAAATGCAAAGCTGAATTAATGGTTATTTAAAATGACAACGTCGACGGGCATGCGTTATGGAAAACTTTCGCAGTTCGCAGTCGAATGACGACCCTTCCATAAACCATCTCAATTGTCGACTTTAAAAAACTTTTAATACATGAGAACATAACTTTGAGACTCACCCGTACTCAATCATTTACAATGGAACTTTATTCTTCATTGGGTCCTATGGGGTTGAATAAATGCATACAAAAACCCATATCCACCTATAATAACATGCAAAATATGTATGCAAATAAGTTTTATGTACATTGGCGCTAATCACATTATGACGGTGAGGTAAGGAAAAGAGACCCGGAGTGTGTATGCCAGCATGAGAGCCAACCCTACAGAGACACAACTGTTCAGATGACACACCTACAGATGATCCCAACATATTCGATTAGCATCATCATGATGGATTGGGTCGAGCTCAACGGTCAACGTAATTCAATGTCATCCTGATTTTCTCAATCGCAGACCAGTCAAAAGTGTAGGTTATAGAGTAAGTATTAGAAAATGAATTTAAAATATTAAATAATTTTAAATAAATAGTTTCTAAAGCCTTTGTTTCCAGGCAATCCATCAGAAATAAAATACCCGCTCCCGCAATGCACGCACAGTTAGTTACACAGTCAAAATGAAGAAATGAAACAACAGATTGTAATTTTATACATAGGATGATCTTTGAAGAGAATGGAAAAATATATTTGTCTTTCGTTTTTATGCACTGTTTGTATAGAAATCAAATTTGCAAGCAGAAATGTCATAAAGGAATGCTGCTACTTCTTACCATGGAGTAAGTACATTAGGTAGAGTAGCAACTCTCAGCATTACTTAAATCCCCAATGTGTTCGATTACAGTTTCGATTTCAACCCGATGAACTCGAGTTGAGACCCAGCACCACATGAGCTGAGATATATGCAAACTTTTACACTTTTGAAGAGATTTACACGTATTTGACTGAAAACAGAAGGAATAATAGCATTTTACAAATCCTTAGTGTCGTGACAACCTCGAGAGGTAATGTTTTGTATATGTAATATGAATATGTAATGTATTACTATTTCATTGCTCAGACTTATTTAGAGTATTTTCTAAAGCGTGATGATATCATAAACCACCTGCCACTGAAAAAGCAAAATATCATGTGATCATAATCAAAGATAAAGAACACCGTAATTAACTTTAAATATGTAAATGGGTCCACAGTACATTCAGATTCAAAACATGAAACGAAAATTAGAGGTTATTGAATGATAAAATTATGCCGATAAAAATTGAATTAAAAACTTGATATCTTAGCCAAGGAAATGCACAATAAGATCTCAACTTTTCCATGAAGACCTGCATTATTTAATGCAATTCATAAAATTTCCGTGATCATCAGCTCAATTTCTACTTAATTAAGATTCATGTTATTGAATGTTCATTCCTTTTGATATCTTAACCTATAAGCATAAACTAGGTAAAGTGTCGACTCAAAAAAGTATCTGTATAACAGCAAAATCTTTTGCATCAAAGGCTTCAGTTTTCTGCGGAGGTTACGTTTCAGCGGTCTAAAAAAATATTTGAGCAGTTTTCAAAAAGCTAAATTTTGCAAATTTATGTACTGACGACATGAAGCCACTTTATAAGTAGTGTGAAACAAGTTGGATATCAAAAGGAATGAATATTTGCTAGCAAGCATATTCACCAAGCGGAAATGAAGCTGATTATCAAGGGAATTTTGTGAACTGCATTATGATGGAAGCATAGAGTAAGTATGATAATAGGTAGAGTAGCAACTCATTATTTATCAACACTTCGTTTGCGGCAGCTCAAATATCGTTAGTTTACGTTTGGGGTTAGAAATAACAATGCAAATCTGATCCAAAAACTCCCCAGGAATCTGAATTTATAATACTTAAAATACACAACACATAATCTAGACTCAATTAATTCCATGTAATCAAGTTATGTTGCGTAGTATTTGAATTAATTTGTTGTAGGCCTATTATATGATTATTTCCCAAATAGGAATATAAGACATATATATATATATATATATATATATATATATATATATATATATATATATATATATATATATATATATATATGCAGGATGGCCCATTCAAAACCGCCGATTCTAGATGCTTAAAACTTCGCTATTTTTAAGCATATTGAAATGAAAATGACACACAATGTTCATCTGTGATCTTTTTATGTTTCTATGCTAATTTATCTGGTAAGTGCATCAAACAATCAAATCTTTTGCAATATTGACCATAGAAGTCTGCAAATTAATTTAGACATCAATGATCACGAGAAGATTGTGCGAAACAGATATAAACGAGTGCGCTTAAATTTGCGATAGTTTTGTCAGATTTCATCTTGGCTATTCAACACCCAGAAAGACGTTGTTATTCCAAATCATGTCTTTCACAGTGAAAGAACGTGCGAAATGCGCAGTGTGGTTCGACTCAATGCAAGGCGTTGTTTCGGTGCAGCGGAGGTTTCGCAAAGAATTTAGCAAAGAACGGCATGACGCGATTCCTTCGGTGGATTCAATAAGGAGGTGACATAGCTCTCTAATGATCACAGGAAACGTCTTGAATGCGCCCCACCAACGAACCCGAACACGCAGGAGTGATGAGGATATCGCAGTAGTGCAGGAACATTTTGTAGATGATCCGCACACTTCAACTCGGAGAGCATCGTCAGCCCTGGACATGAGTCGAACTACCATACAAAGAATTCTCAAAGACTTGAAGTGGCATCACTACAAGGTGCATGTTGTTCAGGAGTTGACAGAGGACTTTGTAAGCCGACTTGACTTTGCTGCTGACGAGTTGCAACGCATCAGAGAGGATCCGCTGCGTCTTCATGCTCTTGTGTTTTCCGATGAGGCACATTTTTACATTGACGGAGCAGTCAATCGCCATTACCACCGATACTGGGCTCCAGAGAATCCATGTTTGTTTTGTCCAGCAAAACCTTCACCCTGATAAGACGACGGTATGGGCTGCAATTTGTGCTGACAAACTGATCGGTCCTTTCTTTTTCGACCAAACCGTTAAAGGTGAGCGTTACCTTTCCATGCTACAGGAACAGTTTTGGCCGGAAATGAAGCGACTCGGACTCAAAGAGAAGAAGATCTTTATGCAGGATGGTGCTCCACCGCACTGGAGTCGAGCGGTTCGAAATTGGCTGGACAGGAAGTTTCCAGGCAGATGGATTGATCGAGGAGGTCCCGAGCGTTGGCCAACGCGTTCACCGGATCTGACGCCCTGTGACTTCTTCCTGTGGGGCTTTATCAAGTCCAAGGTTTACGGCACTCGCCCAAGGGACATCGAAGAATTGAAAGAACGAACTATCTCTTCTTTCGATGAAGTGACAGCCGAGATGCGACACAACACCATGCAGGAGAATCGTGATCGATTGGCAAGAGTTGTCGAAAATGATGGACATCATGTCGAAGAACGTATCTCATGACTTGTTGACTTTATGATGTTGAAATTTTTAGAACATGAATTGCATATATAGATGAACATTGTGTGTTGTTTTCATTGACTAGAATCGGCGGTTTTAAATGGGCCACCCTGTATATACGCGTATATCTACAAACAATCAGAATGAAAACGCTTCATCCACTTGTCTTATTTGTCATACACGGCGTAAAATTTTGATTAAAAATATTGCGATTCCTCTGCATGAAAATTTGAAATTAGCAACTCATGCACAGTGACATTTGGTCTACAATTTTTGAATGAGTCGTACAAATAAAGCGTCGGCAAGCATTACAACGAGCTTGCACTTTCTGATCTTTCGATCGGTCACCGCACATAATGTATCGTCCTCGCTTATACAAACTTTGGTTTTCTCGAGTGATGGGAAGCCCACTGAGCAAGATACATGGCCTGTTCCACAGATGAGTTGACAGTCTTGCTTGCTTGACTGTATCGCACATGATTTTCGCACAACGAATAACCAAGATTCAGAAGGAAATTATACCGCTCCGCAGACTTCTGGTTGTTGTTTTGAAAATGTAGCAGCATGTAGGTGTTTACGGCAGTAGCATCCAAAAAAAATTGAAAGTCAATTCAAATGGCCATCTTTGACATTTTCTTTTTATGGAGCTATATATAGACGCACCATGTGGTTCAAAGTATCAACGCTTGACTTCGTTAAGTTGCATGCCTGTATCATGTCCGACTTTCCATCATGTGGCTCTCCTTGTAAATGCTAGGTAGAGAGATTGGACTTGTTCCTTTGTCCTTTGAGAAGCGTCATGTTGCTACGATGAAAATAAATGGAAGAACCTCTCTCTCTACCACGACCATCTGTCTCAACGACTGGAATTCCTCTACTATTCATACTATTCCTCTGCTGTTCACAACGGTTTTCATACGACTAATCTACGTACAAAACGACATCATCAATAATATTATCATTACATAAATAAGGAAAGCTTTTTTTCATCGACGGGGTGAATTCCGTTTAAGTCCAGCTGCCTCGCGAATTATACTTTGAGATATGCGACGTCCTGTAGTAATGATAGCTGTAGTATGATCAGCTGCGACATATATACACAGTTATCTGTATCAGCCTCCTCCTCCCCAGGTTACCAATCCAGCAGCATCGATGAACTTGTCGTCGTCGTCGTAGTCATTATCACTCCCGCTTTCTTATCGTCATCGTCATTCACATCATCACCACCACCATCTGAATCGTCATTACAGTCATCCAAAATGACAGTCAAGCCGCATTCCTGGTCTGTTACTTCAGAAATATCGCTAAAAATAAGACATTGAGCTTTTAACTTTGCTTTTCGCGACATGCACAGACAATTCGATTGACAGCCACGAGAACAATCAATATGTAAACCTTCGTGGAAGCCTGTCACATCGGCGGATCAATGAGCATACGCTGTCTCAGTCTGTGCATCGATTGTCCTCACACGTCACGTGAACCGCATCTATCGAAGTCCGAAGACGTGTGTTTTGTGTGAAAATTCAACTCAATTCCGCTAACATCACCACGATGAAAGTAAATTTACTGAACCCATGAAATTTGAAACTGAAGCGCTCAGATGAAAAGCTTACTTCAATTCAATCAACTCAAAGTTTCTAAAATGACTTTGATCAATGGAATCTAGCAAATTCAAAAGCTTCATGAAGATGTAAGGCTATGTGTAGCAATGATTCTTTGCAATCGTAGAATCGGCTATAAATTTGGAAAAGGTTGTCAACTTTTACAACATCTTAATTTTTATTGGGCTTGTTATTCCATACTGATGAATTTAGTCCTGAAGAGGCTACATAGATGCCGGAGCGTGTAGTATTATCTTATTTCTGCATGTACTTAGGTAGGCACATTATCTTAAGTGGCGTCGTCTCCGTGCCTGCGAGGCCTTCGCCGCATACCCAAAAATAAATTTTTGCGCTCATGAAACGAAGGTTCAAATAGTTTTCATTTTTTGTATTTGAGAGCATCTTTCGTTTACAAGTTTACATACACTTTACAGTTTCAAGTCACTACTCTCAAATACGTTCAGAGCCAGAGATGTCAAGGTTTCAAAAAAAATGCGGGAGACCCAACATCAAATGATCCAACAACAAAAATAGTAAAATTAGATTAAATCATATTTAAAAGCCCTATCAACTTCCTATATTTCCTTCAATAAATGGAGAATATTTATTTTTGAAGACAATTAATTTGTCACATTTCCAATAAAAAAGATAGAATTCGTGAATCAAAAGAAGATCTATCTTTTCAATAAACGTATGATTGCATACTTCTCATTGGTTGTGAGGGAATGGAGGAGGGCTAATCGAAGAATAGGCTAGCGGTGAGTAGCTAATCAGTCCGAACGCTTTCTGTTACATTTGAATGATGGAAAGAGCACACTAGAAGGATAAAAACTGTTGGCCTACTTTAAAATACGGCGTAAATAAATGACGATGCGGGAGATTTAAGCAATTATGCGGGTGAGCGGGAGATTGACTAAAAATGCGGGAGACTACCGCGAAATGCGGGAGACTTGGCATGTATGCAGAGCGCCAGTTCTCATCTGCTAACTGGAGGATCTTCAAGCAATCACACAATGCGCTAGGGATGTGTTCACAGCAAATCACAGAGATTTGTGTGTTTGTGTGATTGGTGTAGCGTGTGCGCCTAGCTCGATAGTTAGAGTCGTCTTCTGCAGATAGAAACGCAGATGCAACTATTTTGCAGCAATGCAAGAAAAGATCTATTTATAAATTCTTAGATTCAGATAGAGAGAGGCGCAAATTTTCCTTATTCATGGCTTCGCCAAATTTTGGAGAAGATGATGACGCGTTGAATCGTCGTGCCTGCGTTCACCAATGGCTGACTGTCGGATCGGAAGGTTAGAAGCCGCTGAAAGGAGATAGCGATGAAGGTTCCCTAATTTGATGTGTGATTCAGTCTGAGATTTGTGATATATGTTTATGGTGGCGATTTCAACAGTGGCTATTTTCTACACCGGCCAGTCGTCCGAGGGATTATGCAGAAAAGTCTAACCATCGTACACGAAGTTAATGGCGTTGAAATAAACACAAGACTGTAATAAACACAAGAGTCTTGCGTTGGCGAGAGCTTCCTCGAGAGTGAATGTTCTCAGTAATGATCTCAGCTCCTTGACCAAGGCGATCAAGCGTCATTCTCATACGATGATGAAAATCATCCCAGCAACCATTTATAATAGAATATAATGCTTACTAATTTAAATTATTAATTAAAGTAGTCCTAATGAGGACTGATGGCGCTCTCCAATCCGCAAGTGTATAAATGCAATGCTACTGTAACCATTGGATTAATCATTTCTTAAAAGAACTCAATGTAGCTTTCTCGTGGCAACGAATTAAAATTGATCAGCTTTGGCCCAATATCTGGTAAAAATGGAAATCTTAAGACTTGTAACACTACTCATTCTTACTGTTAATATACTAATACCATAGATTCCAAACACTGCCGTATACATGTTCAAAACAGAGTATATTATACTGCACCGACTACAGATGCTAATAATGGAAATAGAATAGGACAATGGTCACCATAGGTTAATGAAATTAATCCATTACATCCGAGCGGGTCGAAAACGATCCAACTCTGTTAAAGCTATGTTTCTGAACTGCTAATCAATTAATTCATATGCCTGTTGCCATATACTATATACATGTTATGTCTACTGAGTAATGACAGACATTTCAAGATGATCTTATGAAATGTGATCAGAGATATTTGCTCTCAAACTGAATCAATTGCTTCTTTTTGTCGATTTTTGAAATCTATAAAAAATGAGGTTTTTTTCGCAAATGTCAGAGATATTTTTACCCGATATTTCAAAAGTATTTATGGGGATTTTCTATTTCGTTGTCACATTAACTTCATTTAATGCATCTATAATGCATTTTCTAATGATTTTTTTCACTGTTTTATGCAAAACTGATGTTGGGTCGTTTTCGACCCACTCGGAACAAATAACCCTAAAATTCGCATAAGATTCATGAAATCTATGATGAATAATTAGACAAAATTTTAATAAAATCATGCTATATATATAACATTTTTCTTTTACATGTTGTGGTTTTGTTTTGATATTTCAAAATTTTTAATAGTTCTTTTTTTTCAAATGGAGGATTTTGATTATACAACAGGGCGACAATGTCAAAGAAAAAGTTAGAATTATCTTAACTCTGTATATCGATGGAGTAAATTTATCATTTGTAATACCATATTTCAATCAGTACTTTTTACTCATTTGACTGCTATCTATTCAACTATTCAATTTACCTATTCAATAATGCAAATTATCCAATTAGCTTTCCAAAGCTCTACAAATACATGTAGAAACATGCGCTTTTTAATAAGACCTATTAGTTAGTATTTCATGTTTTTTAAATTTACCAGTAACGTATTTCACTTGAAAATAATTCAGCTCACGTAATGACGAAAATAGGAAATGCAAAACAAAAACTGGACCATATCATAGATAAAAATTTAACTGCTTTCTTGATAGTGTGCGAACTCGAACCCAGGTACTTATACCTCCTCAGTAAAATGCTCTGTGCAGACCGCTATACCGCTACACGTTCATATAGTGTGTAACTGAACTATATTGCTATTTTAGGTAACTTCATTTCCTTGATTCATTATTAGATCCAAAGATACCTTATTCCGTTTCGGAATATAACAAGTACATGGGAGGGTCCGATAGGATGAACCAAAAAACCAATAAATACAAGGTCCGTATGCGGAGTCGAAAATGTTGGAACCCTTTGTATCGATGGGGCATTGACATCTCGTTGAACAATGCCTGGATTCTATTCAAGGAATCAAAAGGTTCAAATATGGATTTCCTGGAGTTCAGGAGAAGCGTTGTGCTGGAATATTTACAAAAACATGGCAAGGATCGCAAACCGAAGAGATATCGACCTTCATACCTGACCGAGAATACAAATCCTCGGTACGATGGCAAAGGACATTTCATTTGCTCCTCATTTCAACTTCGATATCGAGTATGTGGAAACAAAACGGTGAAATCTTGTTTGAAGTGTAAAGTAAATCTTCACGAGGATTGCTTCATACGTTATAAACGAGGGAAGCTATCATACTTTATAAACCATTTTTATATATATATATATATATATATATATATATATATATACATGTATGTATGCACTTGTAATTGTTTCATTTATCTGCAGTCAGATAAGTCAAAATTAGTCGAAGTACGAAACTTGCACGTATGTACCGGAACTTTTATAGCAAACTACATAGATAATTGTGTATATTCCTGCCACAGAAACTGCTGTAAATTGCCTATTTTGGTTTGCATATTCTTGATAAACTGTTTTTTTGATTATTTGTTGAATGTTGATAGTAAACATTTTTAGGGTTATTTGTTCCGAGTGGGTCGAAAACGACCCAATCCTAAAAATCGATCTGATTGTTTATCAAAACGTTTCTAAGGGAAATTATAGTTGTTTTTCATGTTGTTGGGGTTAATAATGTTCAAAAATAATTAAATCTACAAAAATTAATTCCCAAGCACTAATGGGTTAAAAATGGATATTATAAAACAACAGGAGACTGATGAATAAAAATTGGAAAAGTGGAAGTAAAACATGGAAATACAACGAAACCGATTACAAATGAACTATATCTGAACACATGGTGGATAATGGTAAGAGTGGATAAGTGGAAAGTGGACAATTGAGGTAGACAATAGAACTACAATGACACTCTACTACACCGAAGACTACACATGGAAAATACTGTTTCTTCACTTAAATTTGTTATCGCCAGTTTCTTCATCCGTCTATAATACTTCATGTAATCCCACATTTCTTCTTTTAAAATAGCCTACAATACATTGACCACTACTTCAACTACCGATTAAGGGATTTAAAACATAATACTGCAGTCCGTCAGTCATCAGCAGGTACTCGTCTAGTTGTGTTTCGACCCCTAACCTGCACACTTAAACACAGACGAGCGGGGTCCCGCACATAGTGGCTGACAAAATACTGAATAGGTAATGATATGTCTTGAAACATATGTCACAAAGATAAATCAGACATCATTCAATTGCTATGTTTCCCACATGTAAACTGATCCTGTCATTAAATTCATCCCATCAATAAATACAATATGCTTTTTATGATCCGCACATGTAAACAAATCTTATGCATCAATCTTTGCCTTTTCGATTCCCACAAGTAAACAGATCGTGTTCATCAGTAGTATAGGGTATGACATCCGGCGCATCGCTTCGCTTCGCTAGCACCGGATGTCACACCTTGCGAGATTTCAAAAATTTAGGTAATGACAAATTTTTGAAAAATCAAATTTTCAAAAATTTCACGTGGTCGAAAATCTAGGTAGTCCAAAAAATATCACGTAGTCTATAAATGTCAAAAATTTAGGTAGTCTCCAAATTTCGAAAATTTAGGTAGTGACAAATTTTCAAAAATATCACGTAGTCGAAAATTTATGCAGTCTCAAAATTTAGGCAGACGAAAAATATCTCGTGGTCAAAAAATATCGAAAATTTAGGTAGTCGAAAAATATCACGTAGTTTAAGAATTTCACGTAGTCGAAAATTCACGTAGGCCAAAAATTTATGTAGTCTTTTCACATAGTCTCAATATATCAGAAGATTGTATTCAAAACATTTATTAAAAAAATGGATGAAACAAAAGTGGAAGAAACCTAAACGGGGACGAAAGTGGAAGAAACCTCAAGAACATATCCTTCGTTATCACAATTAAAAATAACTGATTTGAATAAAGAAAAACTCAAAGACAGAGTTAGGTATATGAAAGATAAGGAATCTCAATTATTATCAAGATAAGAGCATTATAAAAAATTAAGAAAGATATGGTCTAAAGTTAAGAATGTAACACAAGGTATTGGCATATTCTTGACAATAAGGTTAGGTGCTTTAACAATTGTTATATCTTCAGGGGTTTTAGTAATTCCAGTACTTTCTACTGCTTTAACAGGTACGGGTGTTTTTACAACTTCACTTGTTACAATGTTAGATAAATCTTTGATAACTAAGAAACGAAAATCATTAAAAAATAAACATTTACATATTAAAAAAGTTTATGACAAACTACATTGCTACTTTCAAAGAGTATGTGATGATAATGTTATTACGTTAGATGAGATTGAAAAATTTGATCAAATAGCTAATGAAGCTAATAAAATATCATTTCAATTACAGTCAGAAAAAGTTGATGACAAGAATAAACAGGATGGCAAAATTTCTAGTGATAGTAAAACTTCTATTGAGGAAACTGATAAAGTTTTTTTAGAAGAACTAAAAACTTTAAGCGAAACTTTCAGCAAAACTTTATTAAACAAAACTTAAAACGAAAAGATGTCAGACGCCAAAGCAATAAAAGAATAATTTGTTCAGTAAAATGTTTTTGTTGTATTCCAATGTTACCACAAAATTCAAATATTATTTTTTAAAAATGGATAAAATTAAAGCTGATAATCAAAAAAGAATCGAACAATTAGATGAGTTAATAAAACAAAAAATATTATGAATGAAAATCATACTCAGCATAGAATAATAAAAGCTGGTACTCAATCTGATATGTTTGAAGAAATGCAGCAAACCGAGCAAGTAAAAACTGATTTTGAAAAACTATGGAACCATTTAAAACTCTTGAAAAGAACTTACAAATGATGATAGACAAATTAATATAACAGATCCAGCACACAAAACTATATTAGATGACTATGGATTACTAGAATCAAACTTTAATAAGAAATTACCAAAATCTATGCAATTTGAACATTCTATTTCATTTATAGATGGAAAAACAATACCTAGATTTTATCTCGGACAAAAAGACATATTTCCACAACTTTTTCGAGGTTTAATTTTTTCACCAGATAAATCTCCTTTTAGCTTAGATAGAAATTTTGTTGATCTTTTAAGAGGAGCAGATTTAAATAATTATGCTGTAGAAGATCTCATAAAATATAAAGCTATGTTAGATAGAGTTGGTGCAGCAAAATCTCGTAGACGTTATGAACAATTAGAAAATTTATTATCAACGGGAGTTAAAGTAGGAAGAGGTTTTAAAACAGAAACAACTATATTTTTACCAGATGATCCACAAGAATTACTAAATATATTACATATTTTAATATCTGCAATAAAAGAAGGACATAATTACAGTTTAAATGAAATTCATGCTATATTGAAAAGACTGTTAGAAAAGAAGATTATAAAAGTATAGCTGAAATATGTTGTTTTTAATTTTTTTATAAAAAAAATTTTTATTTAAAATTTTAACTAAAAAATGTGTTCAGCAGATTTAGACAAAATTAATACTCATTTAGAAAATCTAACAGAGATTTTGGGTTCCTCAAAATTTAGTACGACGTTAAAAATTATGACAACTACTTCATCACACACTTGTAGTTTAGAGCCCATTCTACATTTGGAACAAAATAAAAATTATCAAACTGCATTGACTAGTTTCTCTACATTTAACACTATTCAAAATGTTATCAAAGATGAGAATGATCAATTTAGATATTCTACTGATAAAGGTAAAACCTGGAAAATGCTAACTTTTCTTCCTGGTTCTTACGAAGTTGAATCAATATCAAATGAAATTAAGAGACATTTAGGTATACCATTTAAAGATAAGAAACAATTACATATTGCAGTTGAACCGGCAGTCAATAAATTTTCTCTTAATTTAGACGAAAATCATCAAGTTGATTTTAATCATGATAGATCATTGTGAAAACTATTGGGATTTAATAAACAAACCTATTGTCAAGGTTATCATTTAGGTGAGAAGATTCCAAGAATAACTGAAATAAATTCAATTGTTGTACATTGTGACATTATTGAAGGAGGATATATACATAAATGGTAAATTTTCAAATTTAATATTCAGGTTTCCAGCTTTTACTGTACCCATTGGTTATAGATTAAATGTATTTCCACAAACATTAATATACTTTCCTATTACAAGAAAAACTATTAACAACACTAACATTAGAATCACTGATGAGAAAGGACAAGAAATAAATTTTGGAGGTGAAGAGATTATGATAGATCTTTTGGTTAGAGAAGTTTAATTTTCTTCTTCTTAAAAAATAATTTTTTTTATCAAAAAATGAGTGAAGTGCCCCAATTAAATAAAAAAACTTAAATTTAATCATCATCCAAATTTATCTAATAAAGTTTTGTCAGTTATTTGTGGAAGATCAGGATGTGGAAAAACATATTATTTAAAATTTTAATGACTCCAAGTTTTTTCGATTATAACAATCTTATAATTTATACAGCAACAGCAGAACAACCTGTCTATCAACTTTTAAAATATGGATTTGAAAATAATCTTAAAAAACAGCAATTGCTTCATTATTCAAAGAAAATGAAAAATCTGTATATGAAGAAGAAATGAGTTCGTGGTGTGAAGAAGGAGCAAAAAATAATCAGTTAGTAGAATCCGATAAAAATAAGCATATAAAATACAATTAATAGATGATAGTGGTAATATGCAAGATCCTAGTAAACTAGATAAAAGAATGAAACATTGTGTAATTTTTGATGATTGTGTTAATGATAGAAATCAGTCAGTTCAGAGAAATTATTTCACAAGAGGTAGACATAACAACTGTAGTGTTTTTTATTTAACACATAGTATGCATTCATTAGATGGAAGTATTATTAGAAAGAATGCAAATATATTTTTACTATTTGAAATAAATGCAAGAAACTTAAGTGATTTGTTAAGAGATCTATGCGTAAGAAATAAAGATGAATTTAAACAATCGTGTAACAATGCTTGGTCAAAAGATTATGGCTTCATTGCAATTAATATTGATGAAAAAATTCATGATAGAGTTATCAAAAATATTTTCGCGGAGTGGTCGTACAATTTTTTCTTATAAATTTTTTATTAATAAAAATTAGAAAAAATATGTAGAATGCATACAAGATAGAACATGTACCAGTTTAAAAACATTATCGTCATCCTACAAACCCTGTCAATTCGAAGAAAGAAGTTAGATTTTATTATCATCATAAATACGTAGCATTCGTTACAGATTATAAAACAAAACATGGTATCAAACCGAGTGTCAAATCAAACACCTTTTCCCCTGTGTTTACGAAGTTTCAAAGTATTTCTAGCATACAATAATTTATGTTGGTTGGTTAATAAAGCAAATTTAACAAAGCATGAATTAGAAACATTACACCAACTAAATATTCCTGTGTATATGTAGAAATATAATTTTTTCTTTTAAAAAATATGAGTGGTGAAATGTCTCTCGGATTAACGTCTAGGATTGATGAATTAAACAAGAAACAAATTCCTGAGTTTGATGCATAAATTAAACGTAGTAAACGTATTAAAAAACAGAAACGTAGTATTACACGTATTATTAAAAAACAGAAACGTGGAACAACAGAAATATTAGAAACTCCTATTACTGATATTCTTTTGATGATAGAATTAAGGATGAACTTGGTGATGATTTATGTAATTTATTTAATCCAAATGAAATTAAATATGAAAATGAACCTTTTGCTAATGTAGTAAATGATATGCGGAAACTTTTAGCAAATGGTAGAATTATTAATTTACTTGGAAAAGTTATTAAAGATCAGGAAAATATAATTCAAAATTTTTACGTAACCTTCTATAATAAAAAATCATTTGAAACATGGTTTTCCAATCTGGATGAGAAATCAGATAGTCAAGAATGGATTTTTACAGGTGATATTGAATATGAATATTTTGGAATGAAGCTATTACACTGATCACATAGAGGTGCAAGTATTAATATGAAATATAGAATCAAAGAATCTTTCGGTGAATATTGTTATATTCCTTCTGAAGATTTTTGTTTTATTAAATGTTATAATGTTTTACGAGGTTTTAATGAAGAACAAGGAGAAATGATGAAAGAAATGTTTAATAATTTTTTATATAAAGAGAAAGCCACATCGAGAACAGGAGTAATGTCAAACTGCAAATTTTCTCAGTTCAATAAATTTTTTGGAGAAAGTGTTCAGTATTACAGTCCTATGAATCGTCATTTAAATCCTAGAGGAATTGAAACGTTTCATAATTATGTTTATTACAATTATTTTCACGAAGGTTCAACAATTGGACACTATTGTTTAACTAATAGATCTCATAAATTAAAAGCTATTAGAGAAATCGAAAATAATTTCAAATCAATATATAAAACAGTTATTGATGAAAATCTGTCAACGCGTCCATATAAAATCATAACAAAGAAAAAAATTGACTATAGTTCAACATATATTTGGGATCTCGAAACTTTTCTTGATCCTAACTGTTCAACAGCTCATAATATTCCTCATGCTGTAGGAGCTATTAATTTTAATAAATTTATATGTTGCTTACCGAAACAAAGATTGAAAGAATTAGAAACACCTATGTTAAGTGATATGATTAAAATTAAACGATCAAAAGATGGAGATGAAATTAAAAAACTTAAAAAAAATTAATGAGTATAATAATTTAACTGAATCAGAATTTAATAAACTACAAAATTGTGTGAAAATATTTAGGAGAACTGAGGATGATGAATGTCCGATCAGGGGAAACCCAGAGAACGCATGTCCAATCCACCAATTTTTTAAAACTCTTGGAAAATTTAATTATTCGAAATTAACTTTAATAGCTCACAATTCATCAGGTTTTGATTCCTATTTTCTGATAAAAGCTAATTTTAAATTATCTAAACCGCCTCTTAAAACTTCAAGAGTGATATTAACTGCTTCATTACAAAATCCTTATACAACTGAATGTGTTAGTAGATATATTCAAAAATCTTTTAGATTTAAAAACAATATGAAAAAAAATTCACCTCGAGGTAAATTAGCACTTCAAACTGTTGTAACGAAATGTAGTTATCAACATGTAAAAACAAGTCTTTCTAAATGGTGTGAGAATTTTAAAATTCCTACCAATGTGTGTAAATTAAATTATGAAATTGGAGACATAACACATGAAAATTATAAAGAAAAAGAAAATGAATGGAGACCATATTTAGTTAACGATATTCTTTCTTTAGCTTTTTGTATCTACAAATATAATAATGTTATGCGAGATTTAGTTGGTGAAGATATAACTACTAATTAAGCATCCTCCGCTTTAACATTTAACGGTTGGATGAAAAACGTACAAAATGACAATATAAATATTCATTCTCATATAGATTTATGGGCTAGAAATTATATTAGAAAATCTGTTGAAGTTGGAAGAGTTTCAGCAAACATAAGAAAATACATATCGCCATTTTTTAACATCTTGTTACCAATATTAAAACAGTATTTACGGTCGCTACGCTGGGGACTTTGTCTCCTGGAAGTCATCTAATAGATTTAGTGAAACAGTATCGAGATTTAGGAGATTAAACTGAAATTTGTAAGAAAATTTCAAATCAACTACTTGAACAAAAAAATGAATTTCTAACGGCTTTTGATGCAACATCTTTATATCCATCAGTTATGTATGATGAAAATTCAGAATGCCCTAAATCTGAATCAGCTAGAAAATTTCGTCAAGAAGAAGAACGAGAAATAGTATCTAAATTTAATACTCAAACATTTAGACCTAAAACTGGAATATTTACAGTTGTGTTTCAATATCCCAATGATATGTTTTTTTTCAACCAGTTCCTATAAAAGATGCAGTTAAAAATCAAAATAATAATTCTCATGTAAAAGTAATCAGGTTTAGAAATGGCATATGTTATGATGTATTAACTTCTGTAGACATACAAGAAATTGTTAGATGTGGTGGAAAAATCTTACATATTATTGATGGTATAATTTATGGAAAAAAATTATCAAGTTCCACCACAGTGGTTGCTTTGGCGATCATGCCCGTCATGCTCAGCATGAAGTATTTTGTCTAATTTTCCTCCACACAAATCAACGATGTCAACCACAAGAAAGGGAAAGTTTTGAATCAACAAAAAAACTTCCAACATCATTTGATTACATTTGACAACATTTGATTACTATGTCAGATCATGTTGCCGTGACATTAAGGTCATACTCAATTAAGATTTATCAAGTAGCTAACTTGTTCTAAAAAATTCAGGGGAACGCAAGTCAATTCGAGCATACCTCATTTGTTATTGGCCGGATCATCTGACGGGAGAATGATAGCAAAATCTGCGGATGACGATTTTCATACTCCATCTCATGCCGTGGATGGGAAGCACAAATGATACGTATAGCTCGTTTCAACCAACTAACGGTAGCTGATTGGACGGCAATCTGCTGATTTCATCGGTGTAGTGAGATCATGAGATGTCTCGAGTCTCAGTTGCACGATTGAAACCCCATCGAATTGACTTCCTTTATAAGTAATTCAATATCTTCCAATGTTAATACAGCTTGTGATTTTGTGCGATTGACGGTGTTTTTACTATCTTAAATGCATGCTTCAAATACCTAGAACTTGAATATTATTTAATATACATTTTCTGGTGATTAAATTTAGCCGTGGTCTTCTACATGCTTGCATATGTAGATATGTCTAGGAGCAAATAGTATAATAGGCTATGCATGCATCAGATTATCATCGGATGTACTCAAACATACAAATCATGTAGCCTACGCCTGGAATTTTATTTTAAGCGTATTTTGGCTGATACAGTATGTAGATCATTAGAATTATGCCTAGCCCTACACCTTGTTCACTGGATTACCTGATGTGAAAAGTAGGCGGCTTGCATGTTTGAATTATAATTAGGAAAGGGCAAATGCAAATGGAATGAGATTAAAATTTTGTACATCGAATTCGTAACTGTTTCTTAAGTTGCATGATATTAAGCTACATTATGCTACATCAGTTGCATGGTTAAAAATCCTCGTATGATAGCTGTCACACATACTATTTTCCTCATGATGCGAAAAAATTGATGAGCATGACCTAACTGCCGCCACTGTTCCACCATTTCGAAAATATATTGAAAAACTTTTCAATTTGAGAAAACAATATGAAACAGAAGGAATACTGAAGGTGATGAGTTAATTAAATTATTGATGAATTCGCTATATGGCAAAACTGTACAAAAAGGCATAACCACTAAATATCATTTATGGAATAAGAATACATTGAGAAAAAATTTCACTCAAGAAGTAAAAGATTATGAAAAATTAAATGATGAACAATGTTAAGCGAAAGTAGAAATGGAAGATGATGAATTTCTTAAAGCTAATATTGTAAAAGATGGGAAGACGTCATTCATGCCATCACACTTAGGTTCTTTTATTCTTTCTCACTCTAGAAGAATCATGAATGACTTCATTATAGAAATTAATGGTTTCAACGAAAAATACATTCATTATACAGATTCAGTAACAGCTGACACGCCTGTAATGTTGAGAAAGAATAATGTTTTATTTATTTCTAGAATAGATAGTATTGTAAACAACTATAAAATTAATCCATTTGAAATTGATGGTGATATGAAAGAAATTTCATTAGTTGATAATTTTGAAATTTATACTCACGATGGATGGAGTAAAGTAAACAAAATTATTAGACATTATACAAATAAAAGTATTGATCGAATAAGAACAAAAATGGGAATAGTAGATGTTACTGAAGATCATTCATTGTTAGATGAAACAGGTAATGAAATAAAGCCACAAGAATTAAATATAGGAAAAAATTTACTACATAATAAACTATTTCTACACGACAATACAATCATATTGAAACAAATTGTAAGTGATATTTATGTTAATGATCCACCTAATTTAAGATGTAAGCAAGGATTTATAGAAGGGTTCTTTTTGGGAGATGGTTCTGCTGGAAATCATAATTATAAATCAGGAGTCAGCTATTGTTGTACT
The DNA here is from genome assembly GCA_907163375.1 of Prostheceraeus crozeri. Lineage (NCBI taxonomy): Eukaryota > Metazoa > Platyhelminthes > Polycladida > Euryleptidae > Prostheceraeus > Prostheceraeus crozeri. The sequence continues at coordinate 18,555 of CAJQUW010012071.1, read as the reverse complement.
TTAAAAAACCAAAACTTTAACCTCTTAAGTAAATTAAAAACATATATTAATGAAGTTTATAACAATGATTGTAAAATATATAATACAATGAGATCATCTAGTGTATACAAACTTAATTTTCAAAATCCAAGACAATATGATAGGGAAAATACTTTAGGGAAAATTAGTGTAATCAGTTTAAAGAAAAACGTATTCCTTGGTATATTCTAGATGCTGAATATAATATTAGATATTGGTTCTTTGTTGGATTTTTTGCAGCAGATGGGGACAAGAAATCTTTTTTACAAGGAAATATGCAGTTATTCGTTTTACACAGAAAAATAAAGAAACCTTTAGTGGTTTATGCAATTTGGCATAATCTCTATGTATCAATTTGGTGGTAAGCGAAAGAAAAGATAAACCATTATGCTTTAGTGCGTGTCAAGTTAAAAATAATATTACCAAAAATGTCACCACTGTAAGATATTTAAATAATATACCATAATATGTTTATGATATTGAAACAGAAGATGCCGTATTTAATTGTGGTTTTCCATTAATTGTAAAAAACACTGATTTAATATACATTTCTAATGAGCTCTTCAATAAGTTAGATGCTGCTGGATATGTTGGGGGAGAATTGTGTCAAGGAAAAAATGATTATGGAAATAATAGAAGTTTTTTGCAATGTTTATTGCGCCTAAAGTAAAATACTGTATTATTGTAGATGAACAAGGAAGACTTAGCGAAAAGAAAACATTTAAAGAATATTCACAAGATAAAGTAAAAGTAGAAGATTGTTTATAATTATTTTCGGGTAAAACATTATCGACTACAGTTAATAAACCAAGGAAAAGATCTTTAGAAACTGGAATTAGTATTCCTGATAAAAATAATGATACTGAAGAAAAAACTTTTCTGGTCAAATAAATATTCTTAAACGTCAAGCCCCTGATGAAAATGAAATTATGTTACCTTATAACGGAGAAGATATTCAAGCTGAAATATTTCAAACAATCTTCGCTGAGAGTAATTTATTTGATGATGATGATGCTACGTGGGAATAATATTTTTTTATTATATCTAAGAAAATTATTTTACATCTAAAATTTATATCTAAAATATTTATGGCTAAAAAGTTTATATCAAAAATTTGTATCTAAAAAATTTATATCTAAAAAATTTATAACTAAAATTTATATCTAAACTTTATATCTAAAAATATAATTAATTAATTATGGCACTCACTGGGTTTGTTATTGGTTTCTTTCTTCAATTGTTTGTTATGCTTCAGCTAATGTAGATTTGGCATCAGATATTATTGGTGTTGCTTTTTTTTCAATGCATTTCTTTCATCATCAATTCCAGGTTTTAAACATTTTAATGTATCATTATTTGTTAATCTGTTTGGTATTGCTATACCAAATGTTGTAATTGTTGAATATTTGTCATAGATTGAATTTCTTGAACAGGTTGTTTGTTGTACAGGTTGAATTTCTTGAACAGGTTGAATTTCTTGTACAGGTTGAATTTCTTGAATAGGTTGCATATTTTGAATAGGTTGCATATTTTGTTGAGATTGTTTTATAAGTTGACCACATGGTGTATATTTCATATGTGAATATAAGAACGCTTGATTTGTAAAACGCATATTACAAACTTTCAATCATTTCAATTTTTTATTTTTATGTGAGAAAAATTTATTTTTATTTTTATGTGAGAAAATTTAATTTTATTTTCATGAGAAAATAATTTTTAGTTCCATGACATATATATCTTCTATTGTTAAAAAATGATGTTACCAAATGTTGGTGGAGGTGCATATATCCCGAATAATTGTGAATCAGAAATAGAAATAGAAAATTATATCATGAAAACTGGAGACGTTTTATCTGGTCCATTACATCTTTCTATTCTTCCGCAACAAAATCCAGAGTTAACAAATAAAGAATATGTTGATACACAAATCAATGACTTAAAAGAAAAATATATAAACGATGTTTTGGTTCCACTCATGAATGAATTGAAGTTGCTTAAACTTAATGACAAATCATTAAAAAAAATTTCAGAACAATCAAAAATTTTAATATTACTTTCTATAAAGTTAAAATCTGCAGTCATTAAAAATAAACATCAGATACAACTATTGAAAGAACAATTAGAAAATGAACTAGAAAAACCTCCAAAAAAATTTTTAAAAATTTAAACAAGTTGCAAGCTACATTCCTAAAAAGTGTTGATGATTTAAGTTCTAGAATAACTCAACAAATGAAAAAGATGAATAGAATAATAAATGAAGTAAACTCACTTAATCAAAAAGTTGATAAAATGAAAACTCTTAAAATCAATTTAGAAAATGAATTAAAGAGAAATTATAAAGGAACTAAAGAACAGTTAGATGCTGCTAAAAATCAGTTAGATGTTCTTAAAATTAAGTTGAAGGCTCTTTACACTAGAATGGTCAATTAAAAAACCCACCTAGAATGGTCACATGTGTCATATATGACACCTTCGAATGTTAGACGACTTTAATACGCTAAATCAGTTATTCAAAATTATAATTCTAAATTTTATCATTATAAGGAGCTTAACTAATAGTATATTGTGATTCTCTAACAACTTGGTTTCAATATTCATCGTCCAATAGCTATTTGTTTCTGTAGAATACTGTACTTCATTTAGGCTAATCATCAAGTTTTCAAACATGTCTTATGTCTATGTATGAATTTTACATAATTCTGTAGTTATGATTTTCTCATCAAAACTACTCGCATAAGGTACAAACGTATTTATACCGAAGAAAAACGAACGTGTTATATCATACTGATTCATGAGAAAATCCACACCGGTAACAAACTCTGAATCTTTAAAAAATTTTGTGTAAGTCAATATCATCAGAAGTAATGAGGAAAGAAGAAAATGGTCACAAAAAAGGAGAGCAGTCTTTGCAATTGACCAACAGAAGTTTTGAGCTAGGGTCATCTGCACATCTACCGCTTGTAATTTTCAAGCAATCTTTGCAATAAGAAAACGAGCAATTTTGACATTTCGCATGTTGGCACTTTTTGCGCTTTTTTAGGGGTGGAAAATATCACATATTTCCGATGACGTTCTCTCAGAACGCTTTAGATCAGTTTCTTCTATTTTTTTAGAGGAAAGCTTTTCTATGAGCTGAATTATGAATTTCTTTCTTGAAATTTTGGTTCTCGTGACATTTCTGTATACAATCCATGCGTTGATTGCAGCAATGTCCAAAATATTGCTCCAAACCGCTAATGGCCACCGGTGAGAGGCCGATTTGGTTGTATAGAGACGACACATTTGATCCACAATATCAACTCCAACTTTATTTGAATTGTAATCCTCAATAATCACTGGTTTCTTCTTTTGACTGTTAGTAGCTATCGATGGTGATGTGTGCAATGTACTGAGAACACATACACATTTGTTCTTTTTACACTCATACGAAACAATACAAGCATCATATTCGTCATGCCAGTAAAAGTTCGATTCATGTAGACTTTTCACACGATCGTTGGTCATATCTGGATCTAGTTCTCTTCGATTCTTTCTCATGGTTCCGAAAAGTGATTTTGAGATGTTGCTCAATTTTTTCGCCAATTGAAGGGATGTGAAGTAGTTGTCACAACAAACATTATATCCACGGTTTTTGAAAGGCTCCATCAATCGTAGGACAACACTCTCGGCTAGTGGTTGATTTCCCCTTATATCTCTTTCTGCTGCCCCGAGGTGCGGAATGATGTTGCACACATATTTAGACAACACATCGACAAGAAGCCAAAACTTTATTCCGTGCTTGTCCGACTTATTTGGCATGAATGTTATCAACTTGCATCGGCTCTTGACAGGTAGAAGTTGCTCGTCAATTGTCAGGTTCTCGGAAGGAGTAAACGAAGACATACAATTGCTTCTAAAAGATTCAAAAGTCTCTCGGATGTGTGTGAATTTTTCCTCCGCCAGGCGGCTTCTTCTATTACTTTTTATGTCAAAACGGAGACATCTCAACATTTTCTTGAATTTTTTCTTTGACATGGTCGAAGAAAACACGGCAGGCCCATACTTCGAACTCCATAAAAAATCAGCGGATAATGTCTTGTCATATATACCTCTCGCATATTGTAGAGAAATAAATGATTCGACATCGTCCAAAGTAAATGCAACAGACAGTCCAATCTCATCTGCGTAGTTGTTGGTGCAATGTAAAATATGACGGAGCATTCTTTCGTCGACGAGCAATTTCCATGCGTCATATGGAGATATCACTTTTTTCGAAGATAATCCTGGTTGCGCTTTGAAAACATTATGCCTGGCTGCCCTACCCACTTTCGCTCTTGTCATTCGTTGCCATGTGGTGCCATCTTTACCGATCAAAACATCTTCCTGTAGAGAGCCGTCACCCCATCATCAGAGTCTACACTATCACTATCACCATCTGTGTCTGATGAACCAGAGGAACATTCAACATTATCGGAGTCGTGTGGATGCTCATCAGTAGCATCAGAGTCCATATCCGAACCAGAGTCATTAGAGGACCAGTCTTCAATTCTACGACGAATTTCGTCTGCCGATAATTTGCGTCTTGCCGTCGCCATACTTGCAGTAATAATGAATATACAGCACATATTCAACGTAATACTTGAAAAGTTTGAATTTGTTTTCGATTTTCATTCAATTCTGGCAATAGATATCACAATCGGAAGTCTTCACATACAACTCTAGCATATCAAGTATTCTATCACACGAGTGCTTCAACCAACTTCAAAATTTTGAATTCGATTAAAATGTGAAATCATCATAGACATCTACGATTTTCATAGATATAGAATCAGTCATTATAACTGATTGTTAGACAAATAAAATTTCCTGATTAATCAGCAAATCGTTTTGGTGTCACATATGACACCTGTGATCATTCCAGGGGTAGTGATTATGTATGAGCACTATTTATAGGACTAGACTCCAATGCCATTTCTTAGTTTTAAGAATTGTTAGAAATAATCATTGTCAGGAAAAATCAAATCAAACTGAAACTTATTTTAGAAGATACAATACGAAAAAAACTCTTTTGTGTCAGATATGACACCTTGACCATTCTAGTGTTAAAACGGATTTAAAGATGAATCAGCAGAAAATGCAAGTTAATAGAAAAGAAATTAAAATACATCACACGCTGCTTAACGCAATAGAGAAAGTGCAAAAGCAAATTATTAAAGTTATCACGCGGTTGTTGTCCATTCACAAACGTAAATTTTAATCATAAACGTAAATATTTTTCCCAAGTGTTAAATTAAATCCTAAAAAATGTCTATAATTTATAAACACAATCTTAAACATTTTGCTTCAAATAAAAAATTGCTCATAAACCATCTATGAAATTTGTTTACCATTATAACGATGTAGAAACTATTCAAAAGGAAAGAGATAGTGTAAACAGCGGAGCTGGAATATTTTCTGGCATCAGTGATAATTTAGGAAGTATCGTTAATGCCATTAAAAAAATAAAGATTTAATTACATCTGCGGCAAAAGGAGCAGCTGCTATAGGTAGTACAGCTAGTGCAATATCAAATGCTGTTAAGTCTCAAAACGAATTAAAACAACTAGAAACTATTCGTAAACTTAAGAATGATTCTGAAGAACTAAAAAAATTAAAAAAACTTTCGGAGGAAACAAAAAACAAAATTGCTAACATAGCCGCAGCAGGTGAAACCTTGAGGAGTGGTACTCCGTCTGCAAGTAAACAGGAGAAGAAATCAATTAAAGATATAAGAGGTAATGGTTTAGCAAAATTCTAAAATATATTGGAAAAGGAAACCTAAGAAAATAGTTTTTCTGTGTGAGAAATTTTTTTCTATGTGTGAGAAGAAACAAAAAAGTCAAATTATTTTTTATAAAAATGTCTTCCTTAATCAATCATTCAGATCGCTTTATCGAAAATAAATTTAGATTAGACGATCCTCCGTTCGTCAGTTACAATCAAAAAAAGAATGACTATATAAGAATTGCTATGAATCCCGGATCTTCTAGTAGAGTAAATACTGGAGGAGATTTAATCTTTGAAGTTGATAATCAGCAAAGTTATTTATATTTACCTGATTCCTTTTTACACTGAATGTTTTTATATAGTGATGCCAATTTTACAACACAATTACCAGATACCGATAATATTGCATTAGAGAATAATTTCTTTCCAAGATTATTTACACAAATGCGTTTAGATGTTGCAACTCAAAATATAGAAACAATAAGTGATTCTCCAGGTGTAACTGATACAATGCTTAAATTTGTAACAATTGGTAAAAATAATAAAAAGTATGAAATCGAAGGTTGGTCTCCTGATACTAATGATGGTATAATTGTTGATGATTTAACTCACGCTGGAACAGATGCAGCAGGAATTGCGAAAGATGTAGAAAATATCGCAAATCATTTAAATAAAACAGGCAATAGCGCATATAAAGAAAGACGTATTTTTAACAAGAAAAGTAAACAGACAGTAAATTGGTCATTGTCTCCATTATTCGGATATTTAGATTGTGATAAAATATCATGTCAATTGATATTTAAATTAATAATTCATCGCACAACAAATAATGAATTAATCTTTTATGGTAGGACTGGAAAAAAAGTATATTTAAAAATTGATAGACTTGAATGGTGGATAAAACATATTACTCCTAGTTTAGAGGTTGAATCAACTATTGCAAAAAGATTTAACTTTTTTTAAGACTAACAAACCAATTCCAGTAAATTTTCTGAAACGTACTGCTAGTTCTGTGACTTTTTCTGAACAAACATTTAACTGGCATTTAACTAGAACTTCGAATACTCCAAGATATTTATGACTAATTTTTCAAAGAAATAATTCTCCAAGTTTTGATAAGAACAATAATCTTTTTGATATTGATACAATTCGAAGTTTACAAGTTTCATTAAATCAAACCCGATATCCAATTGATCCATTAAGATTCGATGATGCCAATAATCAATTTATGGAAGTATATGATGCTTATAGAAATCTTTGTATAGAATTTGGAGTTGACCCACAATTAACTCCTGTAGATTGGAGACATTTATATCCTGCTTTCTGTTTCGATTTAAGTGCACAATCTGAAGATATTGTTAAAAATGGTTGTGATGTGACAATTAATATTGAAAAGATAGATTCCGCAACTTCATTGATGGCTTATGGTTTATTGATAGAAGATGTAAAATGTTCCATTGAAATTTTTAATGGAAAGATGGTTAGAATACGTTAATTGAAATTTGTTCTTAACTTAAATTTGTTTATTAAAAATGTCGCAAGCGAAAAGTAATAATAATAATAATAAAACTGTTGAATTAAAATTGCTTAACATGGTTGACAAAAATACACCTAAAACTATTACGATTAACAAAAAGAAATATTGCATAAGTAAACCAATGATAGAGAACATTAAATTTCAAGAAGAAAAGAATGGTGGAAGTCTCCCATTAATTCCACTAATAATAGGAGGTATAGCAGCAGCAGGAAGTGTAGCAGGTGGGACAGCTGGTATTGTCCAAGCAGTAAATAAAAATAAGTCAGAGAAGGCAGCATTAGAAGACCAAAAACGTCATAATAGAGAGTTGGAGAAAGTTGCTAGGGGTGAAGGAATAGTAGATAATTTAATCAGTAAATTAAATTTAGTTGATGATGGAAAACGAGTTCTCAAAAACATTCTACATAATGTTGATGATTTAATAGAAATAAAAGAAACTAAGGATGGTTCTGGAATATATCTAAGTCCTAGTATGATTCGTTGACAAACATTTGTGATAAATATATTGTTGTAATGTTATAAATATATTGTTATAAAGTTCTAAATAATTTTTTATCTTTAAAATGTATTCCACAAATTCTACAAATTCCGAAAATTTAATTAATTGAAAAATTTCTAATCTTGATTTATTGAATTATCTCTTAAAAGTACATTCTGGCCATCGGCTGCGCACCGGAGGTGACATACAAAAAACATAAGAAAACTTTCCTGGATTTATTTGGAGTAAATATTCAAAAGAAAAACATCTTCTTTGGTCATTCATATACCGGTCCAGGAACTCGATTAGATATCAGACTAGATGAGAATAATAATCCAAAACCAGGTTAAGAACCAATAAACAGAGTTCATGCAGCAGCTTATAGACACGATTTAGCTTATCGAAATCATGACCTAAAATCTCGTCATAAAGCTGATAGGAAAATGATAGAAGAATTAGATAGTATTCAAAATCCTACATTTAGAGAAAAAATTGAAAGAATGTTTGTTAAAAAAGCTTTACAAGCTAAAATATTGTTCGGTCAGGGTTTAGACAAAACTCATAACACTGAAACCTACGCGTCCGAAATTCACAAGGAATATATGTAGAAAGCCTAAATATCTTTTGAAACTAAAGGTATTTATTAAAGATGATATTTGGAGTGCTGATCTTATTCATATGCCGAATGAAAAGGATTATAAGCATGCTTTAACAGTCATTGATTTATATACTAAATACGCTTGGCTGAAGCCATTAAAGAAGAAAGGTGGTTTATCAGTTAAATATACGTTTGAAGAAATATTCAAAGAAAGTAATAGAAAGCGAAAAAAGTGTTTGTTGATAAAGGATCTAAGTTTTATAACAGAAATGTTAAGCCATTATTTGAAACAGACGAAAGTCATCACCAAGGCTGAGTTTATTCCACAGAAAATGCTGGAAAAGCCGTAGTAATAGAAAGGTTTAATAGAACGTTAAAAAGTAAATTATTTAAGAAATTTACAGATTAAGGTAATCAGAAATGGTTAAAAAATTACCAGGAATTTTAGAAGAGTATAACAATAAGACTCATTCAAGTATTGAAGAAACTCCAAAGAATGCTTCAAACGATCCAGATTTAATAAAAAAGAAGATATTTGAAAATAATAGTGAGAATAAAAGCAATTCTAATTTACAAAAGCGTAAATCGAAATTTAAGATTGGTGATAGGGTACGAATATTTAAGTATAAAAATTTGAAGAAGGTTTTGTTGGTTGTTGGACTAAAGAGATATTTGAAGTTTGTAAAAAAAAACAAACTTATCCGATTACTCATGAAATAAAGGATTTAGATAATGAGGAAATCAAAGGTAGATTTTATGAAAAGGAATTACAAGAGACTAAACTTTAATTGTCATTGGAACTAACGTTTCGGGAATTAAATTCCCTCATTCAATTCCAACATAATATCAAGAAATGGTACTCCTTCCTGTAATTTGAATAAAGCATGAAGACATAACTGACCGCAATAAGTAGTTCCTGGTTTTTGAATTTGAAATGTATTATAAATTCCATTACGAAGTACGGGTATTTCTTTTACTTCATTTGTAGGGGGAAGTCCGTATGAATCGAACCAATAGTTCTCAGCCTCCGGGCGATCGAAATAATAATTAGAGCCGTTTTTATTTCTTTGCCCCGCAGACCAATGTACTCCTTTTTGATCTGATGTGTGAAGATTTGTTACAAAATTCACTTGAGGTACATTAGCAGAGCTAGTGCTTCGCACATCTTTTATCAATTGTAATTAGCTCTCATTAAGACGTGGAAATCTTTTATTCTTAAATGATCTGCGATCTTATTTAAATCGAAATTCGTAGTTGTTTGGTTCCCATATAATCCTAAGAACTCAGTCAGACAAAAAGCTCTGGGAGATGTCTCAGTCAGATTTTCACCATTTATTTTAAATGAATTAAATTCTATTAACTGACAACGTTTTGACTGTAAACAATTTATTAAATGAGATGCAGTTTATAAGCATCAATGAAATCCCTATGACAACGTTGACGTGACAATTCTAACTTTCTAAAACAATAGAGTTCAAGTAAACCAATGAATCGCTGCCATTTTTTCAGCCAACGCGGCTGAGAAAGCGGTTTTGGTCGCGTTTGTGGATTTGGAAAGAAAACTGGCAGTTCATTTGGAAAGTGGCGGTAAGAGAAAGACATAAGTGCGGGTAGCAGCTGTTTGTTCTGAAATGCAATGTTTCATGAATGCGAGAAGCAACTGCATTGTTTCATGAATGCGGGAAGCAGCTGTTCCCCACAATTGGGAGATCATCAGAGTGCAAAGCAGTAGCAATAACAGGAATTGAAAGAGCGCCAAAAGATATAGCAATTGTTAAAGCACCAATACCTTGTGTTACATTCTTAACTTTAGACCATTTTTTTCTTAATTTATCATAATGCTCTAATCTTAATAATAATTGAGATTCCTTTTCTTTCAGATAACGTACTCTATCTTTGTGTTTTTCAATGTTCATCTTTTCAATGTCCATTAAAGTAGAACTACGTTCTTTTATTAACGAAGGATATATTCCCGAAGTTTCCTCCATTTTTCAGGTTTCTTCCACCTTTGTGGTTTCCATTTTTTAATAAATATTTTGAATACAATCTTCTGATATTTTTAGACTATGTGAAAAGACTACCTAAATTTTGATCTACATAAATTTCGACTACGTGAAATTCTTAGACTACGTGAATTTTCGACTACGTGAAATTCTTAGACTACCTAAATATTAAGTCTACATAAATTTTCGACTACGTGAAATTTTTAGACTGCCTAAATTTTGAGACTACGTGAGATTTTTGGATTACGTAAATTTTTTGAAATTTTGATTTTTTTGAAATTTTGAAAATTTGATTTTTTCGAAAATTTGGCACTACCTAGATTTTTGAAATTTGGGGTCTACCTAAATTTTGAAATTTATAGACTACGCAAATTTTTGAAATCTCGCAAGGTGTGACATCCGGTGCGAGCGAAGCGAAGCGCCGGATGTCATACCCTATACTAATTACCTAAGTTTCACACAGAAAAGCGTTCGGCTTACGAGCCATTGACTACAATTGCTACTGATCCAAGTGATGTTGAAAATAACATTGGCTCTAAGAAAACTTCAAATCATGGATTAATTGATCTCAAAAAAGAACTCGATACCTGCTTTATCATCTCTTCCACCTATTCGTGACACTCCTTACTCGCATAATAAGAAAAAGCAAGAGAATGAGGGCAATATGGATAACAACGGAAAATGTAGTGATACTAATGAACAGACTAAAGAGTCAATGAAAAGCTTCAAGAAATTCGTCGTTGAGAAATTGAGTATAATAACATTTACTATGCATGTGATAACACAGAAGCAAGAAGAAATCAGCAACCAACAAAGAAATATGTTACAAATGATGGTACAATTGAAGGGCGATACGAACCAACAGCGGTGCATCAATAATCAGCTACCTATGGAATCTTACGAGGAATTACTTAAACTAGATGGGGACATAAGAGATCAGCCGGATCATTTCGCTAGTCTGGTGAGTAAATAGGTATGTGGTTAACGCGATTTTAAGAAATAAATACTAGGGCTAACCGGTAGGGCACCTTAGGGCATTTGACTAAGGTGTAAGCTTTTTTAATGATTTTCATTCTACAAAATAAGCTTAAATCAATTCTTTTACCATTGGCAGTAAAATGCCATATTCTGCCAACTATACACCAGTGGGATAATTTATACATGTATAACCATTAGGGCTATGGAAGCGGAAGTGATGGAAGCGAACGTTTCACTGGAAGTGGAAGCGGAAGCGATTACCAAACGATCGCTTCCACTTCCGATTTCCGAAGGTATCATGATCCCACAAATACTAATATTTTGTGTTTCTTCTTATCTAATCGTGTGACAATTCCGCAAAAGAAGGTAGACTGAGAAATAACTAAGTGAAATACCGGTACTTAATCAAAGTAGGACATTAGCCATGACGGTTAGCGTCCAATTTAACTTGGTTTATTTGCCTATTACAGCATCACGATTTACTTCAAGACACTGAGCGATGGAAGCGGAAGCGATTGGATGGAAGAGAAGGGAATAAAAATCGATCGCTTCCGCAGCCCTGATATCCATGCATGTCAATATGGCTTGAGTCGATATTATGTGCATTTTTACCTCGTATGATTTAATGATTTTGTTACCAATAATAAAATAGAGAATGTATCATTTATCCGAAAACAGTTGTGTGCACCTTTTAGAGTATACTAAGTATTAATTGAAAAATTGATAGCCTATCATGTATTTTTGGAAATCTGGATAATATCCAAGCAGCTAGGGTGTATTTTTCGATCATAATTTCAAGAGCATGATTGTTAGTGTCGGCTATTTCATGGTAAGATAATCCTAAAACCTTTCTTAATTTTTACTCTTTCCAGGTTAATGTTTTATCTATGGTAGGTGGGTCTTCTACCGCAATTATGACATTCAAAGCGGTGCGTAGGGTCGCAACTAATGATGTTCTTCGTAAGGTGAACTGGGACGGATCATGTGGTTGCGAAAGATTTCCTCGAAATTTGTCCAAAGCCATTGTTGGTAAGTAGAATTATGTACGGGTACTTTAATTGCCTTCTTTCACTTTTGAGCCATCTACTGGTGTGTTTTTTTAAAATTAAGTTTATTTCATTTCAAGTTCATTCAAACTTGTGTACTCTTCTTTTAGAAGAATGCAGGTCACATTTTTTGTCTAATGTGAATAGGAATAGTAGTAACCTCATCCCAGACGCAAGTGCAGTGCGGTGCAGTGATGAGTCATCGATGAGTCATCATGCTAACTCAGCCCCCACCCCAACCCCCGACCTCTGGCAGGCAGTGTGAGGGACATGGCCAAGGATGTGCTGGGAGGAATGGGTCCGTGAGGAGGAAACGGGTCCCCCCCCCAACCCCCTCCTGTCACACTTCCACCTTTGGTTGTAGAGATGGTAGAAAGTCGTGCCATAGCTCATTTGAAAGCTGAGAATGAGAAAAAGGCAGTGAAAAGCTCAGTTTGGACTCATTTTCTTGGGTTTAGGGAGGAAAATGGCAGGAAACTGTCAGAGTTGGAAAAAAACAGGTTTTGGTGGTTTTGGGATGAGAAAAGTCGTTTTTCGGGCAGAAGGACTGCTCGGATGGGAAAATGGAGTGCAAATTCGGACGTTTTGGCCAATTTTGGGTCTAGAAACGTCTTCTCAACTCCATCGGAGAGAAAAAGTTCTGACCCCCACCCCCAACCCCCCCTCACTCCCTCCTGTCACACTTCCACCTTTGGTTGTAGAGATGGTAGAAAGTCGTGCCATAGCTCATTTGAAAGCTGAGAATGAGAAAAAGGCAGTGAAAAGCTCAGTTTGGACTCATTTTCTTGGGTTTAGGGAGGAAAATGGCAGGAAACTGTCAGAGTTGGAAAAAGTCAGGTTTTGGAGGTTTTGGGATGAGAAAAGTCGTTTTTCGGGCAGAAGGACTGCTCGGATGGGAAAATGGAGTGCAAATTCGGACGTTTTTGCCAATTTTGGGTCTAAGAACGTGTTAGTTCTCCCTCCTGTTCCTTCCCCCTCTTCCCCTCCCGGCTGCTCTCAGAGGGCGGCCTCGTTCCCTTACCTTTTTTGCCCCCCTCCACCCCTCCCCTTCATCCTTCCTTCCCTCTCCCCCCCCTTTCCTCCCCCTCTTTTCCCCCCCTTTCTTCCTCTCGCCCCCTCCCCTTCTTTTCCTCATCCTCCCTTCTCTCTCCCCTTCTCTCTCCCTTTCTCTTTTCTTCCGCTTTTCCCTCCCCTTCCGCTATGGCGTCTTCCAAGGGAGCGCGGTTTTTTTTCAAAATTTTTCACACAAATAACATTCCATCAAAACACCATCTAAAAATCCTCCGGATGCAGAATTTCCCCCATTTCCTCTTCTACGCCCTTGCCTTTAATCCGAATCTCCTCTCTTAGAAAAGCACTTCCGCTTTCCTCTCCCTCCCGTTCCCTTTTTTTCCCTTCTCCTTTCCCTTCCCCTCCCCCTCTTCGATTTCCCTCCTTTTCCCCCCCCCCGCTTCCCCTTCTTCTTTCGCTACTCTCTTCTTTTTCCTTTCTCCCGCCTTTTCCTCCCTCCTTCTTCCTCCTCCTCCTTTCCTTTCCTCCTTCTTTTGTTCTTCCCTTTCTTTCCTTTTCTTGTCCTTGTCCCCCCCCTAGGGCACCCTCCGTCCTTCCCCTTTTCTTCTTCTTTCCCTTCTGTCCTTTCTTTTTTCCTTTCCTGCCTTCTTTCTCTCTTTATTTTTCTCTCCCTTCCCTTTTTTCTCTTTTCTTTTCCCTTTTTTTTCATCTTTTTTTTTATTCCCTTTTTTTTTTTCCTTTCTATATTCTTTTTTTTTTTTTTTCTTTTTTTCTTTTCTTTTTTTCTTTTTTTTCTTTTTTTTTTATTTTATATGACCTTTTTTTTATTTTGTTTTTTTTTTTTCTTTTGAATTTTTTGTTTTTTTCCTTTTCTTTTATTTTTTTTTATTTTCTTAATATTATGTTTTTTTTTTTTCTTTTTTATCTTTTTTTCTTTTTTTTTTTTTTTTAATTTCTTTTTTTTTTTATTTTTTTTTCTTTTTCTATCTTTAGTTTTTTTTTTTCTTTTTACTTTTATCACTTTTGTTTTTTCTTCATTTTTTTATACTTATTTATCTATTAATTTTTTTAACTTTTTTGTTTTCTTATTTTATTTAACTTTTTATTTTCTTTCTATTTTTTTTTTTTTTTTTTTTTTTTTTTTTTTTTTTTTTTTTTTTTTTTTTTTTTTTTTTTTTTTTTTTTTTTTTTTTTTTTTTTTTTTTTTTTTTTTTTTTTTTTTTTTTTTTTTTTTTTTTTTTTTTTTTTTTTTTTTTTTTTTTTTTTTTTTTTTTTTTTTTTTTTTTTTTTTTTTTTTTTTTTTTTTTATTTTTTTTTTTTTTTTTTTTTTTTTTTTTTTTTTTTTTTTTTTTTTTTTTTTTTTTTTTTTTTTTTTTTTTTTTTTTTTTTTTTTTTTTTTTTTTTTTTTTTTTTTTTTTTTTTTTTTTTTTTTTTTTTTTTTTTTTTTTTTTTTTTTTTTTTTTTTTTTTTTTTTTTTTTTTTTTTTTTTTTTTTTTTTTTTTTTTTTTTTTTTTTTTTTTTTTTTTTTTTTTTTTTTTTTTTTTTTTTTTTTTTTTTTTTTTTTTTTTTTTTTTTTTTTTTTTTTTTTTTTTTTTTTTTTTTTTTTTTTTTTTTTTTTTTTTTTTTTTTTTTTTTTTTTTTTTTTTTTTTTTTTTTTTTTTTTTTTTTTTTTTTTTTTTTTTTTTTTTTTTTTTTTTTTTTTTTTTTTTTTTTTTTTTTTTTTTTTTTTTTTTTTTTTTTTTTTTTTTTTTTTTTTTTTTTTTTTTTATTTTTTTTTTTTTTTTTTTTTTTTTTTTTTTTTTTTTTTTTTTTTTTTTTTTTTTTTTTTTTTTTTTTTTTTTTTTTTTTTTTTTTTTTTTTTTTTTTTTTTTTTTTTTTTTTTTTTTTTTTTTTTTTTTTTTTTTTTTTTTTTTTTTTTTTTTTTTTTTTTTTTTTTTTTTTTTTTTTTTTTTTTTTTTTTTTTTTTTTTTTTTTTTTTTTTTTTTTTTTTTTTTTTTTTTTTTTTTTTTTTTTATTTTTTTTTTTTTTTTTTTTTTTTTTTTTTTTTTTTTTTTTTTTTTTTTTTTTTTTTTTTTTTTTTTTTTTTTTTTTTTTTTTTTTTTTTTTTTTTTTTTTTTTTTTTTTTTTTTTTTTTTTTTTTTTTTTTTTTTTTTTTTTTTTTTTTTTTTTTATTTTTTTTTTTTTTTTTTTTTTTTTTTTTTTTTTTTTTTTTTTTTTTTTTTTTTTTTTTTTTTTTTTTTTTTTTTTTTTTTTTTTTTTTTTTTTTTTTTTTTTTTTTTTTTTTTTTTTTTTTTTTTTTTTTTTTTTTTTTTTTTTTTTTTTTTTTTTTTTTTTTTTTTTTTTTTTTTTTTTTTTTTTTTTTTTTTTTTTTTATTTTTTTTTTTTTTTTTTTTTTTTTTTTTTTTTTTTTTTTTTTTTTTTTTTTTTTTTTTTTTTTTTTTTTTTTTTTTTTTTTTTTTTTTTTTTTTTTTTTTTTTTTTTTTTTTTTTTTTTTTTTTTTTTTTTTTTTTTTTTTTTTTTTTTTTTTTTTTTTTTTTTTTTTTTTTTTTTTTTTTTTTTTTTTTTTTTTTTTTTTTTTTTTTTTTTTTTTTTTTTTTTTTTTTTTTTTTTTTATTTTTTTTTTTTTTTTTTTTTTTTTTTTTTTTTTTTTTTTTTTTTTTTTTTTTTTTTTTTTTTTTTTTTTTTCTTTTTTTTTTTTTTTTTTTTTTTTTTTTTTTTTTTTTTTTTTTTTTTTTTTTTTTTTTTTTTTTTTTTTTTTTTTTTTTTTTTTTTTTTTTTTTTTTTTTTTTTTTTTTTTTTTTTTTTTTTTTTTTTTTTTTTTTTTTTTTTTTTTTTTTTTTTTTTTTTTTTTTTTTTTTTTTTTTTTTTTTTTTTTTTTTTTTTTTTTTTTTTTTTTTTTTTTTTTTTTTTTTTTTTTTTTTTTTTTTTTTTTTTTTTTTTTTTTTTTTTTTTTTTTTTTTTTTTTTTTTTTTTTTTTTTTTTTTTTTTTTTTTTTTTTTTTTTTTTTTTTTTTTTTTTTTTTTTTTTTTTTTTTTTTTTTTTTTTTTTTTTTTTTTTTTTTTTTTTTTTTTTTTTTTTTTTTTTTTTTTTTTTTTTTTTTTTTTTTTTTTTTTTTTTTTTTTTTTTTTTTATTTTTTTTTTTTTTTTTTTTTTTTTTTTTTTTTTTTTTTTTTTTTTTTTTTTTTTTTTTTTTTATTTTTTTTTTTTTTTTTTTTTTTTTTTTTTTTTTTTTTTTTTTTTTTTTTTTTTTTTTTTTTTTTTTTTTTTTTTTTTTTTTTTTTTTTTTTTTTTTTTTTTTTTTTTTTTTTTTTTTTTTTTTTTTTTTTTTTTTTTTTTTTTTTTTTTTTTTTTTTTTTTTTTTTTTTTTTTTTTTTTTTTTTTTTTTTTTTTTTTTTTTTTTTTTTTTTTTTTTTTTTTTTTTTTTTTTTTATTTTTTTTTTTTTTTTTTTTTTTTTTTTTTTTTTTTTTTTTTTTTTTTTTTTTTTTTTTTTTTTTTTTTTTTTTTTTTTTTTTTTTTTTTTTTTTTTTTTTTTTTTTTTTTTTTTTTTTTTTTTTTTTTTTTATTTTTTTTTTTTTTTTTTTTTTTTTTTTTTTTTTTTTTTTTTTTTTTTTTTTTTTTTTTTTTTTTTTTTTTTTTTTTTTTTTTTTTTTTTTTTTTTTTTTTTTTTTTTTTTTTTTTTTTTTTTTTTTTTTTTTTTTTTTTTTTTTTTTTTTTTTTTTTTTTTTTTTTTTTTTTTTTTTTTTTTTTTTTTTTTTTTTTTTTTTTTTTTTTTTTTTTTTTTTTTTTTTTTTTTTTTTTTTTTTTTTTTTTTTTTTTTTTTTTTTTTTTTTTTTTTTTTTTTTTTTTTTTTTTTTTTTTTTTTTTTTTTTTTTTTTTTTTTTTTTTTTTTTTTTTTTTTTTTTTTTTTTTTTTTTTTTTTTTTTTTTTTTTTTTTTTTTTTTTTTTTTTTTTTTTTTTTTTTTTTTTTTTTTTTTTTTTATTTTTTTTTTTTTTTTTTTTTTTTTTTTTTTTTTTTTTTTTTTTTTTTTTTTTTTTTTTTTTTTTTTTTTTTTTTTATTTTTTTTTTTTTTTTTTTTTTTTTTTTTTTTTTTTTTTTTTTTTTTTTTTTTTTTTTTTTTTTTTTTTTTTTTTTTTTTTTTTTTTTTTTTTTTTTTTTTTTTTTTTTTTTTTTTTTTTTTTTTTTTTTTTTTTTTTTTTTTTTTTTTTTTTTTTTTTTTTTTTTTTTTTTTTTTTTTTTTTATTACTTTTTTCATTTTTCAGTTTTTTTCTTTTCAGCTTTTTTTCAGTTATTTCTTTCAGTATTTTTTTTCTTTATTTTTTCGTTTCATTATTTTGATTAGTTTTCATTATTTTCCAGTTTGTTTTCAGTTTTTTTTTATTAGTTTTGTCATTCTATTTTTCAGTTTTTTTTCATTATTTTTTTCTTTTCTTTGTTCTTTGTTCTTTTCATTTTTTTCGTTATTTTTTCTTTTTTCCTTTCATTTTTCTTTTTCTTTATTATATTTTTTTCTTTTACTTTTTGTTTTTATTCTTTTTCTTCTTTTCTTTCTTTTTTTCTTATTATTTTTCCTTGATTTCTTTTTTTTTGTTAGTTTTCTGTTAGTTTTCAGTTTCACTTACTTTACAGTCAGTTTTCAGTTACTTTTCAGTTAGTTTTTCAGTTAGATTTCAGCTAGTTTGGAGTTAGTTTTTTCAGTCAGTTTTCAGTTAGTTTTCAGATATAGCTTCCAGTTAGTTTTCAGATATAGCTTCCAGTTAGTTTTCAGTTAGCCTTCAGTTAGTTTTCAGCTAGTTTTCAGTTAGTTTTCAGTTAGTTTTCAGTTAGTTTTCAGTTAGTTTTCAGTCAGTTTTCAGCTAGTTTCAGTTATTTTTCAGTTAGCTTTCAGTTAGTTCTCACTTGGTTTACAGTCAGTTCTCATTTAGTTTTCATCTAGTTTTCAGCTAGTTTTCAGTTAGTTTTCAGTTATTTTTTCAGTTAGTTTTCAGCTATTTTTCAGTAATTTTTTCAGTTATTTTTTCTTTTTTTTTCTTGATTATCTCCTTTATTTTTTTCTTTTATTTTTTCTTTATTTTTTTTTGTTTTCTTTTTTTCTTTCTTTTTTTCTTTTTTTTCTTTTCTTTTTATTTTTTTTTTTTTTTT
>CAJQUW010012070.1:0-36372 GCA_907163375.1 Prostheceraeus crozeri | reverse complement strand
GAGGGTGATTGATAAGTTTCGCGGCCTGACATAGAAAGCTTAAAGCCAGGCCATTATGCACATGTGGATTGATACAATGGAATGTGCTGACGCTGCATGACGAGTGATCAGTCGATCCGGTGAACTGTTGGTAAACCGCAGCTACTTAACTTCAGTTACTAACTTATCAGTCAGTTAGTCAGATAAGTGTTGCGTAAGATGGGATCACGTTTCAAATCGAGCTGTCATTCGTTATCTCGGCTTGAAAGGACTTTACACCAAAGGAGATTCATGATGATATGGTTGGAACACTTGGTGAGAAAGCTCCGTCCTACACCACAGTCAAGAAGTGGGCTTCAGATTCAAGCAAGGAAAGAGAGCTTGGAAGATGATCCCCGTTGTGGAAGACCAGTGACAGTGAGCACAGAAGATGTGATCGATCATGTTCAAAAGATTATTCTTGATGATCGGCCGTACAACCGAGCGAAAGATTGCCTTCGAACTGAAGATTTCACAAGAGCGTGTCCATAACATCATCCATCATGAACTTGGCATGAACAAAGTTCCGCTCGATGGGTGCCACGACTGCTCACACCAGAGAACAAACGAGCCCGCTTTCTCATCTCAGGGGACAACCTGGCGCTGTTCGTAAGAGATCCTGAAAATTTCATGGACCGGTTCATTACGATGGATGAGACTTGGGTTCACCACTGTCAGCCAGAGTCGAAAGAAACAATGGAAGCACCCAGGATCACCAACTCCAAGGCCACCAAAGCCAAGGTCACCAGGTCCGCGGGAAAGGTCATGGCCTCCATTTTTTGGGATTCGAAGGGAGTTTTGTTGTTGGACTTCCAAGAGACTGGTCGGACATTTTCTGGCGAGTACTACGCTCATTTGTTGCAGCAGTTACGAGTGCAGATCAAGATCAAGCGGAGAAGGAAGCTCACGAAAGGCGTGCTCTTCCATCAAGACAATGCGCCTGCTCACACCTCCGCTACCGCCATCCAAGGTTGTGGGTTTGACATCATTTCCCATCCACCCTATTCTCCTGATCTGGCAACATCGGACTTTCATCTCTTCCCAAAAATGAAATTGGAGCTCAGTGGCCAGCACTTCGCATCCAACAGTGACGTCATGGAGGCCGTTGAGGAGTATCTGGACTCCAAAGACTCACACTTCTATGAGCAAGGGATCAGCGCATTGCAGCACCGTTGGGCTAAGTGCGTTGATTGTAGGGGCGATTATGTCGAAAAATAAATATGTATCGTATGTGAAATATGCTTTTTTCTATATCGGGCCGCGAACTTTTCAATCACCCCTCGTACATGTTGATTATAGGCGCGTCTAAAATAGGCAGCGGACTAAACGAAATGAACGCGGGTTACGAAAATGAAATCGGATGCTTTTTTGGCTCTCATTCTCTGTAGATTGATAGTTCCGAGGCAAACGAACACTGTCCCGTCATCGTAATTACATGCAGAACGATCCAACATCCGTTATCCGACTGACAGCTTCCATGAAATGCGAGTCTAAGCAAAGTGTCCATATAGCCACACTCCTAAAATATCACTGGGGTAAAATGGGCAATGCATTTTCATAATCACTATCATTTCTGGCATGCTTGCTTTCTAGAGAAATGCCCAGAATCTATGAGAGATTTATAGAAAGACATAAATGGAACTGTGAATCAATGCAAAACGTTTTTAAGATAATGAGGGACAGAGTATTCATTAAAAAAAGCTGTCTGAAATCTATGTCAGTCCTATCTATGTAATTTGTCAGATCTAGATAGGCTTGATGTCAAATTTGGTTTTGAAACACACTTTATCATATCATGAAATTTGATATGTGTACCTATGGAGATAATATTAAGTGTCTAATACACTTTGCGCAGTGTCTAATACACTTTTACCTGAGTCATGAGGGTAGAAGACATTGACGGATCATATTAAGACTTTACACTTTCTTAACCTAGCCTATATTGACTATAGTTGCAACTGCGTCATCACTCTCGTTTTCAA
Organism: Prostheceraeus crozeri; assembly: GCA_907163375.1. Taxonomy (NCBI): domain Eukaryota; kingdom Metazoa; phylum Platyhelminthes; order Polycladida; family Euryleptidae; genus Prostheceraeus; species Prostheceraeus crozeri. Next base: position 34,372 of record CAJQUW010012070.1, on the reverse strand, counting down.
TTGAGGTTTCAGCATTGCTGTAAATGTATAGTCTGCATGCAATCACAAGGCTCCTTGCAGAAATTGAGTTAATTCTTAAAAAGGCTGAATATGGCTCTCACAGACAAGTCAGCCACAAAGGATTTTTGACCTAACTTATCCTATCATTTTTATTTTTCTCTGATAAAGCATTAGAACGAATTTGCAGAAGACGGGCTACTAGTTCAAAAATTTAGCAAAAACCCTACAAGCTGCAAAAGTTGACAAAGCCAGATAAAATCAAGTACAAACATAAATCGAAAAATAGTAAACCAATGTGCGACCGAAATTACTAATTAAGAAGTACTGTCATATGTAGATCTTAACACCGGTAGGCCCTATGTCACATTTAGTGATTCCTTGTGATATATATTTTCAAAAAACGCAGCGGCAATTGATAGTCAGTGCGGATACAGTGCAACTATTCAACGTCATGAGAACAATTAAACATAATCAATGCTGTCAAGGTTACGCTGCTGCTGTCAGACCCGTGGCACATTTCATAATTAGTCAACTGTGTCACGCTATTGAATTCCGTCTTCTTTAAATTTGTTCCATTCCACTGATTTTGAAGCTGCCGTCACTCAGCCGCATATTCTTTCGACTGACACGTACAGCTGAAAAATCATGAATTAAAAGTGCGCCTGAACTGCGCTATATTTACCTGCTGCGTTGGTGGGGTTTGAAGACATCCATCCTTAACTTAAGAACCCAGAATTTCGGAATGCAATTAAGAATTCGGGTAGCAGAACGCGAATCAAAATGTTTTTATATTCTCCGAGCCAAATTAATTTCCCAATATAACATAATATGATAGCCAGAGTGCTGATTTTTTAAATTTTAATTCCAGCCATAGAGTTTGTGTATTAGGTAGAGCAACAACTCATTATTAATTAAATCCCCACCGTGCATGCAGTTTCGATTTTATTAAATGAATTCGAGTTGAGACCTAGCACCAAATATGAGATAAGCAAATTCATGAAATTTTGAAGAGATTACCACGGCATTGACTGATCATGATAGCAAAACAGAAGGAATGATAGTGTTTTACATGGATGATAGTGGAGAAGTAATGTTTGTTAAATAAGCAATTCGATGAGTGACTATAGGCCTACATTACTTTAAATGCACAACCTTGCCAATAGCAATATTTTCTTAGGCGTGATCATATCACAAACTACCTGCCACTGAAAGAACAAAACATCATAATCAAAGCCCATGATCACGATTACTTCAGAAGATGTAAATGGGTCCATATTACTATTCAGATTAGTAGTTAGAATTGCGGACGCACTGATAGTGGATACGAACATGGATAGGAACATGTGTTCCGAATTGCCAATGCGAACATGTTCCGAATTGCGAATGCGAACATGGATATGAACATGTTCCGAATTGCGAATGGATGCGAACATGGATAGGAACATGTAAATAGGAACCGCGTTCCGATTGATAGGCGAATTGAGATCATACTCAATGATTCGGAACGCCTTGTTCCGAAATTGAATTAGAGTATGTGAATTAGAATAGGGATGCGAACATCTATTTCGGTACTTAAACAGGTGTTTGTTTTGAGACTGCTTGCTCAAATGCGACAATTGTGGCCATTGTGACTATGATGACAATTTTATTTATTTTCATAATGCGTTTACAGATCAGAAATTATGTTATGAATGTTCTATTATTTACTAATCAGAATCCCATTTACAGAATTTGCGAAATGAAAACAAGAGGTTTACAATGTAAGTGTAATTAACCATAAAAAATGAAAGAAGGTAAGTCACGTCCCTCGGGGGACTCCGTTAACTTCAAGAAGTCCTCAGCCCATTCGAGGAATGTTGCATTGTTTGTGAAGTCGTGATCACACTCGTGTATAGGGCACTTCGCCGACAGTCCTTTTCTCCTTTGGAGTGCTGTCACTGTTAAAGTCTTCCAGAGTTCCACTTTGCATCCGCAACACAAATTAACCTTCGCATCCAACGATCCACCCATAATTACTTGGCTTTCATTTTGGTAACAGAACAGTTGTTTCTGGGTACTCATCATGAAATAGATTCGTAATAGATTCTTAATGTCTACTCAAGTCACGAGGATTAGAACTTGCTTAATTGGAACAATTACATCCTTATATATCCCTTTAGGGAAAATCGGAACCTCTCTGATTGGCTGTTGGGAATTCCTTTGTTTGAAAAGTATATAAGTCCTAGTTGTGTACCAATTCTTATCAAAGGTTCTAATCCTCAAGTACCATAGCTATTTTATCTATATTATTCTAATCACATTAAAAATGGAACGTACCACAACACCTCCCGCTTCTCCTGTCGAAGAGATGGAATCGCCATGCGAACCCATAGTGTTGGGAACAGGACCCGTGATTACAGAATCATCAGATGATGAAAGCGTGGTTCTAAGGAGCTTCATCGAAACACCGCTGGAAGCTCTTATAACAATAAAGACACGTGGTGGAAGTCACGTTCGTAACGCTCCACGAAAAACAAGGACGAAAAAGATATGTGTGCGTTTGGAACCTGAAGAAAGGGATTTGACCACTGCGCTGGAGTTCAGCATAATAGATCCAGCCACGCCCCGCCGCTGCCCTGGTGCCCCCAAAAAGACAAGAGTATGTGTTCGAGTTGACCTGAAGAGAGTGATTCCTTTCCCCAATATTGACAATATGTAATTTTTATCTTTAATAACACTTACATAAATGAACAATCTTGTTTTTATAATTTCACAAATCGAATTTCTAATAGCATTTGAATGGGAACTGGGGATAGATATATTCATCTCTGAAATAGCTACCTATAAGTATTTCTAAGTTTAATATTTGGAAGATATATATTTCAAATCACTTGTTTGAGACTTTGAAACAGCACCGAACGTACTAGAACAAGTTTGAAATGAATATTAATGTGTAATTCAAATGATAGTCAAATTGGATGAAAGTTTGAATAGATTTACAGTGTTTTTTGAATGCTTTTTTCACCTTAGGATGATATCATACATATTGCATACAATACATCATCAGCTAGAGAATGAAAAGACCTTTCTAATGATATAAGGTATGTACCCATTCGATGAAGAAATCCCTGTTGTATGCAAGTGTATGCAGGAAGAAAAATTTATGATTTCAATTTCTAAGTTTCTCAACTAAATTCTATCTATCTTTCAAAGGGCTATAGCTGCTTCGGATGGTGTCATACATGTGTCATACAATACACCATTAGAATCAACATGAAAAGAGCATTCGAATGATATAAGGTATGTACCCATTCGATGAAGAAATCCCTGTTGTATGCAAGTGTATGCAACTGGAAAAATTCTAAGTTTTTCTCAAAAATAACTAAGTTTTCAAGTTTTTGAAAATTTTCAAAGTTAAAGTTTGATCACTCGAAATGACTATAATGCATAAACTTCCACATGAACTTGACCTTGACCTTTGACTTGACCTTGACCTTGACCTTTGACTTGACCTTGACCTTCATACACGGCGGGGGGGGCCTCAAAATTTCTCGGGCGCTTCGCGCCCTCGAAATTTTTCGGATTATAGGGTAAATAAATTTTCGAGTGCGCTTCGCGCACTCGAAAAATTATTTACCCATGGGTTCCGGGTGCCATAGATACTCTTCTTGCTTCCCTAACCCTAACCCTAAACCTAAACCTAACCCTAACCCCAAACCTAACCCTAACCCTAACCCTAGATGCCATTAAATTTAAATTTGGCGCAAAATTTGATTTTCAAAATTTGGCGTGAAATTTGATTTTACGAAATTTGGCGCGAAATTCAAATTTCGATTTTTGCGCGTTTTATGATGCAGTCTGGATTTAACTTCTTAAAACTTAATGACTTTTTCTTTATTATTTGAATTTAGATGAAATCCTTAACTTAAGTAGAATTTTAAATGTTTAGAACTGCAGGGAATCCATCTTCATCACATGTTAATTGGCTTAACTTCGCGGTTACATGTACCACTCTAGCATCAAAGACTTTGATGGCACTTTTCTATTTCATCATTAACATATATCAGCTGTTTAGTTTTGTTTGAATTCAACAGTTTGTTTTTCTATACCAATGTGATGTTATGATGACATCCGGTCTTTGTTCATGGTTCCTTTCTTAGAATCATATATAAAGAAGTTGTAGAGCTCCGTTCTTCACTCATTTTTGAATTATTCTGTGTGCATAGCAGACCTCGTTCTCCGTCTCTCCGTTTTATCTATTTATAACTGCAATTCTGAAGTGAGTTCTACATTCTTCTATTCACTACTTTCTATAGTTTGGGAGTAGGAACATTACTAAGTTCTTATAACCAGATAGTTTAAAACATGTGGCTGGATCTTAAGTTAGGAACACTATATGTTATATTATTAAACAGAATTATTAATTTTCATAATTAATTATAACATTTTCAAAACCTATAAAGCACACAAGCTTATATGATGAAATGTTTAAATAAAGATAAACATTTCCAAAGTGTGCTTCAAATTTGTAAATAATTCAAATGCTAATTTTGTTTTCAAAGTGATAGTCTGTGGACCATTTACAAATTAAAAGTTGTTTAACCAAAGTCAGAAATGCAATGCAGTTATGCAATGCTGCTCCCCCTGTGGTAAAACGTATAATTCTATAAGCAAATTCCGTCAGCATATGAATATGCATAATACAAATAGTGAGATGAATATTCAAAATAATCATGGAACTGTAAGTCTCAGCGAAAGCGCGCTCAACGGTCATGCTCGTGTATACGACATCACACCATCAGCACACACAGTAGATATAACTTCCTTTTTATTAAGTATGCGATCTATATTAGAGAACTTAGTGACAAACCTTCTAGAAAATTTTCAACTACGTGGTCGTCTGGTAGCACAAATTCGTTATGTGCGATCAAATCCTCAGGAAGATGAAACGTTTCTCGCACACTTTACTTCATCATCCACAAACTATATTTATGACTATGATACATGGTTCCAAGATAACTTAAATAGTCTCTCAAGTCATATTGAAGCTTTTGCAAATAAGGGTAGCAATTGGGTTATAGATGAAATACTAAATATAGAATTCAATGTTATTACTAGTCCATTACTTTCTGGTGGAGAAGTATTTAATCTACCAAAGAGTCTGAAAGATTCGAAGGCTGTAATTAATGTACATTCAAATGCAAATGACTGTTTCTTGTATTCAGTTCTATCAATGCTACATTACAATGATGTATCATATTCTAGGAATGAGATAAAATCATATAGTAAATGGACATCTGAACTAAATATGAATGACATCTCTACACCCGTATCAATTAAAGATATTCCTAAGTTTGAGAAAAATAATGACATTAAAATCAACATTCACCTTTACGAAAAAGGACTAAAAGGTGTTCGATATAGCAGCAACTTTATTGGTAAACGAACTGTGAATATACTACTAATTATAAACAATGAACGTGCACACTATTGTGGAATCAGAAAACTATCAAGATTATATAGAAAAATAAATAGAAGATATAAACATTTCTGCGATCGATGTACCCAATCGTTTACATATAAGACAACTTTGGAGCGACATTATCAATTTTGTGTTCGTGGAAAGGCACAAATAGAAAGAATGCCTAAACAACTAGAGGTAAGCACAAGTAGCATGGAATATCAATTAAGTCCTCCTTTAGTTGTTTATGCAGATATAGAGTGCTACATCGATAATAAAGTACACAAACCGGCAGCAGTTGGTGTTTATCATATTTGGCATAAAGCTCTCCAGTCCAGATTTGAAAACAAATATTTTGTCTTCAAAGGAGAAAATTGTATTATGGACTTCTTGGATCACCTAGAAAATATAGCTCAAAACTTATATGATAATCAGCGTGCAATAAGCCGGCAACCAATGTCTCTTTCTTCTGATGAAGAAGAAAAACATAAAAATGTAAAAAATTGTAATAAATGTAAAGCTGTATTTAGTGATGATTGCATAAAAGTAAGAGATCACGACCATTTAACAGGAAGATATAGGCAAACAATATGCAGCAAATGCAATCTTCGATTAAAACTAAATAAGCGGGAACTACCCATCTTCTTCCATAATTTTAAGAATTATGATGGTCATATCGTTTGCTATAAAGCAATTGGAAAGAAGAAGTCATGGAAATTGGAAGTAGTAGCAGCAACAGCTGAAAAGTATATAACTCTATCCGCCAGCATCCCTGTGAACGAATACAAAGGAAAAACAATCTACTTCAAGTTAAAATTCTTAGATTCCTATCAATTTTTAAGTGCATCATTCAGTGAGTTAGCAAGAGGATTGCAAGTTTATGAACATGTAGAAAAACTAAGAAATGAATTTCCCCTGTTAACAGATGATATTCTTTATCAAAAGGGTGTGTTTCCCTACTGTTATTTCAAAAGTCTAAATACATTGTCGGAAAAATGTCTGCCACCACAATGTGAATTTTATAATGATCTCACTCGTGAACATTGTTCAGATGAAGAATATAAGCACGCTAGTAATGCGTGGTTTGCTTTCAATTGTAACAATTTTGGTGATTACATGCTTGCATATTTGAAACTGGATGTATTATTACTGACAGATATTTTTGAAGTTTTTAGGTCACTAAGTCAAAGTGAAGATGAAGTAGATCCTGTCCATTTCGTTAGCCTTCCACATCTTAGCTTTACTTCAGCTTTAAATTTGACATCTAATGATCCTCCACACTACATACAAGACGAAAGTATGTATAATATCTTCGAAAGGGGAATAAGGGGTGGAATGACTTTTACGAACATTCACAGAGCACGTGCACGCATTTCGGAATTACAAAATAATACAAATGAAAGTCGTCACTTATCTTACATTGATGTCAATAACCTTTACGGTTCTTCGCTCAGTAAGAGTCTACCACATTCAAATTTTAAATGGTTGAGTGATAGTGAAGTAAGCTATTTTCTAAACGAAGAAAATATACAAGCTATCGATGATGATGGTGAAATTGGCTATATTTTTGATTTGAACTTGGAATATCCTGCAAACATACATGATGACACTGCCGATTTCCCATTAGCGCCAGAGATGCAGACCGTAGATCAAAATATGTTCTCAACTTATATGAAGGATTTACATAGGAAAATAAGACCAGACACTAAATTCAGTTCAACTAAAAAACTCTTGCTTCATCAATTCAATAGGGAAAATTATGTTGTACACTATTCAATATTAAAATTTTATTTATCCATGGGTATGAAAATCACAGAAATTCACAACGGTATAAAGTTCACACAAAAGCCATGGTTGAGAACGTACATTGATATGAATTCACAAAAGAGAGCTCAATCAAGTACCAACTTTGAAAAGTCATTTTATAAGTAGAAAAATAATTCTTTATATGGTAAAACAATGGAAAATGTAAGACGAAGGAGAAAATTCAAATTAGTAAACAGCGTGGAACAATGTCGAAAATTATCAAATCATCCTCTCTATGTACAGCATAAGATATTTGATGAAAATCTAGTTGGTATGGAAATGTATAAACCTTCAATAATGTTGAATAAATTGATTTATGTTGGTCAGGCGGTACTTGACTATAGCAAATTGGAAATGTACCAGTTATACTACAATGATTTGAAAAGATGTCCACTGATAAATAGAACGCGGCTTTGTGGAGGTGATACCGATAGTTTTTTCCTATGTTTGTACACCTCACCATCTGTCAGCTTGGAGGATGTACTGCTATATTTTGGTGAAAAATTTGACTCTTCAAACTATGACAGTCATCACCGACTATACTCAGTAACAAACAGAGCCAGATTAGGTTGTTTTAAGGATGAGTGTGCGGGAAAGTTGCTTGAGGAAATGATCTTGCTAAAACCAAAAATGTATTCAATGAAATATCTAGATTCAACTTGTGATAGCATCAAGCGGGCAAAAGGAGTGCAGAGAGCTGCAGTTAAAAAATTACAACATAATGATTATAGGACTGTGTACTACAGTGAGAAAGATACAAATGAGGAAATGACAATTATAAATTCAACAAATCACGTAGTCACTACAAAATCATTTAGAAAGCGAGGACTTTCACTTTGGGAGGATAAGCGCTGTTGGTTAAATAAAAATCTATCTCTACCATATGGACACTATAGTTTAGGTCTTCCCCCACCTTCAAAGAGAAGGAGATGCCTTCCTGCTACAGGTGACGTAGAAGTTTAAGAAATTTATCTAAGTAAACTAACCAATCACTACATTTCTGCGTAGACATGCTTAATAATATATAGGTAGATTAAATATAAAATGAAATTTCTACATCTTTCCGATGTGTAGAAATAATTACTAAAACATAGGTAGTCCTACTATGAATTGAAGACGTAGCACTCAACATCATTCCGATATGTTGAGATGTAAAATAGCAAGCTTTATGCAAACAAATAAATTTAGGTTTATATTTGAAAACATGCCTCATTATATTAGAACATGGAAATTAAATGACTCACAAAGCATTCACATAACAAATTCTAAGAAAGTAGTCTTTCGTCACTTAATAACAAATAGTGGTGGAAAACATCGTGGCGTTTGCATTAGCCTTGACGCATTATCTTCACTGAAAGACTTCGCTGATCTGATTGACAACCATAAGACACGGATGAAGATTCCCCTCGATCAAAAGGTATGGATAAAGTGTGACTCTACCGTCAAGCTATACGTCTGTTCACCAAAGAGAGAAGATATTGACTATCGATTTTTCCGTTTCAGTGACGTCACATGGAGAAACTTTACAAAAGAGATATTGCCACATATGATTTCATTCATTAAGGATGGAGGACATCAAGCGGATGGAAGTCGTGAATCGCATGTTAACTACAAAAGTAAACTCAAAACTCAATCTTCAACAAATCGAGCGGAACATTCCCAATCGAAAGCAATGGTTATTAATAAAGCACAAGATGAAGCCGACAACGAATCTACATCTGGGAAGACCCTCAATGTTAACATGGAGGATACAGAGGAAGGATAAATATGTGACTATCCTATTCTTTCCAAATGGAACAATCCAGTGTGTTGGTGGCTTCACTGATGGTGATCTACCATATCTACATTCTACGTTGGAAAATTTACTTAGTGACTCATTATCTGAATGGGAAGTGAAGACAATGACTGTGTTATGTGAATTGAACTATCATTATGACTTTCGTAAAGTCACATCATCAAATAATCTCACTTATGAAGTGGAACTATTTCCAGCAGCACAGATGACTAACTGGCACCCATATCATGTTCATGTAATCCATAATGGAAAGATTGTGATAACCGGCATTAAAGACATAAATGATGTTCCTCCCATCCTATGTGATTTGAGAAAAATATTTGTGAAATCTACATTGTAGCTATGTAAATACTTATAAAAGAACTGTACATTTGTAAATACATATTGAAATGTAAACATGTTTTGCTTTCCCTCTAAACCTAACGATTTGAAACATAAAACAAGGATATTTACATATAAAATAAAACTTTATTACAAAACAGTTTCAATATACTTTGTAAGAATTACATCATTTTTATGGCAGTCTTTCGAAAAAAGTTGTAAAACACTTTTGCAGTTATTTTTCAATGGTCTCTCGTTGACGAAATATAGCACATAACCGCCGCACATGAGAGATACATTGCTTTGAAGTGGAAACGATGTAACTTTCTTAATCGTCCAGGAGAACCTATTCATCCATAATGCGATATCATGTAAACGAGGTTGATTAAAAGAGTCAAAATATTCGGTCACTTTATAGCGATTGATGTATACAGCAATCCAATGTTTTCCGGGAAGATTGTTGGTATCCGTATTGATGATAAGCGAACAAGGATAGAAAGGAATTGAATCAGGTAAATTATCTCTAGAAAAGACATCAAGAAATATTGACTTGGAGTAGGGATGAGCATTTCCCATTTTCCTCAAGATTTGTATGTTGCTTAAGTTACTCATCTCTGATAGCTGACAGTTACGTCTCGCATTCTCGTTATTTCAACTTTGCTATCATAGATAGCATAAATGAGGCAAGTAATTGTTTTCTTCAAAGGTGACTCAAATGACACCTCTAGTCGTAGATTACCAGGCTTTGTAACTCCTACGCTTTCACCGCCTAGATCTGCATCTGCTGTGAGATTGTATATAATGAAGAAGTAACCATTTTTATACATATCCATTGTAATTCCATTTGAATCATCTGTGTTAAACACGCTCAGTGCAGTGAAAGTAGAACCGTATTCACGTGCAAATTTACCCTCTTTAAAATTGGGCTCATAAGCTTTGCAAGCAACAAATTTTCCATCCTGATAGAGTGCTAGTTTACTAACGTTAAAGTGTTGGAAATTAAATGGATTCTTTTCAAAAGCACCAATAAATGACTCATTTTCCACAAATGTGATATACACCGCCTTCGGCATCGCAGTGGGAAAAAGATTTGGGTAGGCATGAGAGGATGATCCCGCACCAATTGTGAAGTTTTTAACACACTGTGATTAACTGGATATATTGCATTGCTTTTCCTCAATCCTGTCGCATGCTCGTTGATGACTGACGGGTTCATTGTTACTCTCCTTACATTGAGCACGGCACTACTTATGTTGATTTGATAGTTTGTAGCTCCAAAAGCCATTAACGCGAACTCAGGATTAGCACGAATAAATTTTATTTGCATTTTAACCTGTGATAGTAGATATCTGGATTGACGAAGGAAATCAAGATAGACAGGTCCTTTCAAGTATAATTCCTTTGAATCTGCTGTCAATTCCATTCGTTTTTTTAAACCTCCATTTGAAACCTCATCAAATTTCCCTTGCTGATCATCATACCAGCCGGCAACTTGCAAGTGTGACTGTTTAGCTTGCTTCTGAAATTGCGTCATTGTATTTATATATGCTCCATAGGGATATGCTCGATCCCCTCCTTCAATCTGTTTGTCATTCAATATTAAATACACATCTGAGAATAGACTGGCAATAGGAAGATTTGTCAATCCCACTTTATCCTTAGTTGAATCAATATTGGTACCATCAGTCTTCTTAATTTGTATACACAATTCTAAATCAATGGATTGACAGTCAATATAATCTTGAGGATTAGCAGGTATATCAAACTGAATAGGCTGTTGGTTACCATCGATATTTGTTGTGGGGACTATATCAACAATAGTTGAGGAAATAATGTCAGTTTGATGAGGCGGTGAATCGAAGAAACACAAAGCCGAATTGATACTCTGCATCGTATTAGCTTTACAAATATGTTGTCTTCCTTCGTTTTGACTTGTTTCCAGTCGCTGTGGAATTTCGTTTGCGCTTTCTTGCTTTCACACGACGTCTTGATTTAGAATGTGCTGCTCTGGTGGGCTTTTTACTTCTCCTACGCCTTTGCTTAGTAACTCGACCTGATCCAACTTGTCTTGACTTCCTACGTTTCTTCCGAACTGTACGCCTCGTCTTTGTTAAATCATCTAATGCGTCTATGGCAGATTGCTGTGCACGCAATTTCATGGATTCACCGATATTCTCCCCTTGAAGTGCATCAGCTGCAACATTTGCACCAAAGTCTAAAGCTCTGTTTCCAACCCGCTTCATGAATGGTACGCCATACTTTTTGAGTGTTGGGAGAACCATACGTCTTAGTGCACCGAATATGCCTCCTCCAACTTGTCGTCTACCTCCAGCAAACACGGGATAGCCGCTCTGATAGGATGGACCACTGTAAATGCCTGACATTATGTCCTGTAGATAATTATAGATCCCACAATAGCGTAAAGCCTTAATCTCGTGTCCTGATGTGTAGTGTTAAAACAGTAACACCACCACAGAATGGTACTACTTCACCTGTATCATCATGAATTGATATGTCAATTCTATTGATGACATTTCTGCTCATTGGTACATACATCGTGTTAATAAATTCTCGATTGATTAGTTGCTTCCTTACGGATGAGAGAGGAAATGTGCGCAGAAGTGGGGCCTCAATGTCGCCAACCCTTGTATATTCAATAATGTTACAATAGACGTATAAGTTACTTATATCACGCTCTAGTGATGGGGCTGTATCGCCTATTGATGTGCCTTCATAAATAGTTGATTTTGAGAATCCCAATGTGGACGTTAACACGCTATCCAGCTTGATAAGAGAGTTCTTTCCTAACTTTAGAATCATGCGTTTCTTATGTGGATCATAAGAAAAGTGATATTCATCTGCATCAAGGTAATCTACACCAAACTCATTTAACTTTGTACATAATTCAGATGGCGTTTTCAAGCTTTCAATGTTCAAATTAACTCTTTTTACAAGTTCACTGGAAGTAGACAATTCATCACCCAATATGTCTTCGCTGTATACGTGGATATCCCATGAAGCATTTGTTGATGCTTTGAGTTTAGAAGAGGACAATTGAACCTTGAATGTATCATTTAACTCTGTCAACCAAGGTGCGCTTTCAAGGCCCTTAAACATCCCAATCATTTCAGATCCGAATTCAATAACAGCGGACTCAGACTTTTCCAATGGTGTCTTTTTAGTAAAAACAATAAATTCTGCCTCCGTTTCAACAGTAAATAAAGTTACTTTCTCTTTCTTATATTCACAAGTCATTAACGTTTCTGGCACTGATCCTTGAAACTTTCTTGCAAAGTCTTCAACACTTCTAATGACCTCAAATTTATTTTTTACTCGGATGCTCCTTTTTTGTAATGCATACAATGGCACAATTCTACATTGAAAATCAGTGACTTTCCTCTCCGAATTCCACCCACGTCCATTGTACCAATACCTTGATGAGAAAGTTGTTCTGGAATACCCAAAAGTATGAGTCAAATCCTTACCTAATACAAGAAGAACATGCTTCCCTTCCTTCATCAATTTTGTTGACCCCTTTATGACTGGTTTGTAGAATTTATTCAAAGTCAGCTTGAAGAGATCATTTATTCGTTCAAACATTCTACCGATTTCCTTTTCTGTATCTTGCAAGCTCATTGTGGGAACCTTAGAATCAAAAGTTGACGTTGCAAATGCCTTTTGAATTTTAATCATGTTTTGGACAGATGGTAAAGATGTTGAAAACGGATGTAAAGTTAGATGATGAAAAGCCCATGTACCATGTAGACTATTTTGAAATATGCGAAAGCAATCATCCTTCTCTCGTACTTCTTTATGTAATTCAAAATAGTTGTTCTTTAGCAAACTGATATCGTTGTAATAAGTAATTTCAGTTAGAGCAACTTCATGGGGTCCATGCAGAGTAATTGGATTAGCGAATTCAACAGAGTAGAGAGATGGTTTGTTACTTGGGAATATCTTGGGGTTGCTATTGCTTGGAAGAATGATATTGAAGTTAGTAGACATGTTGACCTCATATATGTAAGAAGTCACATGCTATATTAGCTTAAAAGTTACGAGTGTCTCCCACCTCCACATTTTGTAGATCCTGGTGCGTTATCCAGCTATTGAATGAATCAGGATATCCCTTCCATTTAACTAGATATTTCCTTTGATTGCCATGACCTTTCTTCCTAATTATTTTGTCAATCATATACACCTCTTCACTTCTGTCTACTACTTGCAATTCATAAGAGTAAAATTTTCCTTCAATTGGATTGCCATGGTAATCTATTAATTTATACATGGTGGGTCTAAATTTTGTATTTACTTCATCTACAAAAAACTCTTCTTCAGTCCAATTAGGTAGATACCCCTTCTCAAATGTAGACTTAACCTTTGAAATCCGAACTCTATCACCAACATTTATTTTCTTTTCATTGGAAATGTTTTTCGCTTTCTTATCATACAATCGAAGCCATACATCCATCGCATTATCTGGGGTAACATCGACAGGTTTCATCTTAATGATTCGATGGTAGTTTTCATTGTAATTCTTAACAAATTTCTGCAGCTCACCTATCCAAACATGTGTATTTTTTGCAGTGAAATAGCGCCATATTTTTGTCTTCAGTGTGCGATTGAACCTCTCAACCATGGCAGCTTTATAAGCACTTTTGACACTAAACAATTCCACATTATGACTTTTAAGGAGACTTCGAACATGAGAGTTTTCGAATTCCTTCCCTTGATCGGTCTGTATTCTTTGCGGAACACGCCCCTCATCGAAAATGCTCTGAAAAGCCGCTTCAACTTCTGGTCCTCGTTTAGATTTCAGCGCACGTGCCCAAGCATAGCGAGATAAAATATCTATTACGGTTAAGATGTATTTATAGCCATCATTGTACTGTGATATCTGTTGCATGTCAGCCAAGTCCGCTTGCCATTGACTATCTATATTGTTAACAACATATTTTCTCGTTGGAAACCGCTTTCTCGCATTTTTGTGAAGAGTGTAAGTCGGTTGACTCCTTAACCACTTCTTGACTTTCTCTATCCCCACACCTGCTGCACGAGCTAGAACCTCCGGACGACTGAAACTTGCGGGGTGATTTAAGTCGTAATAAATCTTTCTGAGTTTCACTGCTGTACTCATCGTCTTTGTTCTGATTTGCACGCGTATTACTCCCACAGCAACTGCTAACACAATTGATATCAACCTCTATTCCCTCTTCTCCTTTACCTTCGAGCGCAGATTTCAAACAGCAGCAAAACTTTTGTAGCGACATGATATGAGAGAAGCAAAGCTTAATTTATATTTGCTTAATATTTACTATAATCCTTTCCAACACGCATTGAGCGCCTAGTAGCTCTTTTTGGTTGAAGATCATCGGGATCATGAAGCTCTCGCTTGACCGCCATCGTGGGTGTTTTACTTTTTGTTTCATCTTGTAAGTGACCCTTGTCCAACTCATTCACAGTCGGTCCTCCAATAATATTGTGTGGTACATTTTGATCAGATAAAATTTTCTGAAAATATGACCACCCTTGTGGTGCACCTAGTTTTCGCCTTACATCTCTAACAGCATATTGCAGAAGGTCATCTATGTGACTATTTCTAATAACATCACCAGTTGTTTCATCTATTATCTCCCCTCTCTCATTGAACTTCACATGTGGATCAATGAAGTCAAATAATCGCTCAGCGCGCACACGATATGGTCGAGGTGTTGACAAGGTTATAAATCGTCGCAACTTATCACGAATCTGTCGCCTCTCATCAATGTTTTCAGCTGCTAACTGCATTCGTCGATAGGGATCCTTAATCTTCTGAATTTCCATATCCTTTTGTGTTAGTTCCTTAAGTTGATTCGTAATAGGTTGATCTATATTTTTGACTTCCTGTGCACTTTGTAATGTAGTCAATTGTACATACTCCTCTTGAGGAATGACTACCATCTTTGAATACGACATGTTTGAAAATAATAAGGCAACAAAGTACATTGCTTAAAACTAACTGTGAACCGAGAAAACTGTCATTGGTTCAGCGGAATTAGGTATGATATTTGTTCGAAATCGAAGTCGTTCCGGACATTCCTGGGTTAGATCAATAAATAGATAGCCATGTGGTTTCTTAGTTACATCTTCATATATTTTTGAAAGAACTTTAGGTTGTTGAGGTAATATCTGTCTACTGAGATGATGTATCTGACTGCTGTCTCTTGGATTTTTGAATATTGCCAAATAATGTGTATTCAAACTCCTAGTTCTTTGCTCTTTCCCTCCATCAAAAATGTTTTGGGTGATATAGATAATAAAAGCTTCCCTATGATGTGCAGTTTGAATGAACATTTCAGTTACATCCTTTGAAGATTTGCTTTCACGTAATAGATCATCTAATACTAGTAAGTCACCTGCTTTGATGTCTTCAGTTGTCGGTAACCCTTGCTTCACATCATAACCTTTCTGGCGAAGTGCAGAATGTAGTTGTGGTTGAAATATGCCATAACACCATTTAACTCTTTTAATTTCTTTATTAAACATCTCATTTCTAAATTGTAGTAATTGAGTTACAAAAGTAGTTTTACCGGACTGACTTGGTCCGGCCACACACATTGTGCGATCAGTGAATAGGCGAAAATCTGTCATCCTGAAATTTCAAAAGCTTTAAAGACCAACACCCACCAGTTTGCTTAGAATAAAACAAGTCATGTTCCATAACAACTTTATTTACATTTAGAAACTTTCATTTCACATTCACAGCATTTGTGTCAGCATTAAAATAACTTCTCGCGTCAATTTGAGCATCTTGGCGTTTCAATTTCAACTTAACACTCCCTTCCTTGGATTTCCGTCCCCGCTTTTTGCTTTCTTCAACATCCTTCCCATCTTTTGAAGTAGATTTATCGATGGTGATTAGACACTTATCAATCGGCATTGGCTCATAAACCAACTGTAGAACTTTCATTTGTAACGATGCCACTTTTCCGGTTGAGCCGTGAGCACCAATGTATAGACCGTTGACGTGTATTAAACCCATGTATCGTCCGCGCTTCAGATCATCACACTCCATTGTATTTCCAAGTAGATCGAATGCTTGAAAGTGATCGGACAATTTCAAGAATAGCGTATCGAACTCGGGTAAATCCTTATAGCCACTTCCTTCCTCTAACGCCTTCCTCCAATGTGTAGGAGCACTTTCGGGCAACACAACGCATTCCTTCGCCAAAGAGTCGATGGTTTTGAGTATCATCTGCTGCCATTTCGGAAAGGTTACTCGCATTTGTCTCATGTTGCTATAACCAGATGAAGACATACCATTACTGTGGAAAAATGGAACTTGAAGGTAGAAACCATCGTCACCATAGCTCAACGTTTGGAAGTAAAAGGTATTTCCAATCCCTTGAACCTTCCTTGTCGGTCGGAATTTAAAGAGATCACGTTCAAATGAGTCGCTCTCCTCTCTAACTATAAACATTTTTTGAGACATAATTCAATGTTGTACTTATTCGGAGCTTTTCAACCGTCAGCGATGAATGATAGCTTCAAAGTGATTAAAGAGTACAAGCGCGTCTCTCTTATATACATATTCACATGAGTCATCAATCAATGATGACGTGTCAATCCATGATTCGTCGTCTACAGCAACACTGCGGCACCTGCCACAACTTTCCCTAGTGGACTGTTGAGTACATTGTAAATGCTGTTTCCAATATCATTCAACATATTCAAAAACCCACCACCTCCACGCTGAACTAAGTTCCGCCTTTTCATATCACTGCTTCTTGGATTTGAAAATTTTCTAATGCTGTTTAGAGAATCAGTACTCAATAAAGGCTTGTATATTGGGAGGCATTTGTGTATTGCAAAAGCCAAATCACGAATGAAATCATCACTGGAGTTTTGAATTTATTTGCACTTAACTTTATTGTTTCGCATGCTGTTTAACTTTCGCAACGCCTTCTTAAACTGACTTGAAGGTCTAAAAGAACCATTCTTCCGAGAAAAAGATGCCTTTCGTTTTGCAGTCATTTTTATTGTGTTAAAAGCAAAGCATTTATAAAAATATACATTTTTGCTTAGTTCCATGCAACAAAGTCAAACGGTAACAGATGGTAGGTCGTAGTCATCAACATCACTCAAGGTCTGTGTCGTTGCAGTTATAAGCTGTTCTATATTACACATTAAATCCTTTGATAGAGGACAGCATGAACAGCATGGCTTTGAAGCGAAGACTTTTAAAAGATTAGCATAGTACGCTCTAAACTTGATTATGTCCCGGTCATCTTGCACTGCCACATTGACGCTCATCGACGGGGATCCGGTAAACATGTCCACCTTGAATTTACCACCATTTTCCTCATAGTGGCTAAATACGATTATATCATGCAAACAAGTCTTCAATTTCCGTGTTCTCATTTCACAATAGCAACGAGAACTCTGTGGAATAGCTTCCGTCAAACTCAGAGGCTTGAACACTTCATCGAGCCAAAATCGTAGTACTCGCGTAAGGGCATTGGTCAATGTCCTCATTAAGAGTTTCTGAAGTTCAATATCATCTTCACAATGATAGAATGTGACAATATCCTCCATCAGATCTATGAGATCAGCTTTGTAACCAATAACATCATTTGCAGAGTAGAAAATCTTGCTAGTAAACAGATTGTCTTTGTGAATAATTGAAACAGGAATGATCGTGGTAAATGGCATGTTTATTAATGTCTACAATCCTCAACAAGTATGGTTGTAATAGAAGTGTAATAACCTTATATACAAAAGCTGCACAATAGCAACCAATCACAGACACGCATGATGACTCATCATGAACGATATACAGTGACTGTTGAAATTATTTCTTCATCACAAAGGGGACAAAATGTAGTTTCCAAGGGTATATAGCATGTAGAACACATGACAAAATGAGAACATGGTAACAGGAGAAGGGATTTTTCCCGTTCAAAACACCTAATGCAGTTCCGTTCACATAATAGTTTAAACGTCTCTGTTTCTAATTTCTTTCTGAAGTCACTTTCATTGTTAGAACATTTTGATAAATCAATTGAAGGTTTCACTTTTTTTATCTCCGTTTCAGAAAGTTCCAATTTCATCCTCCTAATTTCACTGTCTTTATAATGTAGCATTGAGAAATCTTCTATCCAACTACGATCCAAATTGTAATTCATGGCATGCTCATCCAGATCCATTAGTCGTTCAACTAAATCACCAGCTTTGATATTTTCATTTAGATTTGTAACAGTTTCTATAGCCTTTAGCGAATAACCAAGGTCTCTTGCAACAATCCATGAAATTGGGTAACTAACCATCAAGCAACTTCCACGTATTTATAACTTAACCTAGTTATGAAAATAAATAAAATTGTCATCATAGTCACAATGGCCACAATTGTCGCATTTGAGCAAGCAGTCTCAAAACAAATACCTGTTTAAGTACCGAAATAGATGTTCGCATCCCTATTCTAATTCACATACTCTAATTCAATTTCGGAACAAGGCGTTCCGAATCATTGAGTATGATCTCAATTCGCCTATCAATCGGAACGCGGTTCCTATTTACATGTTCCTATCCATGTTCGCATCCATTCGCAATTCGGAACATGTTCATATCCATGTTCGCATTCGCAATTCGGAACATGTTCGCATTGGCAATTCGGAACACATGTTCCTATCCATGTTCGTATCCACTATCAGTGCGTCCGCAATTCTAACTACTCAGATTGATTAAATAAAGCACAAATTTAGTGAATCATAAAATCATGCCGATGAAAATATGAATGAAAAACTTGAAATTTCAGTCGATAGGCACAATAATATTTCAACTTCCACATGAAGACCTGTATTACAATGCGCTTCATGAAATTTCCTTGATAATCAGCTTAATTTCGCTTAAATATGATGCCTGTTAGTAAATTTTTATTCCTTTTTATAGCCGACAAGTTTCATACTACCTCTATAGAGGTAAGCTTATCAATTAACTTCGATTTTATGAAATGAGCTCGAGTTGAGCCCTAGCACCAAATATGAGATATGCAAATTCATGAAATTTTGAAGAGATTACCACGGCATTGACTGATCATGATAGCAATACAGAAGGAATGATAGTGTTTTATAAATCCTTGGAGAGGTAATATCTGTTAAATAAGTAATTTAATAAGTTGCTATTACTTTAATGCTCAGCCTTACTGACAAGAGTTTTTTCCTCAAAAACATGATCATGTCATAAACTTCTTGCCACTGAAAGATCAAAATATCATGCACGTAATCAAAGACAATGATCACAATTAGCTTTAAAAAGTTGCAAGTGGGTCCACATTATCAGATTTAAGAAATGAAACATAAAATTAAGTGAATCTAAAAGATCATGCCGATGAAAATTGAATTGAAAACTTGAAGTCTCAGCCAAGCAGCACGATAAGATCTCAACTTTTCCATGAAGACTTGAATTATAATGCTGTTCATGAAATTCCCTTGATAATCAGCTTTATTTCCACTTAACCAAGATATATGTTAATAAATGTTCATTTCATAAGTTTAATACTGCGAATGTAGAGGTTTCAAATCGCCAGCAGATAAACACAGGAATAATTTGCAAAACTTTTGCTTCTTATAAATTCACCTTTTTTTAGATCGCAGGAACGTAATCTCCGCAAAAAAACTGAATAATTTGATGTAGAAATTTTCACTGTATGCTGACATTTTTTTTTTAATACTTCGAATTGTCTGTCAAAATATCTCTTTGGGTAGCTACAAGGTTGACTTTGAAAGCAATTCAAATACACAGTTCTTTTTTTGACTGACCAATGTTCTTGAAATTGTGTGGTAGACTAAATTGATGTGATTGAAGTCTCATACAAAACCTTGAATCAGCTAGGATAAGCCTGATTTGCATTCCAATTCAAGTTTGAATTGACTAAAATTTAAATTTTAAATTCAAAATTCATTTTTTCAAAAATATTTGAAGTCTTTGATGACTTAGATTATTAAAGATTATTCATCAATATTCAGCATATTTGTCAAATTTAGTCACGAATATTTTATCTGTGAATTTTATTTATGTATGAAAACGGTGGATGAATTATTACAAGTACGAGTATAACGGATCTGTTTCACTCGGTCTAATAATTTTCTGTTTGGTAATTCATTCGAATAAGATTTCAAAATATATCTCCTAATGGCGAAATTAATAATATAGAAAAAGCAACGCCAAGGTTTTCATTAAGTGGCCCGATTTATTTCGCCGGCTCTTCTCAAGGTGAACACCGGAGTGAGACACATGGAAGTTGACAGCAGAATTGCAAGCATGAACGCAGTTAACAGACGGACAGACATGGACAGTATCTCGTGACATAGATAGCCGACACATTCACGTGGTCAATAAAACGTCTTCTACTGAAAGGTAGGGAGTATTTACAAACAGAAAAATTAATAAAGGCAAATAAAGTAATAAAGAAAATAACAAATAAAGAAATGTATATAAATAAAGAAGAAAAGAAAAAATAACATATAAAAATAAAATATAAATAATATAATATAATGATATAAAAATAATAATATAGAGCAGAAATTCATCAAAGTTTTCACAAGTGAGATCGTGCGGAAATCATCTTGATGCGGGTGTTATAAAATAGCATCATTGGTGAGTGAACATGAAAGCGTGTCATAGGAATTAGAGATGCGACTTAAATTCGAAAATCCGTGACCTAGTTGCATGATGTACCCATACTTTACAGATCCATGATTAGCAACTTACAACCATACACGTATGTAGCATGGCATCAAAATTACAAGCCAAATTTCCAAATAATTTTTTTTTTAGCATACCAAGAAATCCAAGTTATCCAGGAATGTCATGAACGATTCATCATTTAGGTCTATGACCGAAAAGAGTAATTCCTCTGATCGCATCATAAGGTCTCTAATGAGATCAAACGTCAACACTGATAGCGTCGTACATTTGCCAATTTTCAGAATTGTACCGAAGACTTCATATCGTAGAGAGAATAGCACCTGCAGAGTGAGTTTTCAGCAGCCCAGCATGCGTTTTTGGAAGTACATTGCAATGTCCGACTGTCGTTAAGAAGGATAATGCAAACATTACAATAATCTTCAATTGCTATACCGTACAATGGAATTTAGTCAAAAGGCAAAGAAGGATTGTTACTTTGATGCACTGAGTAAAGCATGCTTACAATTCTATAGAAGATAAGATAAACATCTCAAGAGTATCTGACAAGAACTCAATACTAAAGAAATCACAAATTAAACAATACATTATTGAATACTCGTATGCTACAAATTATTGGAAAATTGTCGGAATATCAGTATTCACTCGGGTATTTGACGGAAAAGTATGTCATTCGAACGAAGAATTTGAGTGAAATGACATTTGCATCTAGCCATGGTACTCCAGTATGTCTACCACGCGCAAATCTATATAATTATGGATGATCTGCTTCACTCAAAAAAAAGAAGCCTTTGAGATTTTTGTCGCTTCCTACGTATAATATTCCCAGATATAAGTCTACAATATTTTCAATCGCTATAATGCACGCATTCCTATCCAGTTTTTTAAATAATTGAAAAAATGATTAAAAACAAAACTGTTTGTTTTAATGCTTCAATAAACAGACCTCTTAACGCAAGTCACTGCCTGACAAACTGAAGTGCCAGCTATTGAGATAACTTTCCCAAAAAACAAAAACTATTTAATTGAGTGCCTATGTCACATACCGCATTCAGTTCTGTCAGTTGTACATGTAACTCTTCTAACAAAGCCGATATTCAATGCATGTGTTTGATATGACCTTGAGACTGTCTAGAAACAGTAAGATGAACTGTTGAGCTCCTGAAATTCATATAACATAGATTCGGCACACCCTCTGTGTAGAATCACACCTTGTAACTGACTTCATGACAGAAATCATTAAGCAGACTCATTCAGAATCACTTGAAGAAACAACAAGAGAGCGCCATGTCAAGGGACGATTTCCTTGAAGTTTTCTACGAAATTGATAAGAATTCGAGAAGTAAGTCCTTCGAAATTTCATATACTTGATAATCTTAATCATTGTCAACCTTCCGCCGCTAGTTGTATGTCTAGTTAAGATGTGACAAGGAATTGCAGTGAATTAAGTGAATTGATAAGGAATCACTTGAAACAACAGCATTATGGGTCAACAATAGGCTTGCCAATGTTTTCATGTGTTTGAAAAAAGTTGTGCATTTTCAGTGCAAATCTTTGGTATAATCTGAAATAGAACAATGAAATATTACAACCTACTTCGCACAGGTTAGGATTCATGTTTGACAACCACCAAATAACTGAAATGAGTTATCAAGCTGACTTTTGACAGGATGCGATAATTTTGAGATCTTGATGGTAAACATGTATTTGAACTTTTTATTTCAATTCCATTATCTTGTGTTAAAGACATCAATATTTCAAAATTTGAGATATCAAGAGAAATTGTCTTCACCTGGCTACCGGCACTCCGAGGGCTCTCCCTGTTCACGTTTGATTGCTATGATTTGAAACCCAATTAAGAAGCATGTTATTTGTAGCGCTATGTTCGACATTAAATATTGTGAGTTATTTTCCTAGCAAGGTGTGGAAAAAGAGAGGTTGGTAATGCACCTCGCATTGATAATATATGCAATCAATTGTATCGTCACTTCACAACTACCTCCCAAGTTCATCGTGAAGACTGCAATGTTTAATTCACAATTGCTAACTTTGATCAACTTAAACCGAACATATTTTTTTCAAAAGTATAGTTTGTAGCTCCGTCTCAAAGAAGAGTAACAGACTTTGGTCAACATTCTCAACAATTCATGTACAACCAATATTGTGCAAAATTGGAAATTTCAAAGTACGTACTGAATTACCATGTTCTGAAGTGAATGAAACTCCGTTTTAGCAACATAGTTGATTATAACATTGAAATGTGAGCCAAAGCTGTTGTATGTTGTTGTCCATTATATATTATTTTACCTAATACTTCGGCTGTCACACCCAACTTCTGGAGATCAAAGGCTTACAAAATATCGGATCGCATGATTTTCAAAAAATCAAGAAGTCTATGGCAGATTTGGCAATGCATGCAAGGTTTATAGCACTGGAAAGGCGATTCCCACCGCAGCCGCCAGCAACCATGATCATGCGATCCATTAATTTGCAAGCTTTTGCATTCCAGAAGCTGGCTGTGACAGCCGAAATATTAGGTCGAACAAAACATAGCAGTAATGGACAAAAACATATTATATTGCAGCTTTGGCTCTTATTTCTTAATTGCAATTAACTGTGCTGCTAAAACGGATTTTCATTCTACTTCAGGTCTTCTTATGATCTGAATGGGGAGACTGTAAAATAAAAATTCCTTGTTAATTCATTTCACATGAGGAGAGGAGATCTGTTGTCTACTCCTTTAGTAAGTAATTACATTCCTTCAAAATTTCTATATAGTGTTTTTAATATGATCTTGTACCGCCATAAAATTATTTAGTTCAGTCGCTCGCTTTTTAGCTAACGTGGAGCATTTTTTGAGTTGAATAAGCTAGAAGAAAGAAATAGACCCTTGCACTAAATTCTTAGAACATTATTCAAAGTTTCATGTCAATATCTTGCGACTTTTCTTGCTGTATTAATTCTCATTCTTGTACTACGCTCGTAGAATAAGCATGAAAACTACTACTTAAATGCGCCATATCTACAATCTTCAATAAGTAGTGTCTATCGTATGACAGTACTCAAAACTCCAAGCCATTATTATAAAGAGCCAATTGTGGCATAAAGCACGCAGAAGATCATAATTTGATTTGTAGAATTCTTTTGATAAGATCGATGTTTCCTTCAAATCGATCATTCAATGTTACTTGCAAAATGCTTCGGTGGCCTATAATATCGGACCTTAGTAGACGAATCATCTTTTAGAATAGTTTCAGTATTTGACCATTCAGCCTGACAAATTTAGAATATTTGGGGAAAATTCTAATACAATCGCTATACAACTACTTGCAGAACTCACTGGAAACGAATCACGTGGTTATCGTCTCTAAATTATCCTCAAGATTAGACTGGGTGGTCGAATCGACATTCCTATGAATAGATAAGGTTAAATGTAATCTTTGAGCTACTTTTTTCTGTTATAAAGCACTTCCTTGATATGATAATTCAAATGTCTTTGGCTATTTGTCATTAAAACTCAAAACCAATGAAGGCAAATAGCAGAGATTGCCTTAAGTTCTGGTGCTGTAGAAAGATTTACCAGAGCTCTCGGAGCCCCTCAGACACTTAGGGGAGAATTTACTTCAAGTCACTTCTTTGCCACTCCTTCTTTGTAGCCACTTTTCTTTCTTCATATAAAATCTTTGGATATCTGCAAGTCGTCTTCCTTCTGTACAACCCTATATGAAATTAATTTGAGCTTTAATTTATATCTAAGATAAAGGAAATTTTCAAAAATGTCAGAAAACTCTCAAGATTGCTGATTTTGAAATTTGACTTGTCATTTATTACGAAGATAATCGAGTTCAATCAAATGAATATCCCTTCATTTGAATGAACAACGTTCACGCAGTAAATATATTAAATACTGTGCTTCTCAGAAGTCTGGAAATACTACAAATGCGTCATGAGAGGTGTTATTCGCCAATTGAAATTTCTACAATGTAGAGTGGCCAAAGGAATGCATTATTGACGAGCATTATAAATTTGATTTCATCATCCTTCACTTACACATAAACCTAATCACAATCACATGTTATTGTATCAAAGCTAAATATTGGATGCTTTATTATTTACACATAGGCTTACTGCAGGCCTATAATAGCCAACATGCTAGCCGGTGTTGACGCCAATTTCATTTCCGCTTGACCGGAAGTCTGCTTCTTTGATTGATTGAGTGATTCGAATTTGAGCATGTCGCTTGGTTAAATCGACTCTTCAGATTTGACCTTTAGAAATTGCAATCAACACAAGTCATTACATTCGTCGAGAAAAAACCGCGTTTAGACTTTACTGACTCTGTTGTTACTTATAATCAATCGAAATAATGTTATGGACAGACAAAGCGGTCTAATTTTGGATGACCTGCGAGCATATCACCATAATATAAGAAGCTCAAAGCTCTGGTACATCCAGTTGATGGAATAGTGGACGGTAAATATATACGTGTGTGAAGTTGGCGGACCCACCCAGCGAGACCATTGCTCATAACAGCGAGATTCTATTCAAAGCAAATTTTACCTTATAAATTTCAGTATACTGATCACGAATCTGGGCTCAGATTTTACAAATTCGCAGTCGTGTTTGAAAAATTCAAATTTAAAGGTAAAAGTGGTTCCGTTGTAAAGTTAGCGGAAGCAACTTCTTAGTTTCATTTTCGAAACTTCTTAGTTTTCGCAGTAAATCAGTTTTATTTTGTCACTACCTGATCCAATTTGTTGCGGCGCTGATCACAAATATATGCTTCATTTTTCACAACAATGTATAGTCAATACCGTTGACATCGCAAGATAATTATGTACGTGTGTGAAGTTAGGGGAGCTACTTAACGGAACCATTTTTATTGCAGCATGATTCTTTGAAAACAACTTTTGTTGTATCGATTTCAGCCTTCTGATCATGAATCTGTGCTAAGATTACACAAATTCGCAGTAGTTATTGAGAAATTGAAGTTTAAATCAGAAGTGGTTCCGCTAATTTCACTAATGTAAAGTATATTTCATTGCTATGCACTTTTGAAAATTGAAGTGATATTGTCATTACTTTCACAGATGAAATTTCAAGAGAAGAACTCAATAATTATGCTGAAATTCATAGTCTGAATCCAAAGCTCAGCCAGGTAAGGATCCATGTGAGTGACTGACAATCTTTCTTCTCTTCTTTTTTTGTAATATTAATTGCTAATATCTTACCCTATCATTTTAGTCTGCCACATAAATTTAATGCTAACAAATTATGTTGTCAATAACAGTAATTTCACCTAACGTGCACAATATCAGTGTTTCTACATATTTGGAAAATGAAATTGTTGTGGCTAATTGATGCCCGGTGACTTATGGATGCAAATGCCATGTAACACCGACTTAATATCTGTTGAATAATGACGTGAACAATTCAGAGAATCCGCAAAACGTAGTTCTTGAAAGCATTCTGTCAGACAAAAATGTCAATCATCTGATAGATATTGGTAATGAATCAACGTGACATTTTCTGAAGTAATTTTGATATTTTTGGATGATGTAGCAAGTTAGATATTTGAAATTTGAAAAGTTTTTATTACAACTTTGTCCCTCGCAACTCTTCGCACTAGGACTGTCACGGCTTCACACTATCGCTGTAAGATGAAAAGTTACGCGCTGCTCAGTTGTAAAGAGTAGGTGCAAAGCCACTCCGTAGGTTTTACTACGATATTCCACGATTGTTTTACATTCTGCTACTGCAACTTTGTTACACATCATTCTGAAAGACTTAGGATGCATGGGCTATAATTACATCTTATGTCAGAAAGTTTTCATATTCAAGCACTTATGCAGCAGACGCCCAAGAATTTAGCTCAACCGGAAATGTCAATGATTTTAATGCTCATAGTCGCGCGAGAAAGGAATGAAGCGATTGCAGGAGACCTTTTAGCGGGTTGGTCAGTTATACACTTTGCTGGGTGTCAAATTTTTCAAGTTGACGTTTTGAAACGCTATATATAACGCATAATTTCTTTAAAAGCACATTTTCGCGAATGGATCCAGAAAAACTCTTTAAAAAAGAATGGTTGTGTCGTAAAACATTTCTAGATTCTAACTCTTACTCAAAAGTGTTCGACACAAATCTATATATCCTGCTTCGTGGAAATTCACTGATCGTAGTTGTGTCTAGAATTGATTGACAGCAAAGAGCGAGAGGGACCAATGTTCTTTGGATGTTAGAATCATGAGCCATATTCAGATTCTCCAATATTAGAAATCCATGTATTTGAAGATTGTTGCAAGCTTATTTAGTCTATCATGTCCTGAGATTTCGAATATTCAGCGCTATGTATACATCCTAAGATGCTCTAATTTTTTCGGGTTTCAACTCATTAAATAATTGCATGTAAAATGTACTCGTACTAAGATTATATGCAATATTCATATTACAATCACTATTAAATCCCCTTCGGATTTAATCTATTTATCCATTGTGTTAACATGCGTTTTAATTTCAATTCGTAAAATTGTTCTCTTACAAGCAATTATTTTCATGTCTGCAAAAAACTTACAAATGATCTACTGTTTGCGTTGCAGTCTATCAGTTGCAACATGATTGTGTAAATTGAACCATCTTTCTGCAGCTGGAGTTGAAAGTAAGATTGAAAAATAGCCCGAATAAGAAATGCTTCTGAGACTTTTCGCTGCACCATTTTATAGAGTTCATTTTTGCATCTTCATATATATGCATGCTTTCTTCTATGATTTTGGTAATGCTTTATTCGTAGTGGAAAATATGAAGATTTTGTCAGCAATGTTGGTAAAATTTATCGGTTATGGAGTAATGAAGAAAATTAAAGACAATGTAAAGTTATGAGAAATTTTACTCCAATGTTTCGGAAATTTCTGATATAAATTTTAAAGGAAAACAATTTATGTTGAATGTATAGGCCTACATGTATAGGAGCAACCTGCATTGTTGTTATGCATGTTGCCACATACTTTTTTGAAAGTAATTTTGCAATTCTTTCTGATAAAAATCTGTTTGCAAAATGGCTTTCTTTCGCTTTGAAAATCAGTCAAAATTTCGACCAAAGTTTCATTCATAGTGCAATGTAGTTTAACGTTTTGCAATCTTAGCACGTTGTTATTGAAAAATTGACTTCATTTTTTTTTCTTTCAAGAAATGGCTGGATTTATTTGATCCTGAAAACACCGGGAAGATAACGTTGGAAACGTTTTGTCTCACTATGGGAATTCAGACTGAGGAAGTGTAAGTAGAGCTCTTTGACATATCATATAACAACACACTTGTCGTATGGTGATGAGGTTAAACTTTGATGTGATCAGTCTCTCACAAGCGAGGGGAAACCGAGCAAAGCATTTAAGGCAGCTGCACTTCAATGGGTAGTGAATTCATATTTGAGCTGAAGCAAAACTGGCATTGCGAATGATGGGACTGGAGCTACACATCACAGCTACTAGATACGACACCTGCTGCTGTATCCAGCCCGAATCTCGAATGTGACCAAGACACTGGCGTGAACACGAAGGCAGAGACGTGACATATGCAAATCAATAGGTTGAGAGCAGTTTCAAAATTAGTTATTTTCAACCATTCAACCATTCAACGTTCCAACCATTCAGAGGATATGAAAAATATTTAATGCTTGCATTACACTTTCAAATGACAAAAAGAAGAAGACACAGAGGCAAAATGTTGGAGCATAGAAGTTGATGGAAACATGAATGTGCTTATATTTCCATCAGATTTTTCAGATGGAAGCATGAATCTGTTTATAAACATGAGCCACCGTATCCCAAAGAGATTCTTCAAATGTTATGCTCACAATAATTACTTACGGAAGCGAACGGTGGACTTGAACACCACTAATCCGGGATATTGGCAACGGTTGATGAGGTTCGATTCTTTCGACGCATAATAACGCCGATCAGATGGACATATTTAGCAATACGCAAGTGCAAGGTTCGTAGTCAAGAAATTCAATGAAGATAGTAAATGAGGATGTAAAGTGGTTTTTCACAATGAATTTTCGTACTTCTATCATTCTAATATTTCGAATATGATGAGGGTATCAGCAACCTTCTATTTAATATTTTTCCGCAATTCAGGTGTAAAGAAACTCTACTAGAGCCTCGATTTTCTTAATTATTCATTTAGTCTTTCAGTCTTTCAAGACGACGGGTCCCTCGAAATGCTATGCTTTTCTGTCTTCTTCGTAGCATTATTTTGCAGGATTTTTCATTTTATGAAAAGGAAGAATGAATTGAGACAACCTGTTTGGTGAAGTGTTGCTTATGATATTTTGAAGATCTCCAATCTAAAATGCTACCTGAAGAGATAACAAGTTTATTGAGCACCCTAGAGAAGCTTGGAAAGCAGAGCAATTATTGCTAGAAGTACCGTCAGTTAAGTTCAAACAGAGCTACCGAAAATCATACACCGGCTTTGATATATTTTACCTTGATAGACAAAATCGAAGGCAAACGTGGGTCGATGTGGAAGTGAGCTCAATCGCGAATGTGGTTCATCATGCAAATGATCGCCAGCTTGGAGAATGCATCCAAAATCAATTGATTGTAACAAATTGATTGTTGAAAAAGATAATTAATTGATAGCGACGAACAATTGCACTAAATTGACTGGTTGATTTCTAGTGCAATTAAAATATTGGAAGAATTATGACAGGATTCTGTGTAATGAGAGCTAAAAATCGAGAAGCTGTGTAATCGAGAAAGCTAAAAAGGAGATGTGTAAACTGAGCTAAAAATCGAACAGAATAACATTATAACATCACAACTTTACTACATCACAACTTTACTACATCACAACATCATATTGCTTCAAACTATGTATTTTGTCGGATGGAAGGCATATTAATGAATACGAGCAGTATTTATTTCTACTATCTTGCAAATTACAGGTGGTTTTAATGCATGAGCTTGTTTCTGGACAATGTATTGACATATAAGTCCAACTGAAAATGTGTACATGTAGTTGCATGAAAGCACTCATCCTGTCTAGTACTTCATAAGTTCATGCGTTGAATTGCTTGATGCAAAAGTCAAAAACAAAAAAGATCATTTGTTGAATATTATTAAATTTAGTAATATCCAATAGTATAATCAAATTTGGCATAATTAGTTGATCATTTCCTGCTGCAACTAAATTTAATTGTTTGTTGAACCTATAGACCTACAATTAATTTATTCCAGAACTTGATAATCGTATTTTATTGATTGATGTGCTCAATTCTTTTGCCATTATTTTTTGATAGCCCTGATGATAGTGTAATTGGTAGAAATTCATTGCTCTTCAATAAGGTGTGAGGATTCCTACTGCATGAGTGATCCACCATCCTCCTCTCCGTCTAACAGAAAACTTGTTGATGGAGGATATATTTTAATGGAAGTAGCCGTGCAAATTTTAATTTAAAATATACTTTCTTTCTTCGTTAAAGAAAGCGACGGTTCGAAGAGCGGACAGCATCTGACAACAGCAGCAGCACTGCACCTCCTTCACAATTTACGGTTATTTCTAAAGACATGGGAGAAGAAGAGACTGCAGATGTCTGTGAAGTTATTGACGAAGGAATGGAGCAGGACTTGACAGGCGTGGTAAGAAATTTTAAAGCCACTAAGAAACTTATGAAAAGTAATAAAAACCTCAGTTGGCTTGTTCAAGATTCAATTCAAATTTCAAATTTAGTTTTGCAAAGTGTTGAGTTTCGACAAAGTGTAGGCCTAATTAGCGAAAGTTTTAAAATGAATACCTACATCGTTGAAATTAATTCAATATTTATTTTCAGGTTTGACAATTATTCAAGTCTATTGAAGTGTTTACCTATCAATCATTTAATAATCAAAAGCGTGAATTCAGGTATCGCTGAATTACACATGTTCGCTGTCAGTGGCGTCGTCTCCGTGCCTGCGAGGTCTTCGACGCATTTCCAAAAATAATTACTTACGTTCATAAAACAAAAAGTCAAAATAGTTTTCATTTGTTTTTGATAGCAATTTTACGTTTACATACAGTTTGCAAGTCTACAGTTTCAAGTCACTACTCTCAAATAAGAGCCATTGTCAGTGGCGTCGCGTGCTCCCGAACCATAGGCCTTCGCTCCATAGTAGATTCCTATTTCTGCACAAACAGCACGAATTGCATAAAATAACTAAATAGACGCCATCTCAATTTCAATGAATTTTCAAACATACTTGTGCAAGTCAATTTTGTGCAAGACATGGAGCTAATTACTGTATAATGCGTGATATTACATGTGTTCATGACTCCGTATCTATATTTTCTCTATTGGCTTGATATATAAAAATTCTCGCAAAATATGAAAAATAGATTGTGGTAGCGGAATTGAATATACTGCATGTAGGTCACGAAGGGGTAGACGAAAATAAATGAATTTTGGGATTGACAAAGATATTAAGCAAGAATGCACGTACATGATTTACAAATGATTTTGATGTTCTTTTTTTTATCAAGCCAGATAGCAGCGCTCACTTGTCTAGTAGAGCAAATAATATAGAAAAATAGCACAATAGAGCGTTCTTTAAATTGCCGCATGCCTGGTGCATGTGTTAAAGGTTGGTAAATTAATCAGAAAGGTGCATAATATCTACACGTGTCTCCAGTAGTGGTATGTGCACATGTAATTTTTGAAGTGGCATCTCTGATTTTATCTCTAATTTAAGCAATTCATTCTGATTTCAAAATTGGACTATTCGCTATTGTTTGTCATCTTTCGTAGGTCAAGAAGCTAAAAAGATCTAAAAGCGTTTTACTTTTCAATATAAACTGTGAAACATGATAGTAGTGTTCCATTCATTGAAATATTATTCACTCTCAATCGCGAAGCAAGCAACTTTCAATTTCAGAAATCTATCAATTAAGTCGGCAACCTCAAAACTTTTTCGTACCTGCACTTGCAATATCGATAACATGCTATTCGTACGTCTAACTACGTTGCAGATTTGTATCGTACTACTTTCCTGTGTATTTGACCGTGTGAGCTGTATCAAAGACTCCTAGAATTCTGAGCATTCGCATGCAGCACTCTACCTACATTACCGTTTCGCTTGCATCCAATCTTCATTCGCTTCAACTGAAAACTTCAGACCCCTATCGATGAGCTTCCGTATATCATGCTCATCAGTGCAGGGAGCATATTGACAGCATTTTTTCAAAACACAGTCGACAAAACTACACGGTTTCTGAAACACGTTTAAACCAGTTCTCAAGTTTTACTTTAAGTCACAATTTCAAAGGCTTGCTTTACAACAACATTTGAAAACAATACTTGAGAACAGTGTAGGCCTTCCAAGCATGGTATAAAATGTTGTTCAAAACCTGATTTTAGAGGCAGTTCTAGAACTGTTCCTTTTGTTGCTTTAAACAACATGCGTGTAACTTTTCAAATGATTTATAATTCTAATTCTATTTATGCACCATGCGGTGGTTGTGCAGTATGGTATTTTGTAAAAGTCGCGAATATCATTGCATAAGTGCACTGATAGTCGCTTCCAATTCTTCTAAACACCAGCAAAAGCATTGAAGGCTGGCTTTATTGTACAGCTTGCAACATATATCTTATATCATGTGTCATTATTAGAAAGTGAGCACAAAAAACATGCATAAGATATGAAACAGGCCTTGTTTATTAATAACCATCATCAGAAACAAGCTTAATGCATCGAATTTCCCTTGAAGACCATACTCGATTTGTTGACTATCGAAAATTTGTACTGGTACCCAGCACCGATTCAAAGAACATTTTCGATGCAATTTTTATTATTCGCTCAGGACTTGTTGGAAAAGCTTCTCAAAGGAGTATATAATGCCTTTAAAAAATCCTTGCCCCAGTTTTGGAGATGGCTGTCGTGTATATTAGAATACAATAGAAATTTTTTTATTTCCATAAATTGAAGTTAATATTAACTTCTGCATATTCTGTTGTTGCATAAAGTACTAACTATTTGTTCCCAGATGTGATTGCAAAATTGTCCTGACAGGTCTCTCCAGCTGTGTGCTAGTCAGCCGTATCAAATATTAATATACAGAATGTAAATTTCTCCTTGCAAAGAAACATCATTATGACTAACTTCATATATCGATGAACAACTTGTGACCATTACTTTTCCGATTTTCACATCAATTTAGCTGATGTACCTCATTGATAAGAAGACACGCAAACGATACTCACCTTTTGTTTTAGTCCGACTATAACTCAATCTTATCGGTCTTACGAAACTTATCGGTTGAATGCCTAGAAATAATGTGAAAATGAAGATAAATGAATGCAGTTATTGCAAAGTGCAGCTTCTCTCCATACCCTTATAGCCATCGGCATTGTTCGGTTACTACGTTTTTGGCAATTCAAAATAGTGTGCAACCCCCATTGAACCACAAATTTATGAAAAAAGTTAAGGTGTGATAAAAGGAAGCTTTATAAACAGTATTTACTTGTTTAAACCGAAATTATGTTTTGCAAGCAACCGCTGATGGCATCAGACATTTGATATTAGAATGGAACGAGCTTATCAACTAAATATCTTACATACTAAATACCCTCTCATTGCTACCTGATGTGATATGCATTTACATCGTGTATATTTACATGCATTTACACGCGAAATCGTGTTCAAGCGGTAAAGGTAGCGAACAATGTTAGCAATCAACGAGCTGCTGTATATGCTCCGGCATTCCTCAGGGATCACTTTCCGGCCCATTTTTGTTCAACTTGGTGATGAGTTCCCTCAAACCACTGCTTGATATTAACTCAGTCATCAAATATATCGATGATTGCACATTTGTTATTCAGGTCACAAACTCATCGGTTTTTTTCTTGCTCTGATGAGCATCAGAATATGTTACAATGGTCATCATCGGTAGGTTTACATCTCAATATAAACAAGTGCAAACATTTGTCGATCTCCAAATCTACTACTAATGTGGCTCCTAACATTCCGGGTATGTCCTTGGTAACTGAAAATACTTGGGGTTTATTTCCCGAATGACCTGTAATGGAACAGGTAGATAGAGTATATCAACCTTTGTGCATATCGTCGTTTATATGCTCATAGAGTGCCAAACAAATTTATTGATCATCCGTGCATTATTCGAGTACTGCATGTAATGGCCTGATACTGTCGGTCATTGTTGGAATATTGTTTTCCTTTGATGATTCGATTATCTCAACAGAAAATTAGGATGTCCTGAATAAAATTCAACGAAGGGAACACAGACTCACTTGCTGAAATAACTGCATTGATGTTTATCCTAACATCAAAGCTCGGCGTGAA
>CAJQUW010012069.1:0-18065 GCA_907163375.1 Prostheceraeus crozeri | reverse complement strand
CCATGATTCCGCTACGTCTTCATAGCTGGAAGCGTTCCTATAATTGTTGATAGACTCCGTCTCCATTGATTATCGCCGCCTCCTACTACTCCTGGCAATGTACATAGACTATTTTTTGGATAAAAAACTAGTACCTACATAAAATCATAGCTTTGCTATCCTATCTCTGTTGAGCATTGCGTATCTTTTTAAGTAGCAAGCATGGTGCGTTTAAGTTTATCATGCCTTGAATTGACGCATAGCGACTCGCTACTCCCTTCTGTGTGAGTGTCTGATCACTTGGTCTCCATCGTCAGCAGAAAATCCCCTTCCTCTCATAAAATTTATAACCCTTCGATTTTAATATCCTTTGGTAGGAGAGCCACACACGATTAATGTCTCATTACGTTAGGTCAGAAATCACACAACTCCACCAACATTAACAAATTATGATAAATGTCTCAAACTAACGTGCATTTGCATGTTTGCTTCGGATGACTTTTGGCGTATATGTGATTCGAAGCCAAGAAGGCTATTCCTTCTCTACTAAATCGCTATGTAAAACTAGTCCTTTTGTTCACTTGTCTCGGTCATCCCGCATCTTTGACAGGACTACTTTGCATGCACTGTTCTGCTCGTACTTCTGTTTGATGGAGAATGTTAACATCGAAGACAGAACCTGCACTTTTGAAATAATGTGTTTGTAAAGATTCGGGTCTATTACAAAGCCGAGTCCTATCATCGAATAGAACTCCGACTTCCAGCAAATGATAAGACCTCACCTGGATCTCCTACAGAAGCCCTTTCTGCAAAGTGCTCATGCTCTTGTAATCATAATGAATGACTGCTACACGTTCGAGTTGTGTACGAATTACATCAAACATAATGCGAACATATCCTTATCGGTGCCACCATCGTTTACTAAGGTGACTTATACTCATACTTGGCGCTTTCTGTAATCGAAAGCAAGCCTTTCATAATACCGGTAGAGCATATCGCTCCCCCATTGACTCTAACATCGAAAGATCATCTCTTCCCGCTTTAGCCCTTGCCTCCTTACACCACATCATATATCCCTCCCATCTTTGGCATTTAACATTAGTGTATCGATTTCATTTTCCCTGCAAACACATTTTGACATTGCTGTCATTTGCCAAAGGTTACTTAGGACAATCGTTTTTTCTACGTGGAATCACTTCTTGCAAAATTTGGCTGATTGTTGTAGTTCATGATACAATACACTACACACATAGGTCAATATGCTCAAAATAAGAAGACACTTATGCACACATTAATTTATAATGACATGTACGACTACCTATTGACTTCCGATCTAAAAGTCACCGGTCCAATAGGGCAAAGATATGCTGGATCTATGGCTTTAACTACTAGAAACATTTAACGACGTGCAAAACACCCAAAATGTCATGTAATTATAATCTATTATGAATACTGTTAACTACGTCTTTGCCTCAAATATATTTAATAGTGACAACCTCTCCATTCAATTTTTGAAGACTGATCATTAGCGATATATATCTATAAAAATGTGACTTTAGTAAAATCCGGGCCGTTCGGTGAATAGCTGATAATTAGAGATGGTAAAATTCCATTTAAAACTTAAAGGCTTTGAATTCACAGTTTTCCCTAAAGGCAAAGACCTAAATTCAAGCCAAGCGCCATCGCGTTTTTGAAAGAATGTCCATTCACACGATCCCAAGGTTCTGTGGCAACCGGTGCTGATCGGTGGCAACGAATCAAGTTCTTGTAGACGGACTTCACTAAATTATCGTTGCACGAGCCATCGATGACGCGTAGGAAATGATTAGATTTTTAGCAGGTATGTTCCACATCCAAAGCCTACATCTTCAGGTTATTATATAAGCTAGCAAAATAAAAAATACTTCCTTATAAATATCTTTGGTGTGTTTTGATGTCCTTTGGGACCATACGTGCCGGTACTGTAGTTTCGGTCGTACCCTTTTAGTTTTGGCGGAACCAAAAAATTGCTCCAATGCTGTCAAAGTCCGTGGTTCCCGCTTTTTGGTACGTGTAGCACTTTTCGAATATGATCGTGTCCATCCTATGGGCTCTTTTCATTACTATTGATAACTTTAGCAGCGCCTGCTCTAATATCATCTTAATTAAATTTAGGTCTTTTACATTATTGCTTGATCTCATACCTCGTTGTAAATCAGAGGTTAGAGTGAAAACGGTTTTCAGCGTGATAAAGTGAATCAATGTAGTTATATGTGAAATCACAGAAATTATAATGAAACTAGCAGCTTTCCAATCGATGTTCAAAAATGATGAAATATCCCAATATACACTAAAATCACCGGACCAGTTTAATGTCTTGGATCTATCCTAGTCTTTGGTATATCGGTGCGGCTATCTCCTTGCAGTCGCGAATTTATATTTGTGCCGCTTGTGAGATGATAAAGATCAGCGTTTCTAGGGGTTGCTATAGCCGTTTGTCTTTGACATAAGTGGTAGCCGACATACCGTTA
This sequence comes from Prostheceraeus crozeri, assembly GCA_907163375.1. Taxonomy (NCBI): domain Eukaryota; kingdom Metazoa; phylum Platyhelminthes; order Polycladida; family Euryleptidae; genus Prostheceraeus; species Prostheceraeus crozeri. The sequence continues at coordinate 15,576 of CAJQUW010012069.1, read as the reverse complement.
TTTGCTTTCCGCCAGCCTCATGGTGTATCAGTTAGGTGTCGATTTTGTAGATTGGTGTAAAGATTAATGTCTTTGCAACAAATAGTAGGAAAAAGCAAGAATAAAATAAGGTTAGTCCCATTTGGGCAACGATTATTAGGTTGATGTCTTCATTTCGTGACGATAAATTCGCGAAAAATGACTCGATATTGTGGAGCAATAAAAATCCTTGGAAAGATTGATTATAAACATCGCATTCACGTCTTGTATTGTGAAGTGAATGTAAAAAAATATTTTCCTGCACCAGTATTGAAGCACTGTGTTGGCCACTAACACAGTAAGTTAAATAATGTCCATATTAATAAAGTGTGTACCAACCATAAAAGCAGCGAAAAACTCTTCGAGCAACTCAATGAAAACGACATGCCTAGTACAATAACTAATACCAATCTAGAAGGTCTCCATAAAACAAGGTACAAAAGATCTCTTAAATGCTCAAAATTAAGTAATTAATAGCACGGACCTATGAAAAGTTTAAAATAAATGTTTGGGTGATCTAAAAACGAAAAGGAACTTAATTTAGTAAATTCACAACAATTAATGTAGTTCGAGAAATAAGCTAAAACATTATCAAAGCGTATATCGCAAAATGGCTTACGGTTCTATCACTACCTAAAAGCTGAGAGCTCGAATGCTCTTGTTACCAATATATACGCAACTAGTCCGCATGTAATCAAACGTCAACCAACATTCATTTATCTAACTCGTATCCCGATACACTGTTCGCGGTTTCTAACCTCCCCGACAATCGAAGGAAGATCATATCAATATTCATAACCACTGGTACCAATTTCGACAAATGCAATTTATGTATAATAATTAACGTGATTGCAATAAATTGCCCTTCATTGTAAAAGATTGCAATTTAAAATACAGGTATATCAACTGCAACTTCAAATTCTTCTATAGTAACTGCAATTTTTTCATAATTCGCACAAATACTATATGAAAAAAGCAATACTGAATTCATGGATGTTTTGTACAATGTCCAGAACAGAACAACCTCATTATATATACATGTATGTTGGCAGACAAGACAACAGCCAATCCAAAACGCAATTGTATTGTTAAGGTATCTCATTAAACTTTTAAAAGTTCAACAGTCTTTGACACACTGAAGTTTCGTCGCTCCGTAGACTCGACTTGATTCATGGAAAGAACCCAATGCCGCTAAAAAAACCCGAACATTAGGAGGCAAGCGACAAAGAAAAGTCCTATAACAATAGACATACATTACAAAATACTGTCCATCACTGTCTATTCTGCAAGCGAAATGCATTCAAGGATTAACAGCAGAAATACATACTCTCAATAAACTCGCTAAAAAAAACTGAGCTAGCATTTCGGAGACAGGGAAGAGTAGTTAGCAAGTGGACTGACTCTTCATCTATATTGTGGAGAATTATTATGAGCAGGAGCGAAAGGGGTACAAGAACAAACACACACATAATACCAAGTTAAATATGTCATATAGAGTAAAAAAAGAAAAAACCTACCCCGACACCCACCCTACACCCTATACCCTACCCCCTTACCCCAGAAAAACCACCCCCCTACCCCACCCACCCTCCTCTCTTCCTCCTCCTCCCTGACCTGGGGTGTAGTGCCGCCCCGGGTGGGCTTGGGGTGCCGGCCTGGTGTCGTGGTGTGCCGGCCTGTTGGACATGAGGTGTCCCCAATCGTCTTCCCTTACCTTTCCCCCATTTCCTCGTCAAAAAAATGGTCTCAACAAGCTTTTCCAACCCGGGGGGGTACAGGGTGTGAGTAAATCCAAAGTGTCGAGAATTCGATGCGGGCCAGTGCTCGATATAACCATCGTCATTCCTCGTCAAAAGTTAGGTCGACAAGTTTTTTTTTTTCGTTTCCCCACCCATACCCCCTTACCACCTATCCCCGACAACCCCCAACCCCCCACCTAACCCCCCCAAATCCCCCCTCCCTCGGGCAGAGCTCAGTCTGCTATCTCGGCTTCTTTCTCTAGTGGAAAGGATATTTGTTCGTTCGGGTTGCATTCGAAAGAGAGAATGAAAAACCTAACCTATGACATTTTTTGGCGCGAAGTACAATCCGGATCAGGCCCAGAGACGTCAAAAGTTAGAGCGGTTTACAAATTGTTAGGAAAGGTTTGAAAAAAGTATCCAAACGTGTCAGAGTCAACTGTGTACGGTTAAAATATGAATAATATTTTTTCCCAAAGTGTCGAATTTTCCGCGGATGCGCCACAGTGCTACCAGCGTCCTTTCTCGTCAAAAGTTAGCTCCCGACAAGTTTTTCCCACCCTACACATCCACGGGGGTGGGGGGGTGAAACGTCCGAAACCTCCCCAACCCCAACCCCTTACCCGCTTAAAAACCTACTCCGCGCCCCGGCGATGAGCTAGCTTGCTAATCTCGCGCTTCTAGTGGAACGGATTTTGATCGATGACCGGGTTGCATACGAAAGAGGATGAAATTCAAAACCTATGACCGTTTTTTTTTGGCAGCGACGTTCAATCCGATCTAGCAGTGGCCGTTCAAAAATTAGAGCGGTTAAATACAAGATTTTAGGGCAAAAGGTTGAATAAAAATCCTAATGATGTCATAAGAGTGACTGTGTTACGGTAAAAATGATAAAATTATTTTTTCCAAATGTCGAATTGTTCGATTGCGCCATGCTAAACCGCTCGTCTTTACCTCGTCAAAATTAGGTCGACAAGTTTTTCTCCGCACCCTACCCCTAACCCAACCTACCCGACCCCTACCCCGTCCCCCCCTACTACACTACTCCTTCCTAGACATTGGCGGCTGCATTCGTAAATGTTAATACTTACCATATTGTTTGCGCATCAAGCCGTTCAGCCGGCAAAAGTGATAGCGTGTACAAAATTTTAGGAAAGGGATATATTCCGATGGCAACACGGTTCTAAAAAGTAAAATTCTTTCCTTAATTGCGATGTGTCGAGGCCCATGCTATTCCATCTCTTTGATCTCAAAAATGTAGGTCGACAATTTGTCCCTCCGCGACCCCATACCCACCTACCCTACCCGACCCCTACCCACCTCCCGTAGGGTGGGGGGGGTGGTGTTTTGTGGTAAACCCTACCCCTTCCCACCCCCCCCGAACTAGCGGCTATCTCGCTTCTTGGGAAGGATTTTAGCAGTCGGTGCATGCGAAAAGATGAAAAACTAACCTATGGTCATGTTTGGCCATCAACCATCCACCGGCAAAATTACGTTCAAATGTGTTAAAAGGTGTTATATATCATAATTCAGATGACTGTGACTTAAATATAATAATTTTGCCAAATTCATTTCGATCCCATGCTACCTGCGTCTTTCCTCCCCAAAAGTTGTCGTCAATTTTTGTCCCACCCTACCCTTCCATCCACCCACCCCTGACCCCTAACCCCTAAACCCCCCGAGAGCTAGCGGCTATCTCGGCTTCTATGACGATTTTGTTCGTTGCGTTCAATCGAAAGAGATAAAAACGAACCTAACTTTTTTGGCGAGATTCAAGCCGATCACACCTTCTAAAGTTAAGTCGTTACAAATTTTAAGGAAAAGGGTTTTTTTTTTTGGCGAAATTAAAAAACCTAAGTGGCGAGTGCACTGTGTACGTAAAAATGAAAAAATTTTTCCAAGTGGTCGAAGTTTCATGCGCCAGTGCTACCACGTAGTCTCGTCGCAAAAGTTTATCACAAGTTGTTCCCACCCTACCCCCTAACCACCCCTACCCCTACCCCCCCCGGAAGCTAGCTGCTATCTCCCTTCGTGGGACGAGTCTTGTTCGTCTTCATTCAATGAGATGAAAAACTAACCGATACATTTGTTGTTGCGCGAGCAATCCGTCATACGTTCACATGGGGACCGTTACAAAGTTTAGTATGGAGGTGAATTAAATCCAAGCCAATCCGGTACGTAAAAATGAAATAATTTTTCCAAAGTGAGCGAATTTCGGATCCCTTAGTCATCGTCTACTCGTCAAAAGTATCGACATTTTTGCCCACCCGACCTACCCCCCTACCCCTGACCGAAAACCCTAAATTATATAAACAAAAAAAAAAAAACATAAAATAAACAAAATAAAAAAAAAAAGAAACAAAACCCCCTAAAAAAAAAAAAAAAAAAAATAAAAAAAATAAATAAACAAACTACATAACAACCACAAAAACTAAACCCTGAAAACCACAAAAACACAAAAACTAAAAAAAAAACCAAAACAAAATAAGAAAAAACCCAACCAAAAACAAACAACAAACCCAACAATAAGAACGAAATCCAAAAAAATACCCACTACCCAAATAAAACAAAAAACAACAACCAAAAAACACCACCAGAAACGCATAAGACCACACACCAAACCAAAAAAAACCCCCTAACAAAAAAAAAAAAAAACAAAAAAAATAACAATTAAAAACCACAAGACAAAAATACAAAAAATAACCCTAACCTACAACAAAAAAAAAAAACAAAAACAAAACAACTAAAAAAAAACCCAAAAAAAACTCTAACCTTACAGCAAAAAAAAACCCCCCAAAAACAATTAAGCACACCCTACCCTACTAAAAACTAAACCAACAAAAACCAAAAAAAAAAAAAGAAAAACAAAAAAACAAAAAAAAAAAAACCACACCCCCTAAACAAAAAAAATCGACACCCTAACTAACCAACTACAAAAAAAAAAAAAAGAACCAAAAGCTAACAAAAAACCCAAAAAAAACCCCTAAAACTATAACAACCCCCCTAAAGAAATAAAAAACAAAAAAACCCAAAACATAACTCACAAGTAAAACAACATAAAAACAAAAAATTAAAAACCAGATTAAACCCCCCTAAACAAAAAAGTAAAAAAAACAAAAAAAAAAACCAAAATACACCACCAAAAAAAAAATAAAAACCCCCCACGAAAAACTAGAGAAACAACCAAACCCCAAACAAAAACAAAAAAAAAAACCCTCTAAAAAAATAACAAAAGAAAATAACCAATCAAATCACCCCTAACCCCCTTAAAACCTAATGAAAAATAAAAAAAATAAAAACCCTAAAAAAAAAAAAAAATAAAAACTAAACTATCCAAACAATAAAAAAAAAAAAAAAAAAAAACAAAACAAACCAAAAACACTAAAAATTTAAAAAAAACAAAAAAAACACAACACAATCAACTAAACTATAACCCAAAACACAAACTACAAAAAAAAAACTTCAAAAAAACTAAAAAAAAAAAAAAAAAAAAAAAAACAAAAACTACAAAACAAAAAAAAAAAAACCCCCCTAACCTAATAATCAAAAATACAATAAAATACAAATAAAAAAAAAAAAAAAAACCCCCCCTAAATAACAAAAAATAAAAACCTTAAACAACCACCCCACCTAAAACCTAATAACACCAAAAAAAAAAAACAAAAAAAAAACAAAAACGTAAACAATAACCACCACCATAAAAACAAAATAACCAAAAAAACCAACCGAAAACCGCACAACACAAAAAAAACTAACCCTTACACCCCATAACCTAACAATAAAACCCTAAAAAAAAAACCAAACACCAAACCATAAACATAAAAAAACGAAAACAATCCAATAAAAAAATTCAAACACTAACAAAAAAAAACAAAAAAAACAAAACTAATAAAAAAAAAAAAAAAAAAACAAAAAAAAAAAAAAAAACACCCTAACACACCCTAAAAAAAAAACTAAAAAAACCCCAAAAAAAAAACCCCCCTAAACAAAAAACCAAAATGAAACCCAACAAACAAAAACAAAAAAAAAAACTACCTAAAAAAAAAAATAAAATAACCTCACTTAAAACAAAAAAAAACAGAAGAAACTAACACAAAACCTAAAAAAAAAACAAAAAAATAAAACTAAAAAACTCAAAAAAAAAACAAAAATTAAAAAACCTAAAAACTAAACTACCCCTAACCCCCCTAAAAAAAAAACCAAAAAAAAAAAAAAACAAAAAAAAAAACCACACCAAAAATAATACTAAAAAAAAAAAAAACAAAAAAAAAACCCCCCAAAAAAAAAAACAAAAAAAAAAAAAACTAAACCCAAAACCACAAACTCTAAAAAAAAAAAAAACACTACCGAACCCCCTAAAACAACACCAAAAAAAACACAAAAACAAAACAAACAAAAAACACCTCAACAAAAACCAACAAAACAAAAACAAAGATAAACCCAGAATCAAACCCCAAAAAAAAAAAAAAACCTTATAAAAACCTAAAAAAACATAAAAAAAACAAAAACCAAACTAATACCCAAAAAAAAACAAAAAAACAAAAAAAACTAATAAACCTAAAAAAAAAAAAGAAAAAAAAACAAAATAAAAACAAAAAAAAAAACAAAAAAAAAAAAAAAACAACCCCACCCATCCAACCACCCTAGCACCCAACCAACCTCACCAACACCAACACCAAAAAACCCAAAAATTCCCAACTCCACACAACACTACCACAAACAAAAAAAAAAACAAAAACCACAAAAAAACAACAAAAAAAAAAAAAAATAAAAAAACAAAACAAAAAAAATAACAAAATAAAAAATAAACAAAAAAAAAAAAAAAAACCCTCACTAACTCCACCACACCAAACCCACAAACACCAAAAAACCTAAATAAAAACAAACACTAAAATATAAACAAAAAAAAAACACCAACAAAAACAACAACCAACCTACAAAAAACCGACCCTCAATCCAACCAAATACCACTACACAAAAAATACAACACCTAACTAATAACAAAAACAAAACAAAAACACACAAAATTAAACCGACAAAAACAAAACAAAAACAAAACCAACCTAAAAACAACAAAAACAATAAACACCCCCTAAAAACCACAAAAAAAAAGAAAACAAAAACCCCCCCTAAAAAAACAACCAAAACACAACAAAAAAAAACTAACCTACCCCCCACCCCAATCGCCCCCCACCAAATAACACCCACAAAAAAAAAATAAAAAATACCCCCCCACCACCCCCTAAACTACACCAAAAACCAAATCCAACATCAAAAAACCCAAAACCCCCCCACCCGACCCCAACCACCCCAACCACAAAAACGAGGCCCACCCCCCCCAAACCTAAACCAAGCCAAAAAAATCAAAAACACAAACTACCCTAACAAAACCCCCTAAACTATAAACCAACAACACAATACGAAAAACCCACCTACACAAACACAAAACACACAAAACAACCCCCTATAAAATCACCACAAAAAAAACACCACCAAATAACCTACGATTATCCGAGTGCCTGTGTACGGTAAAAATGACAAATTTTTTCAAAGGTGTCGTATTTCGATGCGCCAGTGCTCCCAGCGTCTTTCTCGTCAAAATAAGGTCGACAAGTTTTTCCCACCCTACTACCCCTACCCCAACCCCCCGGGAGAGCTAGCTGCTATCTCGGCTTCTAGTGACGGATTTTGTTCGTTCGGGTTGCATTCGAAAGAGGATGAAAAACTAACCTATGACATTTTTTGGCGCGAGTCAATCCGATCAGCCGTTCAAAAGTTAGAGCGGTTACAAGATTTTTGGAAAGGTTGAAAAAATCCTAAGTGTCAGAGTGACTGTGTACGGTAAAAATGAAAAATTTTTTCCAAAGTGTCGAATTTCGATGCGCCAGTGCTACCATCGTCTTTCTCGTCAAAAGTTAGGTCGACAAGTTTTTCCCACCCTACCCCTACCCCCCTACCCCTACCCCCCCCGGGAGAGCTAGCTGCTATCTCGGCTTCTAGTGGACGGATTTTGTTCGTTCGGGTTGCATTCGAAAGAGGATGAAAAACTAACCTATGACATTTTTTGGCGCGAGTCAATCCGATCAGCCGTTCAAAAGTTAGAGCGGTTACAAGATTTTAGGAAAGGTTGAAAAAATCCTAAGTGTCAGAGTGACTGTGTACGGTAAAAATGAAAAATTTTTTCCAAAGTGTCGAATTTCGATGCGCCAGTGCTACCATCGTCTTTCTCGTCAAAAGTTAGGTCGACAAGTTTTTCCCACCCTACCCCTACCCCCCTACCCCTACCCCTACCCCCCCCCGGGAGAGCTAGCTGCTATCTCGGCTTCTAGTGGACGGATTTTGTTCGTTCGGGTTGCATTCGAAAGAGGATGAAAAACTAACCTATGACATTTTTTGGCGCGAGTCAATCCGATCACCGTTCAAAAGTTAGAGCGGTTACAAGATTTTAGGAAAGGTTGAAAAAATCCTAAGTGTCAGAGTGACTGTGTACGGTAAAAATGAAAAATTTTTTCCAAAGTGTCGAATTTCGATGCGCCAGTGCTACCATCGTCTTTCTCGTCAAAAGTTAGGTCGACAAGTTTTTCCCACCCTACCCCTACCCCCCTACCCCTACCCCTACCCCCCCGGGAGAGCTAGCTGCTATCTCGGCTTCTAGTGGACGGATTTTGTTCGTTCGGGTTGCATTCGAAAGAGGATGAAAAACTAACCTATGACATTTTTTGGCGCGAGTCAATCCGATCAGCCGTTCAAAAGTTAGAGCGGTTACAAGATTTTAGGAAAGGTTGAAAAAATCCTAAGTGTCAGAGTGACTGTGTACGGTAAAAATGAAAAATTTTTTCCAAAGTGTCGAATTTCGATGCGCCAGTGCTACCATCGTCTTTCTCGTCAAAAGTTAGGTCGACAAGTTTTTCCCACCCTACCCCTACCCCCCTACCCCTACCCCTACCCCCCCCCGGGAGAGCTAGCTGCTATCTCGGCTTCTAGTGGACGGATTTTGTTCGTTCGGGTTGCATTCGAAAGAGGATGAAAAACTAACCTATGACATTTTTTGGCGCGAGTCAATCCGATCAGCCGTTCAAAAGTTAGAGCGGTTACAAGATTTTAGGAAAGGTTGAAAAAATCCTAAGTGTCAGAGTGACTGTGTACGGTAAAAATGAAAAATTTTTTCCAAAGTGTCGAATTTCGATGCGCCAGTGCTACCATCGTCTTTCTCGTCAAAAGTTAGGTCGACAAGTTTTTCCCACCCTACCCCTACCCCCCTACCCCTACCCCTACCCCCCCCCGGGAGAGCTAGCTGCTATCTCGGCTTCTAGTGGACGGATTTTGTTCGTTCGGGTTGCATTCGAAAGAGGATGAAAAACTAACCTATGACATTTTTTGGCGCGAGTCAATCCGATCAGCCGTTCAAAAGTTAGAGCGGTTACAAGATTTTAGGAAAGGTTGAAAAAATCCTAAGTGTCAGAGTGACTGTGTACGGTAAAAATGAAAAATTTTTTCCAAAGTGTCGAATTTCGATGCGCCAGTGCTACCATCGTCTTTCTCGTCAAAAGTTAGGTCGACAAGTTTTTCCCACCCTACCCCTACCCCCCTACCCCTACCCCTACCCCCCCCCCGGGAGAGCTAGCTGCTATCTCGGCTTCTAGTGGACGGATTTTGTTCGTTCGGGTTGCATTCGAAAGAGGATGAAAAACTAACCTATGACATTTTTTGGCGCGAGTCAATCCGATCAGCCGTTCAAAAGTTAGAGCGGTTACAAGATTTTAGGAAAGGTTGAAAAAATCCTAAGTGTCAGAGTGACTGTGTACGGTAAAAATGAAAAATTTTTTCCAAAGTGTCGAATTTCGATGCGCCAGTGCTACCATCGTCTTTCTCGTCAAAAGTTAGGTCGACAAGTTTTTCCCACCCTACCCCTACCCCCCTACCCCTACCCCTACCCCCCCCGGGAGAGCTAGCTGCTATCTCGGCTTCTAGTGGACGGATTTTGTTCGTTCGGGTTGCATTCGAAAGAGGATGAAAAACTAACCTATGACATTTTTTGGCGCGAGTCAATCCGATCAGCCGTTCAAAAGTTAGAGCGGTTACAAGATTTTAGGAAAGGTTGAAAAAATCCTAAGTGTCAGAGTGACTGTGTACGGTAAAAATGAAAAATTTTTTCCAAAGTGTCGAATTTCGATGCGCCAGTGCTACCATCGTCTTTCTCGTCAAAAGTTAGGTCGACAAGTTTTTCCCACCCTACCCCTACCCCCCTACCCCTACCCCTACCCCCCCCCGGGAGAGCTAGCTGCTATCTCGGCTTCTAGTGGACGGATTTTGTTCGTTCGGGTTGCATTCGAAAGAGGATGAAAAACTAACCTATGACATTTTTTGGCGCGAGTCAATCCGATCAGCCGTTCAAAAGTTAGAGCGGTTACAAGATTTTAGGAAAGGTTGAAAAAATCCTAAGTGTCAGAGTGACTGTGTACGGTAAAAATGAAAAATTTTTTCCAAAGTGTCGAATTTCGATGCGCCAGTGCTACCATCGTCTTTCTCGTCAAAAGTTAGGTCGACAAGTTTTTCCCACCCTACCCCTATACCCCCCTACCCCTACCCCCCCCCCGGGAGAGCTAGCTGCTATCTCGGCTTCTAGTGGACGGATTTTGTTCGTTCGGGTTGCATTCGAAAGAGGATGAAAAACTAACCTATGACATTTTTTGGCGCGAGTCAATCCGATCAGCCGTTCAAAAGTTAGAGCGGTTACAAGATTTTAGGAAAGGTTGAAAAAATCCTAAGTGTCAGAGTGACTGTGTACGGTAAAAATGAAAAATTTTTTCCAAAGTGTCGAATTTCGATGCGCCAGTGCTACCATCGTCTTTCTCGTCAAAAGTTAGGTCGACAAGTTTTTCCCACCCTACCCCTACCCCCCCTACCCCTACCCCTACCCCCCCCGGGAGAGCTAGCTGCTATCTCGGCTTCTAGTGGACGGATTTTGTTCGTTCGGGTTGCATTCGAAAGAGGATGAAAAACTAACCTATGACATTTTTTGGCGCGAGTCAATCCGATCAGCCGTTCAAAAGTTAGAGCGGTTACAAGATTTTAGGAAAGGTTGAAAAAATCCTAAGTGTCAGAGTGACTGTGTACGGTAAAAATGAAAAATTTTTTCCAAAGTGTCGAATTTCGATGCGCCAGTGCTACCATCGTCTTTCTCGTCAAAAGTTAGGTCGACAAGTTTTTCCCACCCTACCCCTACCCCCCTACCCCTACCCCTACCCCCCCCCGGGAGAGCTAGCTGCTATCTCGGCTTCTAGTGGACGGATTTTGTTCGTTCGGGTTGCATTCGAAAGAGGATGAAAAACTAACCTATGACATTTTTTGGCGCGAGTCAATCCGATCAGCCGTTCAAAAGTTAGAGCGGTTACAAGATTTTAGGAAAGGTTGAAAAAATCCTAAGTGTCAGAGTGACTGTGTACGGTAAAAATGAAAAATTTTTTCCAAAGTGTCGAATTTCGATGCGCCAGTGCTACCATCGTCTTTCTCGTCAAAAGTTAGGTCGACAAGTTTTTCCCACCCTACCCCTACCCCCCTACCCCTACCCCTACCCCCCCGGGAGAGCTAGCTGCTATCTCGGCTTCTAGTGGACGGATTTTGTTCGTTCGGGTTGCATTCGAAAGAGGATGAAAAACTAACCTATGACATTTTTTGGCGCGAGTCAATCCGATCAGCCGTTCAAAAGTTAGAGCGGTTACAAGATTTTAGGAAAGGTTGAAAAAATCCTAAGTGTCAGAGTGACTGTGTACGGTAAAAATGAAAAATTTTTTCCAAAGTGTCGAATTTCGATGCGCCAGTGCTACCATCGTCTTTCTCGTCAAAAGTTAGGTCGACAAGTTTTTCCCACCCTACCCCTACCCCCCTACCCCTACCCCTACCCCCCCCCCGGGAGAGCTAGCTGCTATCTCGGCTTCTAGTGGACGGATTTTGTTCGTTCGGGTTGCATTCGAAAGAGGATGAAAAACTAACCTATGACATTTTTTGGCGCGAGTCAATCCGATCAGCCGTTCAAAAGTTAGAGCGGTTACAAGATTTTAGGAAAGGTTGAAAAAATCCTAAGTGTCAGAGTGACTGTGTACGGTAAAAATGAAAAATTTTTTCCAAAGTGTCGAATTTCGATGCGCCAGTGCTACCATCGTCTTTCTCGTCAAAAGTTAGGTCGACAAGTTTTTCCCACCCTACCCCTACCCCTACCCCCCTACCCCTACCCCTCCCCCCGGGAGAGCTAGCTGCTATCTCGGCTTCTAGTGGACGGATTTTGTTCGTTCGGGTTGCATTCGAAAGAGGATGAAAAACTAACCTATGACATTTTTTGGCGCGAGTCAATCCGATCAGCCGTTCAAAAGTTAGAGCGGTTACAAGATTTTAGGAAAGGTTGAAAAAATCCTAAGTGTCAGAGTGACTGTGTACGGTAAAAATGAAAAATTTTTTCCAAAGTGTCGAATTTCGATGCGCCAGTGCTACCATCGTCTTTCTCGTCAAAAGTTAGGTCGACAAGTTTTTCCCACCCTACCCCTACCCCCCTACCCCTACCCCTACCCCCCCCCGGGAGAGCTAGCTGCTATCTCGGCTTCTAGTGGACGGATTTTGTTCGTTCGGGTTGCATTCGAAAGAGGATGAAAAACTAACCTATGACATTTTTTGGCGCGAGTCAATCCGATCAGCCGTTCAAAAGTTAGAGCGGTTACAAGATTTTAGGAAAGGTTGAAAAAATCCTAAGTGTCAGAGTGACTGTGTACGGTAAAAATGAAAAATTTTTTCCAAAGTGTCGAATTTCGATGCGCCAGTGCTACCATCGTCTTTCTCGTCAAAAGTTAGGTCGACAAGTTTTTCCCACCCTACCCCTACCCCCCTACCCCTACCCCCCCCCCGGGAGAGCTAGCTGCTATCTCGGCTTCTAGTGGACGGATTTTGTTCGTTCGGGTTGCATTCGAAAGAGGATGAAAAACTAACCTATGACATTTTTTGGCGCGAGTCAATCCGATCAGCCGTTCAAAAGTTAGAGCGGTTACAAGATTTTAGGAAAGGTTGAAAAAATCCTAAGTGTCAGAGTGACTGTGTACGGTAAAAATGAAAAATTTTTTCCAAAGTGTCGAATTTCGATGCGCCAGTGCTACCATCGTCTTTCTCGTCAAAAGTTAGGTCGACAAGTTTTTCCCACCCTACCCCTACCCCCCTACCCCCCTACCCCTACCCCCCCCGGGAGAGCTAGCTGCTATCTCGGCTTCTAGTGGACGGATTTTGTTCGTTCGGGTTGCATTCGAAAGAGGATGAAAAACTAACCTATGACATTTTTTGGCGCGAGTCAATCCGATCAGCCGTTCAAAAGTTAGAGCGGTTACAAGATTTTAGGAAAGGTTGAAAAAATCCTAAGTGTCAGAGTGACTGTGTACGGTAAAAATGAAAAATTTTTTCCAAAGTGTCGAATTTCGATGCGCCAGTGCTACCATCGTCTTTCTCGTCAAAAGTTAGGTCGACAAGTTTTTCCCACCCTACCCCTACCCCCCTACCCCTACCCCTACCCCCCCCGGGAGAGCTAGCTGCTATCTCGGCTTCTAGTGGACGGATTTTGTTCGTTCGGGTTGCATTCGAAAGAGGATGAAAAACTAACCTATGACATTTTTTGGCGCGAGTCAATCCGATCAGCCGTTCAAAAGTTAGAGCGGTTACAAGATTTTAGGAAAGGTTGAAAAAATCCTAAGTGTCAGAGTGACTGTGTACGGTAAAAATGAAAAATTTTTTCCAAAGTGTCGAATTTCGATGCGCCAGTGCTACCATCGTCTTTCTCGTCAAAAGTTAGGTCGACAAGTTTTTCCCACCCTACCCCTACCCCCCTACCCCTACCCCTACCCCCCCCCCCGGGAGAGCTAGCTGCTATCTCGGCTTCTAGTGGACGGATTTTGTTCGTTCGGGTTGCATTCGAAAGAGGATGAAAAACTAACCTATGACATTTTTTGGCGCGAGTCAATCCGATCAGCCGTTCAAAAGTTAGAGCGGTTACAAGATTTTAGGAAAGGTTGAAAAAATCCTAAGTGTCAGAGTGACTGTGTACGGTAAAAATGAAAAATTTTTTCCAAAGTGTCGAATTTCGATGCGCCAGTGCTACCATCGTCTTTCTCGTCAAAAGTTAGGTCGACAAGTTTTTCCCACCCTACCCCTACCCCCCTACCCCTACCCCTACCCCCCCCCGGGAGAGCTAGCTGCTATCTCGGCTTCTAGTGGACGGATTTTGTTCGTTCGGGTTGCATTCGAAAGAGGATGAAAAACTAACCTATGACATTTTTTGGCGCGAGTCAATCCGATCAGCCGTTCAAAAGTTAGAGCGGTTACAAGATTTTAGGAAAGGTTGAAAAAATCCTAAGTGTCAGAGTGACTGTGTACGGTAAAAATGAAAAATTTTTTCCAAAGTGTCGAATTTCGATGCGCCAGTGCTACCATCGTCTTTCTCGTCAAAAGTTAGGTCGACAAGTTTTTCCCACCCTACCCCTACCCCCCTACCCCTACCCTACCCCCCCGGGAGAGCTAGCTGCTATCTCGGCTTCTAGTGGACGGATTTTGTTCGTTCGGGTTGCATTCGAAAGAGGATGAAAAACTAACCTATGACATTTTTTGGCGCGAGTCAATCCGATCAGCCGTTCAAAAGTTAGAGCGGTTACAAGATTTTAGGAAAGGTTGAAAAAATCCTAAGTGTCAGAGTGACTGTGTACGGTAAAAATGAAAAATTTTTTCCAAAGTGTCGAATTTCGATGCGCCAGTGCTACCATCGTCTTTCTCGTCAAAAGTTAGGTCGACAAGTTTTTCCCACCCTACCCCTACCCCCCTACCCCTAACCCCCCCCCCGGGAGAGCTAGCTGCTATCTCGGCTTCTAGTGGACGGATTTTGTTCGTTCGGGTTGCATTCGAAAGAGGATGAAAAACTAACCTATGACATTTTTTGGCGCGAGTCAATCCGATCAGCCGTTCAAAAGTTAGAGCGGTTACAAGATTTTAGGAAAGGTTGAAAAAATCCTAAGTGTCAGAGTGACTGTTTACGGTATAAATGAAAAATTTTTTCCAAAGTGTCGAATTTCGATGCGCCAGTGCTACCATCGTCTTTCTCGTCAAAAGTTAGGTCGACAAGTTTTTCCCACCCTACCCTAACCCCCCTACACCCCCTACCCCTACCCCTAACCCCTCACCCCCCCCCCCCTCGGGAGAGCTGGCTGCGATTCTTGGATTTAGTGGACGGATTTTGTGCGTGCCATAGGCTCGTTTGAAGCTAAGAGTGAGACAAATTCAGGGAAAGAAACGGTTGTTCTTTCTGTCTTCGTTTAGCATGTGTGAGCCATTTAAGAATTTGGGCCATTGTGTGAAATAACAACAGAGTTAGAATTTTGGACGTATTTGGGCTGTTAGCGCCGAAACGATGCACTCGGATTAGGGAAAAAGGATTTCAGATTTGGCATATCAGCGTGAAATTTCTCTATCTGTATGGTGAGTTTCAAGTTATCGGATATTTTGAAGTCAATCGGAGAGAACAAAAAAATTTTCAACATTTTTCGAAAAAACGACAGAGTTAGAATTTTGCGATGGCTGCTTCTGTGGAGCCGCAAAACGAAAGCATCTCGGATGGGAAAAAACGGAGGCTCTGATTTGGATTCTAGCGTCATATTCTTTTACATGGCCATAAGTATGTATTGATATTTAATAGGGATGTCATTTCCAAGCTCAATCGAACTCCAGGAATCGGATGATAGACGGGTTTTTTTCAGTGTTTGGATGATGGGTATTACGTCATCTGTGATCGCCACCCACT
>CAJQUW010012067.1:0-219587 GCA_907163375.1 Prostheceraeus crozeri | reverse complement strand
CCCTTATCGGTATGCAACTTTGGAACACCCTCATCGGTATAAGTGTCACATTTTGTTGCAAATGTCTTCTAAATGCATCCAATGATTTTTCATCTCTATCTATTACATTTTTCTTAAGAGATTCGATATTTTTGTTCTGAAGACTTTTAGGTAATTGAAAGTGGAACATACAGAACTGGTTACTAAGTGAAATAAAACATTATATAGGCCTACAATTTATATCGATTACAGTATAAATGCGATTAATCCGATACGCAGAAAAGGCAACAACTTTCAACTTCCTTAATGTTTATATCTGCTTGCATGTGCATGTTCAAATAATATAGAATTGTACATTAAAAAACAGCGTACACAAAATATTCAAGGTTATTTTCATTCAATTCTACGATACACAGATCGTAGGCTAAAGCTCAGATTCTCAACAGTATAAGCACTTTATGAGCTTCGCTACTCTGCGATGACGAGGACACACGAAGTTTTGACAGAGATCACATGACGAGCGATACACTGATGAGCACACTTTGCAACGGCCAAATTTTGATTAAAGAGTGGTCAAAGGAAGAGAAGTTGCTGGTTGCGTAAACCCCAAGATCTCTGCGGCATGTTTCGTAGCACGCGGCAAGTTACGGTTTTTCTTGTGTCTCGTTTCTGCATATGGTTTGGCCAACATCAAACTCGACTGTTTCAAAAATAATGTCGCCGAGAGTTTGGATAACCGTCGTGTTTCATTATGAGAAAAACGTTGAAAGCCGACACATCAAGCATATTATAAAAAAGAAGTAACGGCCAACGAACTGTCTTTCTCCTACATGTAAATTCCTCAATGTTCTCATCGAACTGGTCCACTCCTTTCTTCCCGAAGTTGTAGTCGATTATCATTCGTGGTTTCATTGACGATTCCGGAACAATTTCATTGCCAGAGTGAGATGAGCTTAGCAACACAACGTTTCGGTTCTTCTTCGGACAGTAGGAAACCATAGCAATCTTGTTTTCGTGATCATGAACGAAAACTGAAGAATTAGGCTGGCGATCCATACTTTTAAATTGTGGGGGAATTTCTCTTCTGTTTAGCCTTACGGTCCCGAGCAACGTTAAATCTTTCTCGAGGAGTGAAGTAGCGAGAGAATGACTGGTGAAATAATTATCTGTCACAATATCTCGACGAGATCCATACACTGGTACGCACAATTCCATCACTACATCTTTTCCGAGATTTCTGTGAACTTTGTTGTCTTTCTTTCCGGTGTAGATAATTGAATTCAGAGCAAAACCACTCTTGGCCTCACAAAGCCAAAATATCTTGACTCCATATTTAGCAGGCTTTGACGGTAAATATGTTCTTCCGGTTACCTTGCCCCGGTATCCGACAAGCTGCTCATCAACGGTTAGGACACTATCAGGTACATAAAATCTCATTAAGTTGCGTTGGAACAAGTTCCATATCTCCCGTATGGCAGTGAGGCGATCATCCTTCAGACGTTCTTCCCGATTTCAAAAGTTATCGAACTTCGCGGTGCGAAGAAAAAAATTGAATCGCAGAATGCTGATCACGGCCCGAAAGAATGGCCTTCCTTCGGTAGGATTCCACAATTCTTCTGTCGATGTGAAATTGTCTCTATCGAGACCAGCCCGCAGTAAAATTGCCAGACAAGCTAAAATTTCGTCGAAAGTGAATGGACACATGTACGAATAAATTTTCCTGACAGTCCGTATGACGTCGCTCACTTTCCTATTTGTGTATCTCATAATAATGTGGACGATTTCTTCGTTGATAAACAACTGAAATGCCTCCTTCTCTGATGATGGGTGAGCCAGATTACGCGGATGAAAGTTCGTGATATTTCGGTTTCTTGACCTGGACTGAAATGGCTTTGTCGAGAAAATTATATCGTTTACTTGAATTTCCGAAGGGAGAACCTCTTCCTCTACTTCATTGCTGTCACTTTCGCTGTCAGTGTCATTTTGAACGTAGAAATCAATTTCTCCATCTTCTTCTTCATCTTGCTGTATGTGATCGACATCAACGTTGATGGGAGACAGTTCACCGAAAATTTTGTCTTCTGATGCACTTTCGTCGAACGCATCATTGTTTTCGCTGAGATTCATGATCAATTCCATCGCGGCTTTAGCACTTAGTCGTTAGATCACTGTGCAATTTACGAAACACGTAGTCAAGGTTTGGCGGTCACACGTCTGCACTGTATCGTATATCGCCAGTGAGCGTTCGCACAGAGGGATAACGTTCTCCCGCAATTCTCAAATGTATAGCTCCAAGAGAAAAACACACCAGTGTAATATAGCCAAAGCTGCTGTATTAATAAAATTCTCAAATTTTCGCGGACAACCGCCTTGTTCAAGAGTGCACGAGGAATGAACTATGTAAGCGAGCGCGCTGACGACCGCTTATCAGCAGAGGGTCACGTGATCGACATCGGCGCAGACAGCGAGACGGCAGTACATGGGTGCAAGCGCACTCATGAACAGCAAAGGGTAAATGACAGGATAAGAAAAATGAAGTTTAAAATACAATGTCCTTCAGCTCCTCACGTTCCTGACGGGAATTGATGCTGGGCTGCCTCTTTTTTATTTCTATAGTCTCAAGTATTCTCAGCGATGTCAATTGATGCTCACGGCTAAGTATTTCTGTTTGAAAACTGCTTTTACAAGTAAGTTTATGTTTGAAAACTGAGCTGCTGCTCGAATTTATGTGTTCACGCACCCTGATGTGGAGAGGCCGAATAGTGCTGCCAATATACAACTTACCACAGCTGCTACACTTCATCTGGTACACACAATTGGTGACATGACACAACTTGTTGTCCTTTACAGGACAGTTCTTCAGCTTGCATTCATCAGCTTCCTCCTTCTTCCTGAGGACGTCTCTTAGTGTTCTTGTCTTATGATACATCTTGACTGGGAGGTCATTTTGCTGCAGCACCCTGTTGATGTTCCTGTTCAGCTGGTCGGAAACGTACGGCATCTTCAGGAAAATAGGGTCTTCAATGCGCTTTATGGTTTTTCTCTTTCTCTTGAAGTTCGGCTTCACAGGAACGATTTGCTGAGCCACATTACAAGGATAGCCGTTGCTCTTCAGAATATTTTTGAAGTCATTAAGATTGGAGGCGAGGTCTCTACTATCTGTACATCTTTCTCTAATGCGATCCACCTCGTTTCGGATGATATTCCTTTTCGTTTGTGAAGGTAGGGCCGAGTCACAATGCACAAACAAGGGTTTCTTTGCTCTTTTCTTGTAGAAGTTGAAAGTAGCCTTGCCCTCGTCTGTTATTGAGAATTCAAAGTCCAGAAGCTTCAGGGTTCTGCCGTTGTTGTTAGGATGCTCGATTTCAAATTTAATGTTCGGATGTTGTTGATTCATAAACTCCAATATTTTTATAGCCGCAGCTTCGTCTGTGGTGATAATACAAATATCATCAATATAGCGCTTATATAATGCTATAGGCATACTTCTCACGGGAAGACATTCCAATCTATGCATGAATAATATTGCCACGATTCCTGCCACACCGTTACCCATCGGCAATCCACTGATCTGACGAAAGATTTTACCTTCAAATTTGAAATAAGTGCTGGTGAGCACTATATGTAGGAGATGGCTGACATGGTCCGACCTCAATTGTACTCGTATATCCTTGTTTTCCTCAATGTGTTGTTTGACTGACTCTATGGCATTTTCCACAGGTATTGATGTATAAGAGTGCCGACACGTCTAGGCTGAAAGGATATGAGTTCTCTTGTAGCGTAGAGTTGTGCAACTTGGATATTTCGTCCATTAGTTGAGTGCTATTCCTGAGGTGGGAGGGTACAGAATCCAACAGGGGACTCAGAACAGTTTTGAGGAGGAAAGCTAATTTCTTTGTAGGTCCTTGGCAGTTGGATACTATCGGCCTGACCTTCATGGTGGTGCCTTCTTTGTGAGTCTTTATCAGATGATAAAAACGTGGGAACTTGGAGTTGTGACTCATGTAGGTGGAAGTTATTCTTCTAGGGAGATTACAAGCAGAAGATACTTCCTTCCAGGCACCATTTAACTTCGATTCGATAGTGGACATGCTTATCTTATCCACGGGTTCATAAATGGTAGAGTCTGCTAGATGCTCAAACCCCGCTCGTACATAGACATCTTCTTCCACAGCACAGAAATTCTCCTCCTTTGTCACTGGGTTGAAGGACTATGGGCTTGTTCTGCAACTTCTTGATTACTGTGAATTCTTGCTTCGTGAGGTTTTGGAATCTTCTTTGTGAATTCTTTGCAGAGTCAATCAGCTTGGCAATCTCCACTTGACATCTACGAATCTTTGTTTCAGTGTCAATGTCAGCTGGAGGAGGCACACAAACATATTGTGTTTCAGGAAATTTAGAGATTGACTGTTCTTGTTGCAGATTTGCTTGGGAGTCGTCTGTGGCCCGTGTAGCTTTATTCTTCCTGTATTCTCGCCATCTCATTTGGTAACCCATTCGACAGAGTTGAACGTGCACGTCTTGTAGTACTTTGTCCGACAAATCTTCCTTGATAGCAAATTTGGGACCCTTGGCTAGCAGGTTGACTTCTTCTGGTTCCAGAGTGCCAGTCAGATCGGTTACTCTGGATTCGATGTGGTCATCCCCAGCCTCATCATCAATAATGTGCTCGCGTCGCTCGCGAGTCATAGCTGCCACTTTCCGCTGTAAGTGACGTTGATGGGAGCGCCTAGCATGATGATATGCAACTTTGCAGGAGTTGATCAAAGCCTCTGCGTGTGTGGCTTCTTGACCTCCTCGAATCCTGGAATTGTTTTCCATGGCTGCTTGAAGATTTGAATAATACCTCGATTGCAAGTAGCGCTTCATATGGGTCATAATTGTTCGTTTATGAGAACTCATATCCTTTCAGCCTAGACGTGTCGGCACTCTATACATCAATACCTGTGGAAAATGCCATAGAGTCAGTCAAACAACACATTGAGGAAAACAAGGATATACGAGTAAAATTGAGGTCGGACCATGTCAGCCATCTCCTACATATAGTGCTCACCAGCACTTATTTCAAATTTGAAGGTAAAATCTTTCGTCAGATCAGTGGATTGCCGATGGGTAACGGTGTGGCAGGAATCGTGGCAATATTATTCATGCATAGATTGGAATGTCTTCCCGTGAGAAGTATGCCTATAGCATTATATAAGCGCTATATTGATGATATTTGTATTATCACCACAGACGAAGCTGCGGCTATAAAAATATTGGAGTTTATGAATCAACAACATCCGAACATTAAATTTGAAATCGAGCATCCTAACAACAACGGCAGAACCCTGAAGCTTCTGGACTTTGAATTCTCAATAACAGACGAGGGCAAGGCTACTTTCAACTTCTACAAGAAAAGAGCAAAGAAACCCTTGTTTGTGCATTGTGACTCGGCCCTACCTTCACAAACGAAAAGGAATATCATCCGAAACGAGGTGGATCGCATTAGAGAAAGATGTACAGATAGTAGAGACCTCGCCTCCAATCTTAATGACTTCAAAAATATTCTGAAGAGCAACGGCTATCCTTGTAATGTGGCTCAGCAAATCGTTCCTGTGAAGCCGAACTTCAAGAGAAAGAGAAAAACCATAAAGCGC
Organism: Prostheceraeus crozeri; assembly: GCA_907163375.1. NCBI lineage: Eukaryota > Metazoa > Platyhelminthes > Polycladida > Euryleptidae > Prostheceraeus > Prostheceraeus crozeri. Next base: position 213,969 of record CAJQUW010012067.1, on the reverse strand, counting down.
ATTGAAGACCCTATTTTCCTGAAGATGCCGTACGTTTCCGACCAGCTGAACAGGAACATCAACAGGGTGCTGCAGCAAAATGACCTCCCAGTCAAGATGTATCATAAGACAAGAACACTAAGAGACGTCCTCAGGAAGAAGGAGGAAGCTGATGAATGCAAGCTGAAGAACTGTCCTGTAAAGGACAACAAGTTGTGTCATGTCACCAATTGTGTGTACCAGATGAAGTGTAGCAGCTGTGGTAAGTTGTATATTGGCAGCACTATTCGGCCTCTCCACATCAGGGTGCGTGAACACATAAATTCGAGCAGCAGCTCAGTTTTCAAACATAAACTTACTTGTAAAAGCAGTTTTCAAACAGAAATACTTAGCCGTGAGCATCAATTGACATCGCTGAGAATACTTGAGGCTATAGAAATAAAAAAGAGGCAGCCCAGCATCAATTCCCGTCAGGAACGTGAGGAGCTGAAGGACATGTATTTTAAACTTCATTTTTCTTATCCTGTCATTTACCCTTTGCTGTTCATGAGTGCGCTTGCACCCATGTACTGCCGTCTCGCTGTCTGCGCCGATGTCGATCACGTGACCCTCTGCTGATAAGCGGTCGTCAGCGCGCTCGCTTACATAGTTCATTCCTCGTGCACTCTTGAACAAGGCGGTTGTCCGCGAAAATTTGAGAATTTTATTAATACAGCAGCTTTGGCTATATTACACTGCTGTGTTTTTCTTTTGGATTTATGAGAAAATGCTGCTAAGGGATAACTTCAACTTGCTGAAATCTTTGCATCCGAGCCAGGCGGATTTCCCTTTCATGAGGCAATGTTTCAATGTGAGTGAGCGCATGGCAAAGGCGAAAGTACAACTCCAATTTGTTAAGACTTGTTTGGTGAAGAACATTTTTCCTAAGACTATTCATAACCTGCACCTACCTAGATTTTACCAGCTTCCGCCCTTCAGCAACAAAGCCACGTTGATCAAACGAACAATTATGACCCATATGAAGCGCTACTTGCAATCGAGGTATTATTCAAATCTTCAAGCAGCCATGGAAAACAATTCCAGGATTCGAGGAGGTCAAGAAGCCACACACGCAGAGGCTTTGATCAACTCCTGCAAAGTTGCATATCATCATGCTAGGCGCTCCCATCAACGTCACTTACAGCGGAAAGTGGCAGCTATGACTCGCGAGCGACGCGAGCACATTATTGATGATGAGGCTGGGGATGACCACATCGAATCCAGAGTAACCGATCTGACTGGCACTCTGGAACCAGAAGAAGTCAACCTGCTAGCCAAGGGTCCCAAATTTGCTATCAAGGAAGATTTGTCGGACAAAGTACTACAAGACGTGCACGTTCAACTCTGTCGAATGGGTTACCAAATGAGATGGCGAGAATACAGGAAGAATAAAGCTACACGGGCCACAGACGACTCCCAAGCAAATCTGCAACAAGAACAGTCAATCTCTAAATTTCCTGAAACACAATATGTTTGTGTGCCTCCTCCAGCTGACATTGACACTGAAACAAAGATTCGTAGATGTCAAGTGGAGATTGCCAAGCTGATTGACTCTGCAAAGAATTCACAAAGAAGATTCCAAAACCTCACGAAGCAAGAATTCACAGTAATCAAGAAGTTGCAGAACAAGCCCATAGTCCTTCAACCCAGTGACAAAGGAGGAGAATTCTGTGCTGTGGAAGAAGATGTCTATGTACGAGCGGGGTTTGAGCATCTAGCAGACTCTACCATTTATGAACCCGTGGATAAGATAAGCATGTCCACTATCGAATCGAAGTTAAATGGTGCCTGGAAGGAAGTATCTTCTGCTTGTAATCTCCCTAGAAGAATAACTTCCACCTACATGAGTCACAACTCCAAGTTCCCACGTTTTTATCATCTGATAAAGACTCACAAAGAAGGCACCACCATGAAGGTCAGGCCGATAGTATCCAACTGCCAAGGACCTACAAAGAAATTAGCTTTCCTCCTCAAAACTGTTCTGAGTCCCCTGTTGGATTCTGTACCCTCCCACCTCAGGAATAGCACTCAACTAATGGACGAAATATCCAAGTTGCACAACTCTACGCTACAAGAGAACTCATATCCTTTCAGCCTAGACGTGTCGGCACTCTATACATCAATACCTGTGGAAAATGCCATAGAGTCAGTCAAACAACACATTGAGGAAAACAAGGATATACGAGTACAATTGAGGTCGGACCATGTCAGCCATCTCCTACATATAGTGCTCACCAGCACTTATTTCAAATTTGAAGGTAAAATCTTTCGTCAGATCAGTGGATTGCCGATGGGTAACGGTGTGGCAGGAATCGTGGCAATATTATTCATGCATAGATTGGAATGTCTTCCCGTGAGAAGTATGCCTATAGCATTATATAAGTGCTATATTGATGATATTTGTATTATCACCACAGACGAAGCTGCGGCTATAAAAATATTGGAGTTTATGAATCAACAACATCCGAACATTAAATTTGAAATCGAGCATCCTAACAACAACGGCAGAACCCTGAAGCTTCTGGACTTTGAATTCTCAATAACAGACGAGGGCAAGGCTACTTTCAACTTCTACAAGAAAAGAGCAAAGAAACCCTTGTTTGTGCATTGTGACTCGGCCCTACCTTCACAAACGAAAAGGAATATCATCCGAAACGAGGTGGATCGCATTAGAGAAAGATGTACAGATAGTAGAGACCTCGCCTCCAATCTTAATGACTTCAAAAATATTCTGAAGAGCAACGGCTATCCTTGTAATGTGGCTCAGCAAATCGTTCCTGTGAAGCCGAACTTCAAGAGAAAGAGAAAAACCATAAAGCGCATTGAAGACCCTATTTTCCTGAAGATGCCGTACGTTTCCGACCAGCTGAACAGGAACATCAACAGGGTGCTGCAGCAAAATGACCTCCCAGTCAAGATGTATCATAAGACAAGAACACTAAGAGACGTCCTCAGGAAGAAGGAGGAAGCTGATGAATGCAAGCTGAAGAACTGTCCTGTAAAGGACAACAAGTTGTGTCATGTCACCAATTGTGTGTACCAGATGAAGTGTAGCAGCTGTGGTAAGTTGTATATTGGCAGCACTATTCGGCCTCTCCACATCAGGGTGCGTGAACACATAAATTCGAGCAGCAGCTCAGTTTTCAAACATAAACTTACTTGTAAAAGCAGTTTTCAAACAGAAATACTTAGCCGTGAGCATCAATTGACATCGCTGAGAATACTTGAGGCTATAGAAATAAAAAAGAGGCAGCCCAGCATCAATTCCCGTCAGGAACGTGAGGAGCTGAAGGACATTGTATTTTAAACTTCATTTTTCTTATCCTGTCATTTACCCTTTGCTGTTCATGAGTGCGCTTGCACCCATGTACTGCCGTCTCGCTGTCTGCGCCGATGTCGATCACGTGACCCTCTGCTGATAAGCGGTCGTCAGCGCGCTCGCTTACATAGTTCATTCCTCGTGCACTCTTGAACAAGGCGGTTGTCCGCGAAAATTTGAGAATTTTATTAATACAGCAGCTTTGGCTATATTACACTGGTGTGTTTTTCTTTTGGATTTATGAGAAAATGCTGCTAAGGGATAATTTCAACTTGCTGAAATGTATAGCTGCGTGTGTTTATTGATACGCCCATGGGAAGATGGCAATGAGTAATCAAGAGGTAACTTTGGAAGGCAAGTAATTAACCATCGCTAACTAGTGAAAGAGATTAATAGCGATATTGCGGTCATTACGGTGACTGCAGTAGGACAAGATCGGTGACCTTTGTGAATGCAACAAAACGTGACACTTATACCGATGAAGGTGTTTTGCAACTGAGCCATGATTTAAACAACGGATTAAAATTTATCAGCGCAGGGAACCTTTATTGTTAACATTTCTTCATCGTCATAAGAGGAAAAATACATTGAGTAATTATTAACAAAGATATCGCTATTTAAGAATTCTTTGCAACAAAATGTGACGGCGTATACCGATAAGGGTTAAATCATGATTCAGGTCTGGTTGCAATAATATCACAAGCGCGACTACGTAAGAGAACTCTCCGTCATAACCAATAAGTTTTCATCTACTTTCTTCCAATGACGTTGGCTGTGATAACAAACTTTGAAGCTATTTATTTTATGTCTCATTTATTCAATGAAGAAGAAATTTTCATTTGGAATAAAACCGCGCAATGAGTTGTTATCGATCCCGACCGATTGTGTTGGCCATTCTTGTATCAGTGTGCCTCATATTCTTTCTATTGGGATTATATTGTAGAAGATACTACGCCGATAATAAATTCATACATTTGCTGCCAAAGTTGCTCATTCCACAATCTTACGCCCGTTCTTACAAAACTGCAGTCTTGAAACAGAGCAAACCACCAACAGTTACACCAAAAAGGTGCAAACTTTTTACTGAAGATATCTCAGATAACTACAATAAAGGAAAACTTATATTCAGTCGTGGGACAGCTGTCATTTATGTATACGACAATTCTGACATGATCTCCCGAAGTATACTCTCATCTGGTTCTTGGGAGAAAGGATATATCACGGCAATTGAAGCTGTATTTAAAAACAATCCAACAATGAATCTGATAGATATCGGATGTAATCTTGGAGTTTATACACTCATGGGAGCGATGTCGCAAAGGAAAGTCGTTGCTGTTGATGCCAATATCAACAACATTCGAAGGTTGAGGAAATCTCTTGTTGAAAATAAGGTTGAAAAGAATGTTAAACTTTTACACAACGGAATTAGTGATAAGTAAGTCCATCCTGATATTCGTAATTCCATTATCGAGCTTTTAGCTCTCAGTCATTATAGCAAATTATAATCCCAATCTATGCATTATCGACCCCTGAATACATTGTTGTTAAGAAAATATTATTTGTGAACTAATTATAAAGAAAATACGTGAACTTTCAAAAATACTATAATCTGCAATGTTATATATAGATGCTTCTATTTAGATTTTAGTCATTGGAGTGAGTTAGGTGTAAATCAAAAAATTGACGAACACCAATAGAAGTTTATTGTAGTGAATGTTATGCGGTTTTATTTCATTGATGCCGTCCCAGAGCCGGCAACAATCGTCGTTCTTGCGGCTTCTGAATCAAAGACCACTATCTATGTATGTAACCGGAAACTTCCACGGACTTCTACATGCGCATGAATCATAGCACGCATTCACTAACATTGTTACTGAGTAAGTAGGTTTTCTCAGCCGATATTCCAACTGTCATTTTTCTATGAAAGTCGTTTCTACATGTATATCTCCAATTCCAAATTAGACGACCTTAATTACATGATTAAAAGCGCGCTCACATCAGCACGATAACGATAACGATAAAATCGTGACGATATTTCATTTATCGCTGAGCTCCACTGTTTACATTGCAATTATTATCGTTGAGAAAATTGGTCTTATGTGAACAGCAGCTGATTGTTTCATAAAAAATGGATCACCCTTAAACATCGCCTTAACTTCAACTTTGTCTAACTCTGCCAAACTTGAACGAATTTCTCTAAAATTTGGAAGATATGTCAGTTGTGCTTACTAATATCATGGTTGGAAATTTCAAGCATGAATATTGAGTTGTTTTCCTGTTATAGATAAAAAAGTAGTAGATAATTTGATCTTCATTTAGCAATGTTACACAAAATCATACCTCACTCTTATAAAATTACATTTGTTTCCTTTGTTATGTAATATGTTGTTCTACAAGCCAAAAGATATCAAGCAAAACAAAAATAGAGAAAATCGGTCAATCAGAGCCAGTATATCACCATTATTCATCAACAATAATGTAACTACTACATGTGATTAACTGGACTTCATGTTCCATAGCTTCCTGACTTCGTTGCGGTGGTGTTGGCAGCACTCCTGATTGCTTTCAGCTAGAAATCTATCTCTTACCGGTTGAAAACAATAAAAAGCACAAATGAACAATAACGAGATCGCATTCACAAAAGGCAAAGTGTCAGCCTTGCTAGAACAAGGGTTTTCTTTGCGAGCTACAAGCAAGCGACTAAATGTCCCTTACACAAATGTGCATCGATGGCATAATGATGATTTTCGACTCTGTCGTAAAGAGGGCTCTGGCCGTCCACGCAAAACATCCAAACGTAGAGACCGCCTAATTTTGAGATTTGTTAAAGTTGATCCAAATCTCTCGTTAACTGAGATGGCCGCACTAGTCTCGTCTATTTCTAAGTCCACTATTCGTAGAAGACTTATTGAGTCGAATTTCAAGAGCTGTAAGAGGCCCTCTCAGATCGAATTATCACATCAGCATACAAAAAGACGTCTCAGATGGGCAATGAGTCATTGTCACTGGCGAAATCAATGGGATCGGGTTGTCTGGTCTGATGAGGCATCAGTCCGTTTGAAGGATAGTGATGGTCGATTGAGATTATGGATAAAATCTGATCAGGAAATTCCGAGACATTTACATCGTCCCCGGGTACAAGGTGGTGCGACTCTACTGATTTGGGCTGGCATTTGGACCAATGGCCGCTCTGAACTTCACATACACCAAGGAACCATGAATTCTGAACGCTATGTGAATGTTTTACGAATGAACATTGGCCAAATGACAGATCAACTTGGTGATCCATCGACTTGGTTATTTATTGATGATAATGCTACGTGTCACAGGAGTAGTAGAGTCAACTTATGCAAGTCTCAATTAGGGCTTAGGACATTATCTTGGCCAGCTCGTTCTCCTGATCTGAATCCCATAGAAAATGTATGGAGTATTCTAAAACGTAACGTTCGTCGTTCACTGCTACCTACAGATGGCGTATCACAACTTACGTCACTGTTAAAAAGAGAGTGGAGAAAGCTAGATCAGTCAAAAATCAACGATATCATCGAATCAATGCCTAGACTAATTTGTTAATGTCATTGACAATAAGGGTAGGGCCACAAAATATTAGCTTCTTAAGAACCGTTACTGTATCATAGCTTATCAGATTATATAAGGGCATTTAAATATGTTAGGGACATGAAATAACATGAAAAATGCTTTCTGTATCATACCTATGTTTTATTTAGTCAAATTTTAGGATGATCCACTTTTTATGAAACGGACTGTATATTACACATGCAGAGCGATTTTATCTCAATTTATCGTTACAGTTATCGTTATCGGTATAATTTGAACGCGCCTTTAGGCACGTGTAATACCACTGACATAGGAGCAGTGGTATTATATATTCACCTTCGATCTTCTCATTCCCAGTGAAAATGACATTGAGGTGATTCCCATGGTTCACAATTTGGACTCGAAGATATCTCAAGCTTTGTGAACATGTACTTAAATGCTCTGAACTGCATTGGCTATGTAAAAAATTATCATAGATTTGAGTCTTTTACAGATGAAAATCTTGGATTTTTGATGCCATAGATTTTACCGTCAGTAACAATGCATACGTTACCTTTCAAATGAACAGCTTGAATCGTCTGGCGCTACGAGCTGAAAGTAATATATCTTCACTATTATATCATATATTAGGAGGGTGGGCGGGTAGAACGTTTTTTACATCTGTGATCTTGCAATCCATCTTGATTATTGTCATTATATTTCTGTGTGGTCCTCTATGCATTTCCAAGCACCTTTTACATTTATGACAGCTTCTCCACTTGAATATTGTATTTTAGCTTTGCTTACTTTATGCCCTTTCTTTTCATAGTTCATGATTAAGGCGTCGAAATAGTGAATATTTATATTGACGTAGATTATTCTCTGTCAATAAACTTTCCTTTGTGCTCGTCAATTTTTTGATTTAGAAATAAGTACGGTAATGGAAAAAAATGTCTGTTATCTTGACTGCCATTGAATACAGAGTACTAACTTTCAGGATACATTGATGCTAATGATCTAACGTCCGTTAGGATTCATTTCAAACTCTAGATGTAATGCAATGTCAGTCACATCGACACAGGTCAAACATTCGCTTTTCAGCAATTAATTATTTCCGAATTATTAAATTGCCTAGAAGACTTACAAGTCAGACATGAAAGTCAGAAAATGTGTAATTGGTTTCAAAGATTATTCAGTTGAATGCTAGCACAAAGCAATAGAGCAATAACAATGCAACTGTTTCAGAATAACATTCTATAAAAAGTGAGCTGTGATAATAAGTCATGATTTAGAGAACTCCTATGAAACCTGATCCACCTGTAAAGATGCAGCGGAGTATGCAGCATATGCACGCTATGAATGTTTCATTGTACTTGAGATGATCGGCAACTTCATGAAGTCTCTTTTGTAAATTTGGTTAATGAGAATTTTTTTACTTAAAGCTTTTGAAATCCTTTGAAGCAGGAAAGCACTAACTTGAAGCATTCTGAATTCTCCTTTTTAGCAGTAATTCGCATTTGTTGTTTGCATTTGATGAAAGAATTGTTTATGCAATTGAAGTTGTATTGTATTTGCACTATTGCTCGATTTGAGGACACCGATGTATCGAAAACCATATTATTCGCTAAAGCGCTTTTCGGTCTAGCACCGCTGGCCATTTTCAAACAATGACATTCATTACATGCAAATTTCGAAATATCTGTAACAGCATTCCAAGAAGTGGACATAGTATCATGTGATAACGGGACATTATAACAGAATAGAAATTTAAGGCAGTGTAACAGGGAGTATATAAAATCAGTACATCGGAGGAATTGTCATACAGATGGCCAATGTCCACAAATACACGATTCTGATTGTTGCGTTTCCAGTCCACAATGCTTCTTCAATCTTTCTTTGTTTGTATCCTTCCTTCATATCCATGTTTATCCTGTGGGAGGCCTGTGTTGTATGCTTGGCTATTTCCGAGTGTCTGACATCCATCTCCCGTATCGCTTTCTGATGCTCTTCAAGCACGTTGAACAAAGATTTCCAGCTATAGGTCCGACCGTAATTACTTCTCATTCTAAATTTGAAATTTGATTTTGCAGATCGTTCATACAGATGCAAGTTGTATTGCTTTTTGATGAAAGCCACATGATGTTCTGAGTATTGATTTTCATATGAAAGATATCTTCCACATCGATCCCTTTATGTACCTACAAATATTCAGTATTGCACAATTGAAATTAAAGCTTTTTTTATCATCTGCAACAGTAGTTGAAAGACTTTGTCATGATTGATACCATTTAAGTGAAGAATTTGAAGGTAAATGAAAATGTATGGGGTTCAACTTGGAAGAGACGTGGAGACCTTGGAGGAGATAAAACAGGAAAATACGAAAGTTCTGGTGATCGGTTACAAGGCACTCCTGCTGGAGGTTGATCCAGTCATCACCCTATTGATGGTGTGTGATCATCTGCATGATCACACTTCGCCATGATGATCATCGTTTAAATGAAGAACTGGAAGTAGGCTTGCTTTTCAATTCAGTTGCCATTCTTTTCATCTAGTTTCTTGGCTCTTGAGTTCTTCTGCTTTGCATGTAAATAACACTCTCATCATCAAATGCAATCATTGCAATGTTGATTATGGTAATAAAGATGTGTCTTGGCTTCAAAATGAGACCTTATTTGTGAATTTCTGTTGAATAATTAGAAAATTATATTACTTTGAAATTTAGTCACGTTTTTTATACCGCACCCCGTAACGTTTTTGTTCTAAATATGATGCACGTTTTCCACAATTGTTCAAAACTGACCTAAGGATCGTTATGCCAAGCACTTAACCACTGTGCCATGGAGACCACATGTCATTGAAATGTTTCAAAGCAAGAAAATGCACTTTTTGCTTTCATTGTCCCAGCATTTTGCATCGTTTACTTTCGATTGAACGACCCAATAAATGGGTCCACAACCTCACAGGCTATCTTAATGTGTACAATATAGCAGATTCTGTAGTGTTGACAGCATGCGAATCGCAAGTTTACTAGGCTGCATGTCTATGCTCCTTGTATTTGCAAATCTGTTATTGAGAGCATTCTGAACCTTCGCATTCGTCTCTCTAGCAAGCCATGGATTGACATTGGCATTACTGGTTCACTTGTTTTGACCGTGTTTACTTCAGGCTTATTCTTGGCGATGAAGTGTTAGGGGGCATTATGGCCCCGAAGGACTTCTAGACCATTACCTTATATGGCACAACTTGATAACTTGTAGCTATTTTGGATGTGTTCTATCTGATGGTGGCATCAGTTTTTCATTCCAAGTTGATCTTAAAGCATTTTAAACTTCAAACAATCACTTTTTTTGTAATTGTATCCAAAATATTCCGCAGATTTTCATGAAAATTGCAGCAAGATCTATTTAAAACATGCTCTGTCTGGTGATGCTATCAATTTTGTATGCTAGGCGGCTTTTGATACTATAAATAGCATTTTAAAATTCAAAATTTTAAACATTTTAAAAATTGTTTTCTTAAGTTTCGTATTTATAAGTACTATGCACATAACATGCGAAATTTTAGTCATTATAACTAGGTAAAAACTATCTCAGAATTAACTAGCATAATTCCTCGACCATATCTCCTAAACGTGCAAACTACAGAAATTCCAAATCAACTCAAGATTCAAAATTCTCATCAATAGAGGTGAAAATCCAAAATTTCGAAAGAAGGTGTGACGCAAATTATTTTATGTGGCTACTGTGGCTAAAACATTGGGTATACAAAAAACGGCTGCCACTCAGAGAAGGCCAACACAAAGTTAGAAAAAGTCACTGAAGGAGACCTTCAATCAATTATTCGCTCTGGCGTGAGATAACCCCCCTCAGGCAAAAAGGGTTAAACTTCTCCAGCTTAGACAGATCACCAAGTCGCCTTTCAACAGGTCTGTCTGATACTCACCAATTATTGGGTATATAACTTGTATCATCCCTGTTACAATCCCACTCTTCAATTGATAGAAAACTTATCCTATTTATCAAACCACAGCAAGCGGTAATGGTGAATGCGCCAATGTATATGCTGCATGGTGTACGGTAATATAGACTATTAGGCGATGCCCATTGTTTGACTGATGACCAATAAATCCATCCAAACATCAAAAAAGATACTTGTGGGAATATGTCTATTCAAACCAATATCAGTTAGTTTACAAAATTGAATCTTACATCGAACATTTATGTTGAAGTAGAACACAAAAGGGAGGAAACAGAAGAGAAAGATGATTAGGGACCGTTGTGACCAATTCGAGAAACAAGATTTGCAACAAGCGCCCAGATTAGGCAACGCTGCAGACCCCGTTGCCTTGACCAATGTCTATCAATAATTAGTAAACAATAAATCCGCTTAGAATTTTCCGTGATTTTGACTTAGTTGACAATGGTATTTGCCAAATGTTTTCTCAATGATATTTCTTGAAGACGTGACCTTTGAAATTCACTCAGACTGTTTACTAAATATCTCTGTACATAGGCGTGACGAGATATATCTTTCAAAAGATGGCAATCAAGCATTTGCATAAGAATTAATTTCAGAATTCGCTCAGAAAATAGTAGAAGGGCTATATTCCGGATAAGTCACAACCTTGGTCAGGATAGGAAAAATCGGTTTATTGGGAGACCTACTCATAGAGAAGGGATCGGAAGAATTGTTGGTCGTAATACATTTGCAATTCAATTGGATCAACTCATTGATTATGTGATTCTGTCCACTTTTGAATCAAAATTTGAATTAAGTGATTATTGCACTTATCATTTCATGTTGTCTTAGTTTTCTATCAGCTTTCTACTCTCCTTTAACATCCGCTTCAATGAAATGACAGTCGTTGTCTGCAAAACTGCTTTTGCTGACTTACATCAATGACCAAAACCAAAAATTCCAAAGACACAAGGTAATGTCGTTGTTCACTTACTAGCTGTTGCATGTGAGAATGTATTCTAGAGGCTCAGAGGATTATGAATCACTTTTTATAGCAACCCAATTCGTCATCTTTTTCACATTGCGATTCAACTAGTTCATTCATGTACTTGAATATCGAGAATAGAGTCTGTGATAGAACTATCGCCTTGAATTTGCCCAGATTCGAGTTTGCAATGCTGAGTTGTTTATTCCTTAAAAAATGTGGTAGCTATCATGAATCATCATTTCTCGTTCATCAATCTACAATCTGGAAAACACTTTTGCAATTTGATCATCAAAATCAATTTGAGATGGAATCAAACTCTTTAGAGAGATCAATAAGGCATATATTGAAGGATTCTCTCTATTTTTTGTGAACTTGAACAACTTATCGTAAGGTGACATTATTTAAAGCCTGCTTGAGCAGGGTGAATAATAGTATGAATAGTTATGCACAATTTAATTTCTCATTCGTAATTTTTTATACTTTTGACATAAGAGGATAGCGCTACATAGCGGGGAAAATTAACACCCCTTCTTTCACTTTTCTTGTAGATCGGTGTTATTTACTCAATTCCCATTCGTTATTTCCTGCTGAAAACTTCTTTAAAGATTGCAACCGAATTTTCATTATTTTCTTTACACTGTTTATCTATCTCTTTACTTTTTCACACACTTGCTGATCAGGTCCACTTATTTTCCAATACATTTTAGAATCTTTCGCAGTCGTTCATAAAAGCACTTCGATTTCTTGTGTTCGGTGGGCATTAACAGCAGGTGTCTCCTTTTCATTCTCTTACTTTCAGTCTCTGACCATTCACAGAGATTGGTGAGCTCATTGGTTTCCAACAAAGTTGAGGAATTAGAGGATTGACGAAAGAATCAAAAATTACCCGCAAATGCTTGACCGAATTTCTTCATTTCCTGTCACGCACTTTTAACTCCTTTACATTTGATTGACCTCCCGGGTGTGACAGCTTGACAATAATTGCAGACTGCAAGCAGTATGATCAGGAGTGTTCAAAGGGTCCTTCAAGTCCAGCACTTTGTCCTCAAGTTAGAAATTGAATTTTGTGTGTTGACTTTTCATGCAAACAGGCTTTGCTTTGTACTAGTGCATTGAGCGTTCTTCTAGCGATCTCTGATATCTGGTACTGTTCGCCATCGTGCCCCATAGATCAGTGGCTCCCAACCTAGGGGTAATCTGCCAATTTTCTCGGAGTAATGGGAACCCCTTTCACAACTTATGCTGATCGCTCTTAGACTACGCTTCTATAGGATGTTCACTTGTGGCGATGTGGTCATCTGTTCTTCTCTGTTCCATGTTGTTCCGCGTTTAGATGCGAAGACAGACGATTCCATAGCGTAGCGGATTATCTATGCACGATTTAATTAGCTGACTGAGCAAGCAACATGAACACACTGAGTTAGTACTTGTGACACTGTCTTGTTCTGTCTTGATTAAAAACGATTACCCTGGTTTTGGTTCATCCCTCCACTAGCCAATTAAGCACCGAACACTCGCCACAGTTCACAAATCGATGTCAGGGTTTTTTAAGGTGCAGCTCTACACAATCCGTGCAGTTGTAAATCGTTTTATTGTACTCGTTTTTATTTTTCTTCATATGAATGAGGCTGACTAGCTACTTGAAGCAAATAAATTAGTCCTATTAAACATCCCATTCGTTCCGTTTAAGGTGAGTATTTTCAGGGGTATTTCAAGTGGCTTACCTAACATTGTTTCTATCAAGAACATTGAAACTATTGAAATGATGAAAAAATTGAAATAATGTCAAATACTTAATAATTTGATAGTGATGTTAGTCCTACGTGGGGATAATGAGACAATATCAAAGAATAGTATGGGTAACAAATCATGCAAGGTTGGGAACCACCGCATAGATCATCACGTGGACGTTCAATTGTCTGTCCCTTAGTCAGAACAAAATGCTGGGTTAATATAGACCCATGCGTCGACATTAGATGAATCAAAGAGATTTAACACACAGAGTTTTTACACCCTCTGAGAGCTGAGGGTGCATTCAACAGACCTCCCTTACTAATTCGTAGCTTACTTGCTTAAATCAATGTCAAAACATGAAGAAATCTGATTTTTAGTTAAAACAAGGATATTTAAGTGTGACAAATCGATGTGATTAATTCTTTTAGCATCGTTCAAAGAGGGGACTCAATCAAAATTCGCTTTAATGTCCCTCAAAACTACTGCCAATATTTGGAAAACTATGACTACGAATGAACTCGTTGTGGAAAAGGTGACGGTCGTCTGATGAAGACGTTTCGGAAAAAACAAGGTCAATGGGAGTTCATCTCCTCAGAAATTTCACCTTCCAAGTTGCTGAATTTTTGAATTTGCCTGACGCAACGTGATGACATGCGTTAAGGTGATCTTCGGCCAACACGTCTCCAGAGGCGGGCGTTTCTACGAACTTATTGAAAACTATTCCAATTAGATAAAATAAATCCACAAAAATAAATATCCAAATTGCCAAAATGTTGTGATAAATTTTTGATTATTTTCTCACGATTTTAATGTTTTACTTATACAATTCGTTACTCTCATTACTTTTTCTCCATGCACGGAAAAGTTATCTCCACGACTGGAAAAGGTGTGCATAATGTATACGGAAAAGTATATTTATGCAGATATCATTTTCTATAGATATTTCAATTTTTCATTCATTCATAGAGAAAAAAACCGTCAGCGTGGCATAGTGAAGAAGGTTCGATTCCTAGGTCAGGCGAGTGCGGTCGGGGAATCAAGGGTGTTGGTGTCTTTTATTGACTTAATAGATGTCATTCTCTTTCGATATTCAATGAACTACGACAGACCTTTGTTGTCAATCTACACTGTGACGTAGTCGTATGACATGCTGATATGCTGTCTCGCTACAACATGAACGCTGTTAGCGTTCTGTCAATAATAATAGGACAATATGCTGTCGATATCACTTAGAGATGAATTCTGCCTTCACTCGTATTCCTTTTGAACCGTCAGCGTGGCCTAGTGAAGCAGGTGTGAGCTCGTCTCCACCGCAGACTTCGGTTCGATTCCTGGGTCGGGTGAGTGCAGTCGGGGAATCAAGGGTGTTGGTGTCTTTCATTGACTTAATAGATGTCATTCTCTTTCGATATTCAGAGAAAAATCAATATCAAAATATGTGGAAAGCTGATTTTTAGTTGAACAAGGATGTTTCCGTGTGACAGATCAATAAAAAGGTGTTTCTACTGTCTAAGTCAATTGACACAAAATCAGCTGCATTATGATACGGTGTTAAGTCGTTTGCTGCCATAATATTACCTCAGACAGCTAATTTTGTTGAAATTCACTTACTATTAACAGGATAACTGATATATCTGTAAACTCTAGGGCACGAAATTTCGCTTGAATTAGGCGCGAAATTTAGGCATCAATTTTAACCAACACAAGGCACGAGTAGGTACGAAGTTCATAGTGCTGAGTTCATGCCCATTGATTTTTCTTTCGATTTCATTGGATAAACAAATATTTTGTTTGGTGCCTACTGGTGCCTCGAGGTACTAGAAAGGCACTTACTAGGCGCTAACTGGCACGAAATTTCAGCTTCGTGCATAAGTAAGTGCCTTACAGTTTACAGTGTACATCTGTCCAAATAGGCCTATCCGGAGCCAAAATGACTGCGCTTTTGGACTCTCGAAGCAGCTATGGAGGTCTCAAACTCATCAATTACTGCTATGAAAATTCTGTCAACAGACTGTTGTCCTTGCATTTCTGTGCAATATTTTGATGCGAAGCTGGGTCAGAAACGTTGACTCCCATAACGGCAAGGATGAGAGGTCAAAGGAATAATGACATCGACGCGATTCTAGTGATGCAACTTTCAATCTCATGCAATGCCGAGAGCATTCGCAAACTGCGTTTGAAAAAGCCTCAACTTTTGAAAGTAGTTCGACCTTTAATTGATTTATTATAGCAGTCAAAAGATATTCTGTCTCACTCCAATATGAATGCTGGCAGCGTTCTATCAATAATAATAGGACAATATGCTGTCCATATCACTTGAAGATGACTTCTGCCTTCATTTGCATTCCTTTTGAACCGTCAGCGTCGCCTAGTGAAGAAGGTGCGAGCTCGTCTCCACCGCGGACTTCGGTTCGATTCCTGGGTCAGCCGAGTGCGGTCCGGGAGTCAAGCGTGTTGGTGTCTTTCATTGACTTAATCGTTGTCAGTAATGTCAAATGCCTAATCAGAAATCTCAAACCAATCTGCTGCAAATGCCATTATTATTTCAATGATAATCATTCACCCAACTCTGCCGCAGATTTTGAGTACTCCTGTGTACTTTTTTTCATTCAAAGAAATTTAATTAAGTCATTATCTGCAAAACAATCACTGGTTTTGGTTTTCAATGAATTTCTGTGAGTGCAGACCTACATTGGTGACAACTTTCTTCTTCGTATTTCTGATATTTATGCTCTTAGCATTGATCGATGAGCATTTAACAATCGCGAGGTTATCAAATTAAATTATTTTCTGGCATCGTTGAAACATTTCTTGCGAAAATCGAACATCGCTGGCTCATCTCGAAAATTAAAAGCTGTAGCAGATATTAGAAGCAAGCTCAATTTACTAAAGGGGAAAACAGAAAGCCAAGAAACAGATCTGTTATCACAGAATTTTGTAAGTGGTTATTTGAGGGAAGCAGAGATAGATCGAAGACATTTACAAGCATAAGGTCGGATGAATATCATCGGCGAATCTTGAAGAAGATTTTCTTAGCCTTGTGACGAAGAGAATTCGTTGAAGCGATATCAACAACATATTTTCATAAATAAGAGGAAATTGTTGAACAATTCGCGGTTTTGTATTGTAGCAGCAGATATCATCACTAGAATCGACTTATGCATAATCTATGTCACAATGTTTAGTCCGGCAGCCAGAGCGAGTTTCTGCAGGGAACGAGGCCGAAAGTGAGACTTTCACAGAATGATGTACACCTTATGCCTACTACGAATCTGCACGTCTGCCGAGTTCTAGTGAATTCCTCTTCTTGTCAGACAAGATCAAAGAAAAACACATGTAAATCCAATGGGACGCAGATTGCAGTTTGTGGTTAAAATGAAATTTTTGTATGTTTTCTCTGATTAAACGAAAAATACTAAGCCAAGAGTCACAATATTTGGCATGGAATGTCTTCAGGTAATTTTCTTTCATGCTCATGCACCCGTGTCTATAGAACTAAACGCATTTAAATTTGGCGAGCCTCCTTATGTCGGCAAACTTAAACATTTGAGCAACTTTATCCACATTCAACCACATTCTCACATACATTGACGATTAGATGCATGATAACAGCACATGTACATCATAGGAAATGACCTGAAGACATTCCATGTCAAAAATTTTGAATCTGTGCTTAGTACGTTTCATTTAATCTGAGAAAACATACAAAAATTTCATTTTAGCCAAAAACTGCAAATTGCGACCAATTGGATTTACATGTTTTTTTTCTTTAATCCTGTCTGAGAAGATGAGGAACTCACTAGAACTCGGCAGAAGTGCCGATTCGTAGTAGGCATGAGGTGTACATCATTATGTGAAAGTCTCAATTTCGGCCTCGTTCCCTGCAGAAACTAGCTCTGGCTGCCGGACTAGTTATTCTAACGTTCTACACTGTAAACTGTCACCTCCTAAAATCGAAGAAATCTGCATCCTAAAGCGCGACACACTAGAATTTTAGGAGGTTGTGTGAAATAGAATGCTGACATACTAAAGAGAACAATAACACTAGTGCGCTAGCCTCCTAAAACGCTTTGCTTTAGGATTTTTTTATTAGTTACGAATAGTGTCTCGCTTCAGTGTGTGATTTAGGAGGTGCTGGTTTAGAGTGTATGTCATAGTTCACGATTCATAGCTGTAGCCTACTTCAAGAGCTTGTTTTCATAACAATATTATAAGTCAACAAACTCAGACGTTTTGCCTCGTTATAGTATCGTGATGAAGTTTGCAAATAGCTGAATTAATAAAACCTTTTCATTCTCAGATTTTTCTTCTTTTGCTCTGCTTGCTCTCTTTTCCATATTGTTTTCACTCGTGAAATTGTGCATTCATCATAGCCATCAATTATCTTTTCAACCGGCTTTTTGGCAATTACAACGGTTGGAGCAAATTTTATAAGTGCGAAAAAAACAAAGATCTCATAGCTGCCATTTTTGCGAGATCGGCGCATGAGAACTCGAAGAAATATAGATTCCAGTGTTTTTATCTTTCATATGATGCGAGACATCAAAGACACTAGTACTTATACTCACAGTGGTATCCAGAAAATTCATATTACCACTAGAACTGCATTCCATTGTGAAATGCAGTTCATCAACCACAGAATTCAGAGCTTCTAAGAACCGCTTGCCATCTGACTCTGTCTTGAAGATAGCAAAGCAGTCGTCCACGTACCTGCAATATAACTCAGGCAGTTGAATATCTAGATCGTCAGAGCAACTCTGAACAAGATCCATGGCATATATATCTAAAAGCTAATGGAAAATAATGTTGATATCTAAAGTCTGATACCACAACATTGAAAGTTAAGCTAAACAACTTTCCATTGTCTTGTCAATCCCATGTCCCTCTTGTTCAATATTGTTGCCTTCTCCTTAATCAAGATTGCCTCAGCAATTTGAAGTTGAGTTCTGTCGGAGAATTTGGTCAGCATTTTTTGTTGAATTTATAATATTTTTCACTATTGTTTTATGCATTTCCAAGAAATCTAAATTTATCGAGCCGTTGTTTTCGTGTTGCTTTGTTCGGACTTTCAACTCATTTGATGTATGACCAATGTGTTGGACAATTTTACAATTGTCCTCAGGGAAAGTGTATTGATGCACAAAGTGATCTTTTAAAGGCATCTTGTCAAGTTTCGTCTTAAGACTAACATCGAAAGCTCAGCGAATCCTACAAAAATGTTTTAAGTTACAAAACGATGAACAATTCAACACCATTTGTAAAGATAATAATATGCTGCCTTAAAAACACTCGAATTATACATGTATTTATATATGTATAAAGTAAAATTAAAAAATGAAAAATACATCATATAAAATATATAAGAAATATATAATGAAAAACACTCGAATCCGCTGGGGAAAAATTGATTTAAAACCCCAACCATTTTCACTAGTTTACTAGCTATACAAGGGCTGAGAAAAAACAGATCTATCTCAGTGCTCCTCGCCTCTTAGTAAAAATTGGTGATTTTTAATTTCCAATGAATAAATTGGCAGTGCGAAGTTGAGTGAGTTCGGTTCAAATCCATAGAATAAGTAGAAAGTTCGGAGCAATAACTCAAAAGTTGATGAGATGGTCGAATCGTCCCTCTCTCCGGGACATTGCCTCGATTCAAAACTCGACATGAATAGGGGTAAGGCCTTCATGCTACAATAATAGGGTGCTTTCTACTCCACACATGTTCAAACCATTGTGGGTATTCAATAGAGTACTGTTTGAAGATGTAACCACCATGACATGGTTTCGGTCTGTTGGGCCTCATCAGTTGTGGGCAGATTCGAGCCATCGACGTTGGAGCTAAAGGACGTGCAAGCATGCCCTCTACCCACAAGGCCATCTGACCATCTGTTGAGAGCGTGAATTAGCCGGGAGGGCACTGCTTTAACGCAGGCACGTGAAGGGTAGATTGTAACCATTTTAAACCGTATCCTAAAGTCAAATGCTTTATCGCTTCCTCCCCACCTTGTATGGTCGCACCAATGATGGAAAAGTGAAGACCATTGAGAAAGCAGTCGACCTGCACCGAGCTTCTGTGTCATCGGCTGAATTTATTGACGTTGAGCTTCTTATTGACGCTCTGAGACTTTCTGAGTTACTGATTGACATTCTCAGCTAGAAATGTCTGGCATTTGAGTTACAAACGTCTAAGAAAAGAAAGTTCTTGATACAGCTGACATGTTTTCTCAGCTGAAACACATGGATTGGATTCCATGCTCAATAGTGTAATGAGAATTTCTGTAATGATAATAAAATTTATGATAAAAAATGATATTTTTTTTCATTTAGCTGTCATAATCTTTTAATGGAAGAGTGTTCACGAACGCGTCATAAAAATGTCATTCATTAATGGAACCTAAATGACGGCAGAATATTTATAGGAGGGCAAGACCTTCATTAGCGTATTACTGACAGGCATCAGTCAAAAGCTGTTTATTTCCAAAAAACATTGGGAAACAATATTACAATGTTAAGGTCTGGTTGGAATGTGTTCCAATAGTGTGCGGTCAGTGCTGCAGAAAAAAATTAAGCCGATCAGGAAGGAGAGGAATCAATAATTGAGCATTTATTTAGATTTCAGATTCTTTGTGGTGAATCTCTCTTTTATGACCATGCGTAACTCGTTACCTTTTTAAGAAATCTTGCGATGTATTTTAAATGCCTTGAAGTCAAGGTATTTATTAATTTATGAAATTCAACTATCATGTCGCAGTAACATAACAATGGTGCAATTTGTTGCTGTATATTTTGATGCAATGGACATTCTATCATAGAGTCTCCACTTTTGATTCATTGCAAAGTTCACAAAGACGTGTTTCATATGGCAATCTGCTTCTATACCTGCCTGTAACAAAATCTAATTTATGATTTTTGTTCTAAATTTTAGCAACATATTTATATCATTGCAATCAATATCAAAATTCAGATATGATTTCAAGGTTTCCTCAAACTAGCATAGTTCTAAATGAGTCAGACCAGAATGGCTCTCTTTTGCTGTAAATATCCATTTTTCCCTGTTATACTGACATATTCGGTCTTTTGTAATTCTCAAATATGTTTTTATCAGCATTTAGCTGTTCATCCCATAGCTATGCATATCGAAGCATAGAGTTATGGATGTCATTGAGCAAGTGTTATTGAATTATCTCTTTGAAACGCATAACAGAGTCCAGGAGATGATTCACTTTCAGAATCAGCTTATTCAAGATCGAATCTTTTGCCAGTGAAGACTGTGACATACATGTAGTAATAAGCATGAACACACTACAGTTAATTGTATTGATATACATTTGATTTGCTGTGATAAATTCGCGGGGATGTCCATGGGACGTGCGCTTACTCCCTGTCCCATCCCACGAGATTTATCAGTTATCTACCAATGTGAACCCCATCGCCCTACGGACCTTAAACAATGATTTTCAAAAGAGCAGCTTAGTATGTCAATCTGCATATAGTTACATATATGTTTAAATTTTTAGTCAAAACGATCCATGGGCCTAAGTTCTCATTCCGGGCCTATCCCAGGCCCACGGGCCCTCCCATGGGGTACCACCCCATTGGCCATTCTTGTAAGTCCGTCCATCGTCCGCTGTGATTGGAAAAAAATTGAAATTAACGGAAAAATTAGAGGAGCAATTTTTCTGTCACGATCACGTAATTGGTCGAGATCAATGCCGATTCGGCCATCCCCTGTTTTCTCTCTCTGCCTCAATATTTGTTCTTTCACCTATATCGATTGCTCAGTGAGAGACTTTCTCGGTTCCCGTACAATTTCGCTTTCACTTACTCTGCAGTTCTATTATTCGAATCTAGCACTTTAGTGTACAAGACTTTTCATTATTAATTGTTTCGATGTCTGTGGATTGCGGGCTGCAGAATGGAAGGCTCATTTACTTCATTTATGAATGATGTCCATGGTTCCTGAATGGAAAACGTTGTCATCTTTTACTATGAAAGCAATAAATTTAATGATTTTCTATGTTAAGATGTCAGAATAAAGTCAGACGATCTGAAAAATTAATGGAAGCTTGTGCACATTCTCTGTTTATATAATGCATTCAAAATGACAGTTTAAGTCAGCTTCTATGAACAACAGAATTGCAGATCTTTTAACTGTCATGTACATGGCTTCACTTAACTGATTTAATGTTAAATGGCAGTTGAACAAATAACCCGTTATAGGACAAGCCCATTATCAAGTGTCAAGTCAAAAAGACAGAAAGTGGACAGAATGTAAAGTTACAGCAATCATTGGACATGAGCGGTTTTTACGAGTCTGTTTGCGGCAAGCACTTCAAGTTGACAGAAACCATCGTTACGATGCGTTGAGTAAGATAACTTTATTCACACTATGAACTTTATGTAAAAAAATAATAAAGGTAATTAGAATAATAAATTTATAAACTTTATTCAGCCTTAATTCATGATTATGATAAACATAAAGTGCATTTAAATATTGTAGCTGTATCCACAGCTGTCTAGAGGTTCTATAAATGCAGCAATTACGGTTCCGGGTAGGCCTATTTCCGTTCGGGATGGACAGATTCAAAGTAATTAACAAATGGAAGGATTCTGCTGCACGCAATAAGTACATTTCAATAATGTTAACCCTCTGAGACTTTATGTAGCAGTGAACATCACAAAATCGCCTTCTAATGCAGCTGACATTGTGCTACAAATGTTGTTGACTTTTCACCATGTTTTCGTGTGTTTGCTGAAAGAGCTGAATGATATCAAAAGGTCAATCATATCGATCAGTTACACGCAAACATCATTAATTTACTAAAAATGAATTTTCTCTCTGTCTTGATATCAATTTAAGCAGGTAAACTAGGAATTTGTAAAAGCTGTTCCCTGGACCCCCTCAGGTCTCAGAGGGTGTGGAAAAGGTGTAAGTCTCTGGGGTTAATGGCGCTTTAAGCAGTCATTTCTGTGAATTTTTTAATCATCCGAACCCCTTGGGGAGTTGTAATGACTGTGTATCATTTAAGTTACCCAGAACCGCAGAATGTTTTTTCGCAGAAACACTGGACAGGTTTCTAATCTTACGAATACATTCGTCTGAGTTGCAAGCTAATTACTTGCACCATTCAATCTGATCATGTGCTCATAAGAAATGTCTCAGTGCTGTCATTCAACCAGTTGGGAAACTAGCTTTTAAAAGTTTTTAAGTTTTTTAAGTTTTAAAGCTAGTTTTTAAAGATCGGTCTTCAACGAAAAACGCAGGGATTATCACCTCTTTGCCGCTATGATACATGTTTGTGAGTTAGTCTACACGGAAATTATGCGTTTTATACAGCTTACATAGCCAATGCATTCAATGGAGTGGCACGGAAGTTTCGCATAATATGATACTCTGTTTCATTCGAGCATTCGAGTTCGAAACGCTTATCGAATGGCCTAATATTTGAGAAGTGTAGGCTATATTCGAGTAATGCGAACACTAGTATTACACTGCAAATTCAACTCTTCCACAGATAAGGCAAGTCTACACATTGAAGCGATAATGGAGTCAAAACAATTTGTTCCACGACGTTGAGTTTGTATCATTTTATGATGCATACTCGTCGTGGAACAAATTGCTTTTGCATTAACGCCGACGTGTTACCTATAGTCCGGCAGCCAGAATGAGTTTCTGCAGGGAGCCGGGCCGAAATTGAGACTTTCAGAGAATGATGTACACCCTATGCCTACTACAAATCTGCACGCCTGCCGAGTTCTACTGAGTTCCTCTTCTTATCAGACAAGATCAAAGAAAAACACATGTAAATCCAATGGGACACAGATTGCAGTTTTTGGCTAAAATGAAATTTTATATGTTTTGGCCTATCATCTGGAAACTATTAAGTCTAAAGTCATAATTTTTGGCAAGGAATGTCTTCAGATCATTTCCTATGATGTGCATGTGCTATTATCATGCATCTGATCGGCAATGTATGCGAGAATGTGGTTGAATGTGGATAAAGTTTCTTAAAAATGGTTGTGTTTGCCGACATTGAGAGGCTCGCCAAATCTAAATGTGTTTAGCTTTATAGACAGGAGTGCATGAACGTGAAAGGAAATGACCTGAAGACATTCCATGTCAAAAATTATGACTCTGGGCTTAGTACTTTTTGTTTAATCAGAGAAAACATAGAAAATGTCGTTTTAGCCAAAAACGTCAATCTGCGTCCCATTGGATTTACATGTGTTTTTCTTTGATCCTGTCAAGAAGAGGAACTCACTGGCACTCGGCAGAGGTGCAGATTCGAAGTAGGCATAGGGTGCACATCATTCTGTGAAAGTCTCACTTTCGGCCTCGTTCCCTGCAGAAACTCGTTCTGGCTGCCGGACTATCTGTGTTCTCATCGATAAGAGAGCGAGACAGAACCTTCAGACCAAACCATCAGAGATAAGTTCCGTTTTATATTTCTACACATGCTCTCTCAAAAGTCTACATGTACTGTAGGTTTGCATCATGCCTCAATACTTGAGAAACAAAGTCGATTGCAGAATGATTGCGAATCAATCGAATAACTGTATATTAACAATCTATGCAGGACAGTTCCTTTTTCTTATGAAAGTCTTTTGACCTTCAAAACAAAAATTATGATAAGCAATGACCATGTGTTTCATGGCAATGGTTGCAATCAATTGTCAGAGTTCTCCAGTAATTCGACTGCGAGCGTACGTAAATAGACCAATTTAGCGCACAAGCCAACACACCAGAAGGAGGATAATTGATGAAGCACGCTTCTGATTTACATTGAAATGTGAACTACAGACGCCTCTGCCCATGAGTCGCATACATCGTCAGTGTGGTTGCAATAGCTTTGATGCAAACGTAAGTGACATCTCAGCCTCAAACGTGCAAGTCATGGAATATAGTAAATCGTTCGATTCCATGTCGGAAGCTTGAATAATTATCCTTTATAGTATCATCTGTCATGCTGGTGCGTGGTTTCGAAGAATTGATTAGTTAGTCTGAATTAATTGTAGCGAATATTTGGTAGTCCTGATTGCGTTGATCATAACTCCATCACTTCGAACATGAGTAGAAATAGTACATTGTATTCCGAATCTGATCTTCCACGTGTACATCATTCTATTGATGTTTCACAACCAATCCGCATACCAAAAGCAAGGATGATTGAATAGTAGCTCTGTCTTTATAACCATCACATCAAAGTGTCACTTTTTGTGCCAGTAACGGTAAACAACGTGATTATTTTTCTTGAGAAAGATATTTAGTAATACTTTTGAACGCGCAATCCAGAACCGCAGTCTTTATCTGTCTCTTTAGACGGGCGTCTATTAGTGATGGGCTTCTATGCTATTTTCAGCACTGTTGATATTTTGATGGGGCTTTAGTTAGAGAGTGAGCGTTTAATAAAGAGAAGACGATGTATGCAACACAGAATTAAATATTTTCTTTATTTGCTTCGGTTTGCTAGAAGTGTGATTAATACGAAACTGACGGCACATCGAGGAACCTATTAAGTGGGCAAGAAGGAATTCCTAATACCTTACAGAGATAGGAAAAAAAGTCGTGCGTCGCTTGCGGATTAATGTGAGTTCCAGCAAAGTGCTTCGATTGCCACAATTCCTTCAGATTCGAAGACTTCAGATCATTGCCCACAAGTTTTCTCCATAATGTTGGCCCTTCCGATCATTATTAAAGAAAGTGGCAGGCGTACGAAAATTAGTTCACTTGATGATTTCACATCCTCTCCTCGGCATTGCTCACTGTATAGTGCATACATTGAATCGAAGCCAAGACAGGGATGTGTGTTTTGGTGTGTGCGAAGTGATATCACAGCACGCACGCATCTCTCACTGGCTCTGGTGTCCCCTGCTGACAGCTTATTGTTTGCCATTTCCAAAAGCAAGTGATACACGAATTATCCATTCGAGAAGGAGCTGTGATGTGCCATTTCGACATTAAGGTTGCATACAATTCTTCCTTTCTAGGAAACCGAAGCACGCGCAGATGAATCTAATTCTGTGGTATGCAATGTAAGTATGTGTGTACCGGCATGCAATGTATGCAAGTATGTGTGTATGCATGTGTGTATGTGTGCATGTATGTATATATGTAGGGGGCAGGCCTACTTGCAAGAAAATGAGTCGCTGCGTAGAAAGCTATTTGTGAGATAAAGCTGCAATTTGTTAAATGATATTATGCGATGTTCTTTTTGAAATGAAAAACTTTCTAAAGTTAATTTGTAAGTTTCGCTTCCTCAGCACCTTAGTCATAGAATTATGTGTACACCGATGACCTACAAGTGTGCGTATTAGCTAGATACTTCAAATAGCCTTAGAATCAAATTTTGTCATATTAACAAGGCGGCAAAAAATGCCAGTCAAGGTAAGCAACGTTCGTAAAATATCATGGTGGCATAAAAGATCGCATTAAGTCATTTCTTCAATAGTCTTGAAATATGAATCCTTTAAAGATTACGACGTAGTACGTTAATGATGACAGGATGGAGCGTGTAAAGCTGGTTGGATGGAATTACATGACTAGCATATAATTATCGTTGTCAATGCGATGTCGAAGTTCTTTTATTTATTTATTTCATTGTTAACCTTCGGCGCACTTACTTTCAAGCCTCGTGCTGCATATTATGCTTAATGCTTAATGCTCTTTTACAGATGATTTTGACCTGGCATCAACTTTTTTGTGCAGCGTTCACGTAAACTACAAACGTTTGAAAATAGAATAAATGTCTTTATGCCAGCTGCATTGTAATGACGTCATATTTGGATGATTAATGACTCCAAAGCTAAAATCAGCTCGCATACAGAAAATGAAGATCAATTTTCGGTTTGCCGTGCTTAGTCCGATATTACCCGGGTCGGGGTATTTTCAGCTCAGAATATCCTGTCCGGCTCTCAATCAATCGCTCCTATGCGTATTTTAATGTTCGCATCAGCTTCTGCCAACTTCGTCATCTTGCTGATATAAATTGAAGTTTAAAGTTTGAATACAACTATTGTTCGAAAAATGATTTTTGAGCATGTTGGACATTGACGGTAGATGACTTTGATAAACAATGTGCTTTGATCAATAATAGCATGTAAAAGTCCCAAGACAAAACTTGGAGCAAAGAGTAAGTATATTAGGTTGAGTAGCAACTCAGCAATAATTAGATCCCCAATGTGTATACAGTTTCGATTTTATTAAATGAACTTGAATGAGACCCAGCATCACATGTGAGATATGCACATTTTTACACCTTTGGAGAAATGTTGGATTTGACTGATCATGATAACAAAACAGAAGGAATACTAACATTCTTCAGATCCTCCGTGTCATGTCAACCTGTGTGGAGAGGCAACATAGTTTGTTAAATTAGCAATCCGATGGATTACTATCACTTTAATGCATAGCCTTACTTATCAATAAGAGCACTTTGTTGAGCGAGATCATATCACAAGCTGTAATCTGCCACTGGAAGATCAAAATAAAATAACCACTAACAATGATCACAATTAACAAAGAAGATACAAATTGATCCGCATCAATATTCAGCTTTGAGTGAATCACAAAATTAATTATACCGATGAAAATGGAATTAAAAACTTGAAATTTCAGGCAAGAAGCCACAATAAGATGTCGACGTTTTTATGAAGACTTGCAGCTCATGAGTTTTCTTTGATAACAATCAACTAAACTTTCGCTTAATTAAGATGCTTGTTAGCAAATGCTCATTCCTTTTGATATCCAACAAGTTTCATGCTACTTATAAAGTCGCTTCATCTCAGTAGTATATGAATAATTTGAAAAGTTTAGCTTTTTAAAAACTGCTCAAATATTTTTTTTGGACGGCAGGAACGTAATCTTCGCAAAAAACTGAATTTTTTCACATAATAATTTTCACTGTATACAGATACTTTCTTAAGTCGACTCTCTACCTACATATACTTACTCTATGAATTGGAGTATGACTGATTGTATTGAGACAGTCAAGCCGTGCTGAATGCAACTCAAATAGAGAAATTTGAAAAGTATGAAAAATATGAATTGCTTGTTTTCATCTTAGCTATATATTGAGCAGAACAAATACCGTAACTGCACTTCCAAATGACAAATTCATCAAGAATATTGTAAGCAGGCATCACAGTGTGTCCATCTTGTACATAGGATCAACTACTTGTAGCTTGAAATCGACATTATTACTTATTAATCAATTATGAGTAGTGTTTATATAACATCACTGTCATCCCTATGATACTTGCTTGCATACAAGCATTTGTGATTGAATGAGGACTTTTATCATAGCCTAATGTGAACATTGACAATGGGATTGTTCACTGACTAAAATTCTGCCACCAGAAACTTATTTTATGAACGATATAAAACACCGAAACCGGCAGAATGTTCAATCGGTTTAATTTTCTGGCGGCAAAACTTTAGTTAATGAGCAACCCAATTGATCTGTAAGTAATTTGAAGTTGGCTAGGCTTCTTAATTTTGGAAGATATTGACAAAAAAATGCTCATTTTCAAAAAGGAGACATGCTAATGTACACAGTTGCGATAAAGATTTGGTTGTGTTTATTTGTTGGTTTCTAACTCTCGACAGATAAGAAATAGTCATCTGTCGAGTTCATGAGGGGACTGCAAATTCTAATTAAATCATTGCTAAAACTGGAATCGCAGTTGATTGCTGTCTGAAAGAGAATATATCCATGAAGAAGGATAATGTTATGGCAGACTAAGGATCAAAAGAGCGTGTAGGTTGTGAGCTCCGTCGATCAAATCCGAAGTCTTGACACAATCTTTCGCCACCGGGCATTGTCACAACTGCTTTAATTTGTTAAATTTAAAATTTGTCAAGCGTCCCTTTGATCAACTATGTATATGTTTAAAATCGGCGTGTGCATTTCGATCAATATGTTTTCAATGAATTTTGAGTCTGATAGAAGCAGAATGCTATTCGTCGAGAAAAAGGATCTATATATAAATATAAATATGAATCGAATCAAACACTTACGATAAATATCATTTCGTCCCCATTAACATGACAGCAAACTCAAACAGGCTACTCAATATTTGCAAACCACTCCACTCTCACTCTTGTCGCTCAAAATGTTGCCGAAATCAGCAAAGGGACAAAAGAACAAAAGGCTGGATATCCACAACCGATTAGTGATTATAAACTTTTCAACAATATCCCCTTTCTCTTCGTAAGATTCATCATTCAACAAGAGTGTCAATAGCAACGGCTCAAAAGAAATTTCTGAATAGGTAAATAATTTGAATGGGATTAATCAAATTATTTACTCACTGATATTCATACACCTGACACTACATTGACATAATGCACGATAAATGTGACTTATACAATTGCTAACAATGTGTAAAAATATTTTTTATTTCGTTCGAAGGAATAATTGAGACCTGTTATGAAATATAACTCAATATTTTCCGAATTCGAATGAAATGTAGCTGCCAAAATGTTTTAATTGAATTGGTCGAGTTTGGTGTCATGAAGATTGCAATTTTCCAAGCATTGAGTCTTATCATTATCAGACAACTGTGTGACTTTCAAACTCAAGGTTAGTTAATTTGCAATTATATCATCACTTCCTCAGAGTTTGCAAGTCGCACCATATTGCGGGGCGTCATTTTCTTTCCGCGTTTCACTTCTTTAACGTTTAAGTCCGAGAGAGTGAATTATCTCTCCATTATTATCTCTGGTTTATGATTTTGTTAGCAGTGCAGCTGTCTTGCTACAATTTCTTGTTTTGTTCTAATGTGCCGCTACTCCAACGTTTCTTCATGTCTTTCTTATATTTTAACTCGCTTAAAAAAGCTGCAATATCTAAGACAATCAATTTTAATTCTGTCATATTTCTTCAATGGGAACGTCAAAAATTTGACCTTTGTCTATGAGTAAGCCTACTGGATATCGAGAACTTTTTGTCATATACCTTGCAAAATTAAGAGTAATAATTCACACAAGTTACTTGAAAAGAACTGACAAAATACATTTGGAGATAACGTATGCCGGGTCAGTCAAAAAAAGTCTTTGCCAATTCAATAACCTATTGATTAAGGACATATTGAGAGCTGTCGTGTAGCCAGGATTTCATTTTTGGGGGGACAATAAATGTGGCTTAATTAATATAGGTCTATACTTCATAATTTCGTAAATCAAGAGAAGCCCTAATATTCATTCATATCTGATTTGATCATGATCTGATTTTGTCTTTTATTGATCATTCATGACACACGATTGACATAAAATCATACAGTATGTACAAGTTTATGCACAACAGGGGGATCACAAGTTTATACACAGCCGCTGTAGGGTTTGATTGCCAATTATAATGCAGTTCAATGCCTCCTAGAGGGTGTATATAAGGATAAAGTATTACCCAATATCATGAATTTAATGAATGAAGCATAAAATTGTATTATCGACTTATTAAATTTGCCAAATTCAAATTCTCCTGTCCATGGATCACTTCAATTATAGATGATATTTTCAGATGTAGCCTTTAGATTTATTTGTAAACATTATGCCTTCAAGTATGTTCATCGATGCAGGGGATGCTCGCGATCGTTGCGCAACAGGGGACATGCGAAAATTAACCAAGCACGCTACTGGAGGATTTGAGATTCTCACAATAATAAATTGATAATTCGACATAGAATGATGTTAATATACCTCCGTATAAAGGACAAAGATTATCCCTCGCTGACACTTCAGCCAAGGGGGGGGGGGCTTGTCCCCCTTGTCCCCCCTTGGCTACGCCACTGCTTGACAGCATATTGAAGTGAAAACAAGCAAACACTTTCCATGTAAGCTTTTTCTATGCAACTTGTAAGCCATGGACTTCCACAAATGCACAATTTCTCTGTTTCATTAGCATGGAAATGTGATGAAATCAGATCCTCAACAGCTTGATCAGTATTTTAGTGATAGTACGCTGAATTCTGCAGGGAATTTATCCATGGATGATATTGAATTTGATCTTTCTGAAATTGTTGCAGTTATTGCCAAACTACCGTCTTCATCAACTTTGGATTCTGACGGATTATCACATTTGCATGTAAAGAATGGTGGAATCTTCCTTGCCTCCAAACTTTGTGATTTTTTTCGACTTTCAATGTCACAGGGACGCATTCCTGACTCTTGGAAGAAAGTCACCATTACACCTGTCCATAAGAGTGGTTCAAAAGAAAATTTCGATAATTATAGACCGATTGGCGTTACATCTTGTGTAAGTCGAATAATGGAGAGGATAATTTCAAAAGATATTGTCAACTTCCTTACAAAGCAGAATATGATTAATTTTTCTCAACATGGTTTTCTACCAGGTGCTTCGGTCGAGACAGCTGGAGTGTTATTCTATAATTATCTTCTCAAGAATCTTGACCTCTCAAAAGGTGTTGATGTCATTTCCTTGGATTTTTCGAAGGCGTTTAAGAAAGTTCCTCATACATTGTTACTTCGAAAACTCAAGCATTATTGTCTGAATGATAGTATTGTCAGGTGGATTTCAGACTTCCTAAAAGACCGCAAACAGCAAGTTCGGGTTCGTAGCTCCCTTTCATCATACAAGGATATTCGTAGTGGTATTATACAAGGATCCGTGTTGGGTCCCATCTTGTTTGTCTTGTTTGTCAATGATCTTGATGAAGTTATCTTGAGCTCAGAAATGATTGAATATGCAGACGATGTCAAATTATATGTGGCTTACGATCGTCATCGTGATACTTTAACACAACATTGTACATCTTTACAAGATGACGTTAATCGTGTTTTTGAATGGTCGCTACGGAATAGACTTTCATTGAACAGCAGCAAGTGTAAATCTATTTCTTTTGGTGAAAGTGCTTCCCATCTCTACTATTTACACGATAATCCTATTATTGATACTTCCGTGATTCTTGCATTCTCCTTTCAGTTGGAGTTACCACATTGGTGAAATTATAACCAAAGCTAATCGTACACTTGGTATGATCAAACGTGTATTCTTACTGAAAGATCGTGGTACTTCAATTTTACTGTATAAAAGTTATGTGACGTCTATCTTGGAATTTTCATCGATATTATGGTCCCCTCATCAAAAATACTTATCTGAGGAAATCGAAAAAGTTCAAAGGCGGTTTTCGCGTTTCTTTGTTGACTTAAGAAATCTTACCTACGTGATCGCCTACATCGACTCCAATTGTATTCTCTTAGATCCCGTCGTATTCGCTACGAGCTCATATTTTTATATAAAATATTGAACAACATGGTTAATGTCTCTTTCGAACAAATTTTTTCTTATTCGCCGAGCAGATGTACCCGAGGTAACAATTATAAGATTCACCCAAAGTTGTGCCGTACAAAAGTGTATTTCCGTTTCTTTTCCAACGACGTTGTTTCATACTGGAATCAATTAACAGATGTGGAGATTGAAGTTCCAAGCATTACTTCTTTTAAACGAAGTATTGATACATATTTCCGCCGAAATGATGTATGGTAACTTTTTCGTTCTATCCATGCCTGCCCTTAAAGGGCCATTGTATTTGTCACCCATAAACGGATTAAAAAAGAATGTTGTGTATCTTATGTAAATTTGCCAAATACAAATTATTATTATTATCATTATGGAGCTATATAACCTTTGATAATAAACGACGCTTGATAATAAACGTCACCAGTTACAGTGTCTCATATTGCAATCATCACTACTATCTGGCATGCAGTACACAATTCACTACAAAGTAACACTATTACCGCTTGGGCTATTGCATTGCAAACTAGCTCATAGGAATGGCGTCAAACATTTTTCGAAGAATTTGACAAGCAAGCACCGCCCAGGAGAACTGTCTCCTGTTGGAGAGACAAGCTGCTGGAGACCGGTAACCTTGTAACAGATGGCCCTCGCTCCGGCAATTGCCTGTGAGTGCAATTGGCGACGGCCATGAAGCAGCAGTTTTAGAAACAGTATCTGAAGACCCCACTGTCTCTACTCGACGGTTATCTGACGGGTCAAACGTTTCTCAAACGTCAGTATGTCGAATTTTGAAAGACAATCCGTGCATGCCCATTTACTCACAATTTATTAGCGATGTAGACAGCGATAGAAGAGCCTAAATTTGTGAGGAAATGATGTCTGAGTTCGCAAGAGATCCAGCTTTCGAAAGAAAGATCAAATTTTCTGACCAGTGTGTGTTCAATTTAGCAAGTGATGTAAATAAACATAATTAATGTTTCATCCATAATCTTATTCTCTGAGAACCAAGAATTGACTTTAAATAAGCAGAGAATCAGCTTTGGTCAGCCATTAGTGAGCACTGCCACAAACTTTACCATCGGTCAGCGTTTGACACTTTTGAGGTCAAAGAAATGGAGAGTGATTGGAGAAAAAGTAAAATAAAGGAGGGAATTCACACCCTCAGCAATAACACGTTTAATACGGACTCGGGCTTCTATATTAACCGCTGCTGGAGATCTCTTTTCCATTGACTGTTTTCCTCTCTATGTAGTTTGACTTCTTATCTCTACGTTATTTTAAAGCATATCAGATGTTACTCAGTGACAAAAAGAATGAAACAAATCCTGATATGAATACTTATGACTTAAACTTGGTTGTACTGTACGTTTGTTGTCTGTATAAGGAAAACTCGAATGCTTTACTCAAAAACATTTAATTCGATACTCATGATTTTATCAACTTAAGTTAGAAACGGGTGTGACCACCGCGAGCATCCAAACAGGCATCGATGCGTGAGGGCATGGATGAGCACAGTCGCTGGATGAATGCCAGGTCTAAGAGGTTCCACTGCTCGATCAGTCTGTCGGCCAACATCTTCAAAGACACCGGTGGGTGGTTGTACCTCTCCCTCACTCTGCGACCAAGTTCATCCCAGCAGTGCTCGATGGGGGAGAGGTCGGGAGAACGTGAGGGCCATTCCAAGGTTGGGATTCCACTGCTTGCTATCCTGTTAGAGACCACTGAAGCGCGATGGGGCCTTGCATTGTCATCCTGAAAAATCAATTGATTCGATGTCACTGCTGGAACCACGACCGGTGTCACGATCTCGTCGGCATATCGCTGTCCTGTCAATGTTCCTTTCACTACGATTGCTGGTGTTTTTCCATTGTGCCAGATACCGGCCCAAACCATGACACTACCGCCGCCGTACCGGTCGTGTTCTTTGACGCAACATGTAGCAAATCGTTCACTTGGCAAGCAATGAACACGGATCCGACCATCGTTGAAATCGAAAGTAAACCTCGATTCATCAGTCCAGAGCACACGTTCCCACTGACTGTCACTCCACGACTGATGACCTTGACACCACGTCACTCGTCTACTTCGATGTTCCAGGCTCAGCGGAATTCTCACAGCGGGTCGTCGAGACTGTATACCAGCTTCTCGCAATCTTCGATATGCAGTTCCAAAGCTACAGGCAACGTTCCCAGCAACCTTCCAGTACAAAATTTGCTTCGGGACTGACACAAATCTGTTTCTTTTAGCAGCTAAAACTAAGCGTGCATCTGTCCGCTTGGATGATACCCTTGGTCTTCCTGATCCGTTCTTCTTTTCCACATTTCCTTCTGCTTTCCAACGACACCACCACCTCCATAAAACGACCCTTGAAATTTTCAATTCTTTCGCAACAGTTGTAGAACTTTGCCCACAACGCATCATCCCAATTGTCATTCCTCTGGTAAAGTTATCGTGCGCCATTTCATAAGTCAAATCTGGTCAGCAGTAGGTGGTGATTCTGTTCAACTTCTATCTGTTACTGTGATCAATATCAAATTTTGAAATTTGATGGTCCTATATCATTGCCCTTATCATATGGAGTTCAATGGTGATACATAGAAAGCGAGATATCATCTCAAACCATAGAAAAGAATGAAACAAACTTCCATTCAAGTCAATGATAGTTGGTTTCATTATTTATGTCAGTGAGTATACTTGTCACGCTTTAATCAGTATTATGATTCCATGTTTCAATTCTCAGGGTTAGTGTATTGTAATAACAGATTAGACCGGTCGTCTCTCCTTCTGTTTGATAGAAAGGAAGCATTTGAACATGTAACGTTAATGAAATGGCACAATCTGCTGACACAACACCATAGCAATCGAACAATGAGCAGCCAGTTCAACATTAAACACGCCAACTTGTGCGAAATTTTAGTGACATTTATCAACCGGATCATACAACAGAGAGACAGTCGATGTCAAGCTCTACAGAGAAATTTGTGAACGTTTTTTCATGTGCCTGCTAACTTTTTTAATAGTGATCTGAGGGCCCAACATTATCGAGAAAGCTTTTGCGCAATTATCTGAATTCTTTGAATTTGAAGGAATCGTGGCGATCGGAGCATTTTGAAAGAATTCACAGTAATCCGCAAGCGACGCATGACTATTTTCCTATCTCTGTAAGGTATTAAACATTTCTTTTTGCCCACTTAATAAGTTCCTGCACGTGCCATTGTTTTGAATCAGTATGTTCTTCTTGCAAAGTGATACGATTAAACAATCTAATTCTGTGATTATAATGTCACTGTCACGTGTAAGGTGTTAGTAGAGTGCAGTGTTGTGAATTTTAGTGAATTGTAATCCAATGCGTTTCATGTGTGTAAAGTTTCACCACTCTTTACTTGAAGAGGACAGGTGAAGCTATTATCCGAAAGCTCGCCAATAAATTAAGAACGAGAACAAGTCTTTTGAAGAGATTATTTAAAGTCAATAATTAATGTTCATGACTGGGATCTGACAATCCAATGAAACACATTTATAATCCAGGCCGAACTCCAAGTCTGACAGTGTGAGTGTGCATCAGCTACTACGGTGAGGTAGACGTTGATATATCCAAAGAAACGATGACTGCAGAGCGATAATGTTCCATTCTTTCAGAAAACGTGATGCCCTTGTTCAGGAAAAGGCGCGAAATTCTATGCCAAGAGGACAGTGCCCCTCCCCAATGTATCCATCGGCGATGTATGCAAGAATGCAGTTAAATTGATCAAAATGCTTGTATTTGCCGACATTAGGAGGCTTGCCAGATTTGAGTGCGTTCAGCTTAATAGACAGATAGACACGGTTGCATGAACATGAGAGGAAATTACCTGAAGACATTCCATGTCAAAAAAAATGACTCTGGGTTTAGTACTCTATGCTTAATCATAGAAAATTTCACTTTTACCAAAAAATTCAATCTGTATCCCAATGGATTAGCACGTGATTTTCTTTGATGCCGTCTGACAAGAAGATGAACTAACTAGAACTCAGCAGACGCACAGATTTGTCTATGAAAGTCACACATCATTCTGTGAAAGTCTTATTTTCGATCTCGTTCCCTGCTGAAACTCGCTCTGGCTGCCGGAGTATCATGTTGTATAATGTAGATTACATGTAGAGTCATATCATGAACTTTGTGAATAATTGTAGATGCACAAATGTCTCTTGATGCTTAAGTGAGCTCAGAGCTTCAAAAAGTAGGGGCCTACTATTCCAAAAAAGATAGTGAACCTGACTTTCCAGCAAGCAGGTAGAATCCACCGACTTCAGGTTTTTATGGAAATGCTGTGAAACTGCAAGTCACAAGAGTGTAGTAAGATTCGTCCTTCAACCGACATGGACAAGTCTCCTGCTTATCAACAGTTGCTGAAATGGCATTCTGGTTGATTCTTCTTTTGTCAGGAGATTTGATGCCATTATCATCAATAGGGCCACTCTGGATCTCCATTCTAAAATAGCAAATGTCGTGATGAAGCTGTACCACAGAATTAGATTGTTTAAGCGTATCACTTTGCTAGAAGTGCAGACTGATTCAAACCAATGGTACATGCAGGAGCTTACTAAGTGGGCAAAAAAAAATTTTCAATGCCTTGCAGAGATAGGAAAATAGTTGTGTGTCTCTTGCGGATTGCTGTGAATTCCTTCAAAATCCTCCGATCGCCACGATTCCTTCAGATTCGAAGAATTCAGATAATTGCGCAAAAGTCTTATCGATAATGTTGGGCTCTCAGATCATTACAAAAAAATTAGCATGCGCACGAAAAAATGCTCACAAACTTCTCTATAGACCTTGACATCGTCTGAGTCTCATTGCTATGTGATCCGGATGATAAGAGTCACAAAAACTCCGCATAATTTGGAGTGTTTAATGTTGAACTGGCTGCATGCCCACTGTTTGATTGCTATGGCATTATGTCAGCAGATTGTGCCATTTCATTAACGTTACATGTTCCAATGATTCCTTTCTAGTCAAACAGAAGAAGAGACGATTGGTCTAATTATGTGATTTCTTCCGACATCGAAAATTCGTTGAAGTTTTGAAGGAGCTTGATTGCTCATTTTTTCGAAAGCTTCAGTTGGGAAACTAAATGCAGAAGATGGTAACTACAGTCCGTTTCATAAAAAGTTGATCATCCTAAAATTTGACTAAATAAAACATAAGTATGATACAGAAAGCATTTTTCATGTTATTTCATGTCCCTAATATATTTAAATGTCCTTATATAATCTGATAAGCTATGATACAGTAACGGTTCTTAAGAAGCTAATATTTTGTGGCCCTAACGTAAGTTGTGATACGCCATCTGTAGGTAGCAGTGAACGACGAACGTTACGTTTTAGAGTACTCCATACATTTTCTATGGGATTCAGATCAGGAGAACGAGCTGGCCAAGATAATGTCCTAAGCCCTAATTGAGACTTGCATAAGTTGACTCTACTACTCCTGTGACACGTAGCATTATCATCCATAAATAACCAAGTCGATGGATCACCAAGTTGATCTGTCATTTCGCCAATGTTCATTCGTAAAACATTCACATAGCGTTCAGAATTCATGGTTCCTTGCTGTATGTGAAGTTCAGAGTGGCCATTGGTCCAAATGCCAGCCCAAATCAGTAGAGTCGCACCACCTTGTACCCGGAGACGATGTAAATGTCTTGGAATTTCCTGATCAGATTTTATCCATAATCTCAATCGACCATCACTATCCTTCAGACGGACTGATGCCTCATCAGACCAGACAACCCGATCCCATTGATTTCGCCAGTGACAATGACTCATTGCCCATCTGAGACGTCTTTTTGTATGCTGATCTGATCATTTGATCTGAGAGGGCCTCCTACAGCTCTTGAAATTCGACTCAATAAGTCTTCTACGAATAGTGGACTTAGAAATAGACGAGTCTAGTGCAGCCATCTCAGTTAACGAGAGACTTGGATCAACTTTAACAAATCTCAAAATTAGGCGGTCTCTACGTTTGGATGTTTTGCGTGGATGGCCAGAGCCCTCTTTACGACAGAGTCGAAAATCATCATTATGCCATCAATGCACATTTGTGTAAGGGACATTTAGTCGCTTGCTTGTAGCTAGCAAAGATAACCCTAGTTCCAGCCAGGCTGACACTTTGCCTTTTGTGAATGCGATCTCGTTATTGTTCATTTGTGCTTTGTATTGTTTTCAACCGGTAAGAGATAGATTTCTAGCTGAAAGCAATCAGGAGTGCTGCCAACTCCACCGCAACGAAGTCAGGAAGCTATGGAACATGAAGTCCAGTTAATCACATGTAGTAGTTACATTATTGTTGATGAATAATGGTGCTATACTGGCTATGACTGACCGATTTTCTTTATTTTTGTTTTGCTTGATAGCTTTTGGCTTGTAGAACAACATATTACATAACAAAGGAAACAAATGTAATTTTATAAGAGTGAGGTATGATTTTGTGTAACATTGCTAAATGAAGATCAAATTATCTACTACTTTTTTATCTATAACAGGAAAACAACTCAATATTCATGCTTGAAATTTCCAACAATGATATTAGTAAGCACAACTGACATATCCTCCAAATTTCAGAGAAATGTGTTCAAGTTTGGCGGAGTTAGACAAAGTTGAAGTTAAGACGATGTTTAAGGGTGATCCATTTTATATGAAACAATCTGTATGTGAAGTTGACGATTTCTGATTTGTTCAGCAGTCAGTGACATGTCTTTCTTTACAACATTACTTCATCTGTGACATTTGTAAATTTGATTGAAGGATATTGCGCCCCGCCTTTTGAAACGGCCATGTATGCGGAGAAACATGTTTGAATTTTGAAGATTGTGAGTGAATAGCTGTTGTTGACATCTCAAACTGCACAAAAGACACAAGGCAATTCACGCAAGAAAGGCTGAGAAACAAGCTTAATTCTTCATCGATATCCACTTTCTGTATTTTGGAATTTCATGCATTTCTGGACCGAAAGAAGCGACCTAAGTCCCTTTTGCGATGATGAGAAGTGTCTACTAGCAAGCTGAGCATTGACAAAATTAGAAATTATTCGTTTGACAATCCATGAATCGTTATTGTCTTACGTAATCTTATCACACCTACAGTTGTCTTCGGAACAACATCTCTCTTTACTCGCTCATGTTTCTCGCTTCCAATTATCATCAGCGACGCATCATCCAATCACCAACTCCTACCTCATTCAATTTTATCTCTTCCAACATGTTTATTGCATCAGAGATCGTCGACGGTGTGTCTCCTCATTAACAGAAGGGAATTTTCAGTTAGGATGAATTCCTACCGGGCCAGACCAGCACATTTGATAGTTATCATGATTGTAATCGCCGTCTTTTTCTGCTTTGGAAAGTTCTCTCAAAACGGATTTCAAAAAGTACGTTTCTTATCTCGTCCGAAGATGTACAGTACACAGAACCAGTCAACGCCACGTTTGATATCCTCCACGACTTGCAACTGCAGCTTGAATCAAGTGAATCAGAAAAAAACACCAGCTCATCGGCGCAGATCTTTGAACGACAGAAAGTGCAATGTCTTCACGGAGACGATTTCAACGAATTTCAACATAGGAAAGCTGAAGTTCAGCCGCGGCAGTGCGACGATTTTCGTTTATGACAAATCAGATTTGATATCGAGACATATCTTGACATCAGGGTCATGGGAAGGTGGTTACGTCAATGGTGTCGAAACTGTATTCAATATTGATCCAACAATGAATCTCATAGACATCGGATGCAATGTTGGAGTCTTTACTGTGGTTGCGGCAATGAGGAAGAGGAAAGTTGTCGCCATTGATGCAAACATCAACAACATTCAAAGATTAAGGAAGACACTTGTAGAAAACAAAGTTGATAAGTATGTGAGCCTTTTGCATAATGGAATCTCTGATAAGTAAGTCTATGTGCAAATCTTAGTTGCTCAATATGTTAGGGGCGGATCTCATGGCATTTCTCGTTTCTAAAGTATTGAAGAGGAGGTAAGGAACCCCTCAACCATATCAGGACCGGGCGACTTTTAGAGTCGTAGGAGCAGGGGCCCTCCTCAGATTTTCCATGTTCAGATGGATAAAACTTTTTGAAAACACAGTTATTAAACTTTTCAAGTCTCCTTTTTTCGAATGGTGGTGCCTATTTTTCATGAATCGAAGACCTTCATACCAAAAATTCAAATTTAAAATTTGTATTTTCAATTTCCTTCATTTTTCATGAATATATGTATTTTTTTGACTCTTCAAAAATTGTTCATTACAACTAAAGTATTTCTGCAAACTTTTAATCAATTATATTTATATAGTGTTACAAATATAATATTCTACGTAAACTTTAGTACCATAAATAGTAATTTGAAATTTGAAGGTAAATAATATCTTTTCACGTATTATTGCATTTTTCTATCTTTACAAATGTCTTGTTCTGATGACTTATTCGCTATAAAGACAAGGTTCTGATACATTCCGAATGCAACGTTTCGAATGGTGATATGCATTTTGCATTATTCTGTGGGTTTCATATCTAAAAATTCACAACAAAACTTCATATTTTCACATTTTGCATTTCCATGCACATGTATACATTTTCGGAGATAAGATGAATGTGTGTGTCAAGAATCTTGAATTGCGCATGCATAAATATCATGTAAATATGATACAGAAACATTATATCAATATAACATTAACATATACTTTTTCGGGCAACCATGTAGGACATTTGAGGGCGCGTAAGTGCCGAAAAAAGCTATGTTAATACTATTGTGCGTAATTGAAATAAACTAGGCAGCAATGCTATGATACACATGTAGACATAGAAGTAGATAATAGTACACTAGAATGGAAGTTTCATATCTTGCCTATATACAATGATGGCACATGGAAACTATGGTTTGTAGATCAGATTCGATCTGAAACATTATATCATAGTCAAACTATTTGCCAAGTTGGTTGTGGAAGTTGCTGACAGCAAATTGCAGGATTTTCTTGAAGAGAATTTTAAGTGAGATGGTTCCATTGTTTCATATGAATTAGCCTACTATTCCATTGATTAATATACTGTGTCTATTTGTAGCAGTGATTAACAACTATTCTGCAATTTTTCAACACTGGAATACGAATTGAAATTTGGCTCGCAGAGTCATTATCGAAAATAGTCGGTGTACGGGTGGTAAGAACATCTCAAGAATTCAAAGATAAAAATTCTAATTATTGGACAATTTCTCTTTCTGGCGGTCAAAAAACCTAGCGCTTTTCTGGAATAAACACATCGAAAGCTTCTTTAGCGACAGTCATTTATCAGATACATGAACTGTCGCTGGAACTTTTCAATTAATCACTAAATGACTTATGTAATATAGTCTGATGATATTTTGGAGGCTCATATTCGAAAGCATGCAAAGGTTTTGAAAATTGTTCAAATATATTGAACAGGGGAATCCTTCAAAGTAAAATGAATACTATAAGATTTCTTGGCGTCTCATTTCAAGCTGGAGCAATGCATGCTCTGTAAATCGATATTGCAAATTGCGTATGTGTCTGATTATACTCTTGATAGATTATAGGAGCGATATTTCAAAATGATGAACGTAAAGTATGTTTCAAGGGATATCCTTCTTTGTCATCCTGTCGCTGCAGTATTTTGTAAATTCACTATTGCTTTTGAATGCATGATCTTTGGACAAGGGGCAACAATCTAGATCACAAATTGACTTGATAATTTAAAATGCCAACCAGAAAACAGGAAAGTCAGGTCGCAAAATTTGCTTTTTGCCCCAACTAAGTTCCCCCGGAGTGTGCCATAATTTTCATGCAATTTCCATTCTAGGACTTTCTATGGTATTGTTAATTTCTATGCATGTAGACATGTGCTGATTGAGATTTCAAAAATGTCTGTCACATGCATAGATAGAAAAATCATCATTACGGGATACAGTGTTGCCTTTCTTTTTTCACATTGTACTATAGCTAAATTACGCACAATAATCAATGCTACTCTAAATGACAACCATCAATTTTCGAAAAATGACTTTTAAAACTGACCTACAGTAAGTCAATTTTGTCCAAATTTTTACTGAAAGTTCAGCATGCATACAAACTAAAAGTCACAATAATTTGAACTTTTATAGATTGAGATGTAAAAAGAAGTTGATAGGCTTAAGACTTTTTTTCGATTTTATAATAGTTGACTAAAGGATATCACACAATTTCATGAAATACTCTTATTTAGCATAAAACATAGGTAGTGTCTTGATTGGCAACAATACGACACCCATAGGCTATTGCTGTCACTTCAAAAATTCAAAATGCGCTGTCACGACGATTCAGATTCTTGAACTGTTGATTCTCAATGCATGATTCACACTTTACATATCCAAATAAATAACTACATGAAATTAACATTTAAGGCGAAATTTATTCTCAGAAATAATAAAATCAATTTTTCGAATAATCACATCCGAGCAAAATACATTTGTTGATCTGTTTAATTAACGGACACTTTCGACCAGAAAATCACTTCTAATCTTCTCAATTGCTTAATTATAATGCGTGAGATCATTCAAATGTCATCATCATCAGTGCTCGTGACATCATCCAAAAATCTAATTATTTCTGAGAATTTTCTGTAATTTTCATGTAGTTAAGTACAGGGTGTCCGTAAAGTCGCTTGACTTTTAAATTGAATATCTACATGAGAAAGCAATTAACTTTTTTATCACAAGCCATGTTACATTGCGCAACATAAAGGGGAATTTACTAATCTAACAGTAAGAAGCTAATATTTGATGATTAAAATGTTCAGATCAAGTGTTCAAAATGATTGCCATCGCAATCAATCACTGCAGTCAATCACCGAATAATATCGAAAACACCAGCGGCAAATTCTTCGCGTGTGACTTCATGGCAGATATCAGTGATCTTCTCACTCAACTGGTCCAGGCTTTGTGGCTTACCATGATGGTATATCTTCGCTTTCATCCATCCCCAGAACCAAAAGTCGAGAGGATTCAAATCAGGTGAACGTGGAGGCCACTCTCGGTCACATCCTCTACTTATCACGCGATCACCAAATGTTTGGACGAGGAAGTTTCGTACCTTTGTTGCAAAGTGGGGTGGGGCACCATCTTGCATAAATATACAGGAGGACAATTTGCGCTTTTGCGCAAGTTGAGGACGCACGTGCTCCTTAAGCATCTGGAGATAGGAATCAGCTGTCACTGTGTTGGAGAAGAAAAAAGGTCGTAGTCCAAACTTAGCAGAAAATCCCATCCAGACACATAACTTAGGTGAATGAAGGGATTTTTAGATACATGTTGATGGCTTAACATCTGACCAGATACGGCAATTGTGCGTGTTAACGATCCCATCGAGTGAAAAATGCGCCTCGTCAGACCAGACAATGTCATCCAAGACATTCTGATTGTCGAGAAGCCATCTCGCAAACTCTAAGCGCTTTGGCTTGTCGCCGGCTCAAGTGCTTGCACGACTTGTAATTTGTACGGGTAAAGTTTTAGTTCATGCCGAAGGATTTTATGGACACTAGTCTTTGAAATGATACCAACCTCTTCAGCCACTTTGCGAACTGACGTGACTCCTAGCTTTGATTTTGAACTAGTCTCCTCGACGACGCGATTCACAGTTGCAATTGTCATGTCATCCAAATTGTAGGACGGCCACTGCGAGGTTTATCATTAACGCTGCCAGTTTCTTCAAACTTTTTGATGATATTTGCAATCGATGTTGTTGGAAAAGGATCTCTGTGAATGCGTCTTTGAGTCTTAAACATTCGAAGGGCAGCTGTAGCACTTCTATTGCATCCATAGAAGCACTGAACTATCTCTATCCGAGTCTGAGGATCCATTGTTAATAAGATAGGCAGCGATCGTACCACTTCACATTGAGATTTCGGACATAGCATGACACACGCGTCTTTGTCATTGGTAAGCGAAAACATAAAGTCATAGATATGGGATATGGCAATTCTATGCCATGAAAGCTGATTAATTTGACGTTCTCAATTGAAGATGATACGATATGAATCAATCAATGACTAAGCATGTCGTCATGGCTGGTGATGAAAGTTT
Source organism: Prostheceraeus crozeri (assembly GCA_907163375.1). Classification (NCBI taxonomy): domain Eukaryota; kingdom Metazoa; phylum Platyhelminthes; order Polycladida; family Euryleptidae; genus Prostheceraeus; species Prostheceraeus crozeri. The sequence goes on along the minus strand of CAJQUW010012067.1, from coordinate 170,060 downwards.
CATAGTATTGAATAGGGGAAAATTTTGAGCTCTGGCCATAGGTAAGGTTAATTGACATAATTAACAGCACAGCTAATTGACTTAAACATTTTCTGAAACTGAAATGAATTCACCAAAGCTTAAGAACTATAATTGCATATATAATATTCATTACAAAAATGACTGCATGCAGAATGTAAAATTTAAGCAGTTAAATAATCGAATATTCATTTCTTATTGCTAGATTCGTAAATTCCTCTTCATGTTGCGTAATATAACATGGCTTCTGACGTAAACGTTTATTGTTTACTCATGTAGATATTCAATTTAAAAGTCAAGCGACTTTACGGACACTCTGTATTTGGAAATGTATTGCATTAATCCTTGACAATCAAAATCATTATGACAGCGTGTGTACTTTGAAATTTTCTAAGTGGTAGCAATTGCCACTACCTAAAACTATCAAAGGTGATTAAAGTGCTTCAAATATATCTTCAAAGCACACAGACGCACACACACACACAAAGCGAGCAGACTACATAGTCAAATGTCACCCTGACAAGTACAAGTGCATATTGAGCGGCATATCGATGAGTGAAAGGATGACAAGGGATGTGAATGAAAAGAAAGTTAAAATCACACTGCATACCGTGATGTTTGTCTTCAATGAGATCGATGAGACGAATGCCTGAAATAACTGAACGCATATAACTATAATGACGAGTAGTACATGAATGATTGCGGTTTGAATGTGGCAAGCCTTCTCACGGCAAGCGGTACAAATGAGAAGACAATCCTTCCTAGCTGCGATCACACCTACGCACCAGAGGTCACATCAGAGACAAAAGTTAATACTAGTTTGTTTGAGAACATTGCCTCTTACCTTCACGTCAATCGTGTGTGATGGCTCCTCCAAAGCGCATGTTAAAATCGAAAGTGTACTCATATTTTTGGAGAAGGATAGGGGATTTTCCTGCCTGGTTGAGACTGGAGAAAACCGTGCGAAGCACACATCAATAAGATAGGAGGAGCCGAGTCGCATGCATCCAACTTAAAGCGACATTTGATCAACTTTCATCGGAAATAATTGATACAATGATCACTAAAGATAGGTTCAGCTTAGCCTATAATGATCTATGATGTAGGTTGACAGTCAATTTTTTTAAAAAAAGCTAGACTACATACACTTGCCACCCGGAGTCGGAGTCCTATCAAAATGATGCGACTCCGATGCGACTCAGCATCCCTGTTTTACATAGAAAACGTGGGTTTTGCATTAATGCTGCATACATACAAATCAAGCTACATTAAAATTAATATTTTGATTATGATTAGAACTAAATCATAAGAGCATGAAGTTATGATTTTTTCAAAATTTCACTCAATTCTCAGAACATTCCAAATATTAAATGCTTGTGGTTATTAGTTAATTCACTTAAGGCTTGACAATATCACGCGCTGAAAGTTCTTGCATGTTGTATTTGCTGTTTGCTTACATGTATTTTATTGCATTTGTGCATAGTGAATATATACATGTATATTTCATATATTTTATATCTTCGAAACTATCTTCGCATCCCTAAAATGTCAGCTGCAGCCGAAATACATCTAAAAATGAATTCATTCCCATTTCATATTAATTTATTCATATTAATCCCATTTAACCACTACGGTACTATGCTATTTACTACGTCTGTTAATATTTCTCAATGATAAATGAAAACAATTGCTTTGTCATGAGCAATGTGCAATTCAATCATCATTAAATAAAAAACATTCAATTAGTCAGTATATCAATATAGGCTAAATGAAAGGAAAGCTTTATAACGCAATGCATGTGCTTAAAAAGTTGTTATCATGCGAGTATTGGCTACAGTTCCCCTGGAGGCGATATATCGACAGACACTGATTGGTGCGCCAATATTGAGTCTTCAATATCGGATATTACTCAGTATTTACATTAACTACGATGTATTGGGTGTACAGAATACAAGTTTTTGCCCAACCTTGCTCCGCAGCAGATTAATGATAATTCCTGTTATTTAATCGGTGGAACAGATTAATTATGACTGAAAATAATTTTAAACAGTGCTTTCATGCAACGATGATTAGTACACACCTGAAACGGATTGAAATGTAATCACGTTAAATATGCAAACACTTGCAACGTCCGTCCTCAGATAGACGATTTTAGCCATTGAAAGGCACTTCAGATCAAATGCTTGTATTTCATGTTTATTATTGAATATCATTCTTTTAGTTTTATTACAATTTACTTTTAAATTGTTGCTTTCACAAAATTTGTGGAGAAATTCTATCTGTTTGACTTCGCAATACCAACTTGCGATTCGCTCAGTAACAACATATCATCAGCACAAGAACGGCGGCTAAATCTGTACTCGTTATCTTCGCTGGATCAAAAGCGCCAATAGAAAATCCTTCATATAGATGCAAAATAAAGTTGGCGATAAGTCATCCCTTATAGAATGCCAAATGTCAATTGGAATTCTTCAAATTCTTCTCCATTAAAAATAATTTCATATGTTTTGCTATTTATGTTATTTTCTGTTGATAACAAGAAATTATCTTTAAGCTTGCCTATTACAGACCCGTTCATAAGTCTTTGCGCCTGTCTCGGAAGATATACAAAATAAGCGAATTTTCGAACTCTTTACCTTGTTGGTCAACAAAACTTATGTTAGGCTGAATTCTAATGTTGCATTTAAAGTTTGTCAATTATAACATCAGACATCAATGAAAAATCCATTGATATCTAACACGTTCAGCCAGCATTTTCCAAATTTTAGGTCGTGCCTTATCTCTGTGCCTAGGGCGCTATTGATTTCAGAAGAGCTATCCTAATCGCATGTCACCAATTTGTATGAAATAAGACGATGGACTACAACCGTCACGCTCACTGACTTGCAAAACTGAAAATTGACACGAACTTCACTTGAAATACGCAGTGCAGTTGTTGAACTGTCAAACAATGGGATTACACAAAAATCGGTCGGCGTTCGGTTCAATATATTTTCAAGAAGTTCAGGGATATCAAAACTGGTACAGACCGTCCGAGATGGGAAAGACTTCGCCGCATGACCAAGCTGATGGAGCGTCGAATGTTTCGCACTTCCAAAAAAACTTCCACTTGGACAGCAAGTGGAGTGTAATATGAGTAATCTGCTATCTGTTTGGATCACAGAATTAGATTCATCGGATGCGCGCTTCGGTTTCCTAGAAAGGAAGAGTGATATGTAACCTTAATATCGGAATGGCACATCAAAGAATTAGACGACTTGCTCCCTCTCGAATGGATAATTCGTGTATCGCTTGCTATTGGAAATGGCAAACAATAAGCTGTCAGCAGAGGAACCAGAGCCAGTGAGAGATGCGTGCGTGCTGTGATATCACTTCGCACACACCAAAACACACATCGATTTCTTGGCAAGCATTCGATTCAGTGTATACACTATACAGTGAGGAATGCCGAAGAGAGGATGTGAAGACAAAGACAGGTGAACTAATTTTCCTACGCTTGCTACTATTTTTAATAATGATCAGAAGGGCCAACATAATGGAAAAAACTTGTGCGCAATGATCTGAATTCTACGAATCTGAAGGAATTGTGGCAATCGAAGCACTTTGCTGGAACCCACATTAATCCGCAAGGGACGCACGACTTTTTTCCTATCTCTGAAAGGTATAAGGAATTCCTTTTTGCCCACTTAATAGGTTCCTCGATGTGCCGGCGATTTCGTATTAATCACACTTCTAGCAAACCGAAGCAGATCAACAAACTATTTAATTCTGTGGTTGAGATAATGAAGAGAACTCTACGAAGGTACGGACTGTCTGAACGCATTGCTGTTCGAAAGCCGTTCCTGCCATTACGTCACCGCAGAAGTCGGCTTGGATGGTGCAATACAAAAATCAGTATGGTCTCTGGCAAAATGCTCTTTCCGGCGACATCCAATGACAAGCTTCAGCTAATCCGCAGCTCCAATCGGCTAAAAGAAATGAAGGCGAGCGGAGCTGTGGGCATATCATTTTAAACTTCGGATCGACTCAAGGTGCTTGAGTGGCTCAAGAGTGGCTTAGGTGCATCTATAAGGTCCAACTTTTAACCATTCAACTGTCAGTAGACACTCGTGTCCCAACAACACTATGGTTTCTCCTGTTTGCAGTTTGATATGACTTCGGCATTTTTACATTTATTTCTTTAAAATGTCTTGTATGCACCACGTATATGCGCAATAAGTTTTCTCAGAGCATGGCACGTGTGGAAATACTAATGAAGTGCAGGAAAAGTACAGAAACTACTATTGCATCCTACTTCTTTTAATCAGATATAGACACTGGAGGATGACGATAACAATAGATAGAGAATAATTGCAACGAATAAGAATCCTGCAGATGTGAAAATGATGACTTTTCGTACTACATCCATTGCATGAGGAACATCTGTGTCCAGCCAAGGCAGGAGGCATACACGATAAACCATAAGCCGAAACTACAACTCCAACTCTTGTTTCAATGACAGAGCTTAAATAATAAGCCATAAGCGGTCATTCTTTATACTATTACAAAACAGCAAAATATCATACATTTTCTTCGTCTACCTGGTTGCATAACCTGTCATGTGAAAATGACTTGCGACTCACGGCTTGTGGCTTATTGAGGATCGTGACACGACTTTCGAACGATGGGTTATGGCTCACTCTTTGGGCCTCCGGCCTAATAAAAGAAATAAAATTGATAATGACAATAGAAGACAATAAAGAGATTTCATTGACCAATAATAGACGGAACATGTGCAATATTCCATCATTTAAGATGTATCTCGGTCGCATCAGCATTGACATTGTCTTCTCCTTCAATGGAAGTCAATCAAATTAGCAAGGGCTGACTTTAGGCGAGACACATTTAGTAATTAATTAAATCACAAATCGCACTATTCAGAAAGCAAAACCAATGTGAAAAATAAGAATAAAACATAAATGTGAAAGCTGATAATATTCAAATGGTAATTAATGAAAAAAGGGCCTGTGTAAATATAAGTAGAGTGAGAAAAAAATTAATAACTTACACGAGCAATCCTGCCACACTGTGTGTTGGGCAGTGTAGTAATTGCGGCATTTGCTTGCATTGACAAAACCTAATCTGCAGGTCTGGTCGCTCAGATGCTTGCAAACATCAATTGTGTCAGAATGAAATTTAATACTTTGATTGAGAGGAAGATGAAGTAAAAAATACCGATAAGTGAAAAGAATTTGATCCCTCCGAAGGACGCATGTGGCGTTCCCTACAGGTTAGAGGAAAGCACAACTAAAACAGATTGCCGAATTGAAAACATTCAGCTGCTTCTCAGCATTTTGCTTGAGATCTAAATAGGTGTATCCTCTCTTAATGAGAGTAGTAGCTGTACGATTGACTTTTTCGATGATTTTTTTCCAATGCACAGATACGCCCACATCTTAAAACTTGTCCACCAATCACTCTGGCTCCTGTTTTTGTCAAGTGAGACACCAGTTGTATTGTCAAGTAGGCCGGTGATCGGGAACAGTGCATTGATCCAAACCACCCAATCACCGGCTGACCGGTTCTATCTTTGGCAGAAAGAATGACGAAATATGTGCTTCTGATAATGTCGTCAAAAAATCGTTTTTAAAATGATTCTATTGCCTTGCAGATATGCAACCTTCTCTGTTCTGTCACCAGAGAAAGGGAACATTGGTCATTCTCTTCTTGGAAAGGAAAAACCAAATGATGCATCGACTGTAAAATCCATCTACATGGATGACATCTTGGAAGTCATCGATTTCAAGAGAGCCATTATGAAAATCGACATCGAAGGCCATGAATTCGAGGCATTTCATAAAGCTGATAAACTGTTCACTGAAGTAAATATTCCCATTGTCATGATGGAGTGGAATTGGATTGGTAAAAATCCCAACAAGATCATTCCTAATTCTGTGATGTCATTTTTTGTGAAATTTGGATACAAGGCCTACCGGGACATATATTCGGATGCACCATTGAACAACAATCAATTTCAGAGCTGGCCTTGGGATATCGTCTGGAAACGCGGTTAGCGAATTTGCTTCAAGAAGTCTCTGCAAAGAGATTTCAAATGTTTGTGTGTGAAGGTTGTGTACGATGGATTCAGCAATGAATTAATCAAAATTGAAGCATGAGGCATTCGAATAATTGCAAATGCTGACACATAAATCCCATACTCAATAAGATTCCAGGATGCGAACATTGAAAGCAATGACATGTCGTGGACGTGGACAATATTCTTCAAGTAAAGGAACATTTTGATGAAATACCGTGCGAGATATTGCCTTTCGCCATCATAAGCTTGCAATTTTTGCTTCTTTCAGAAAGTTGAGTCCCCTTAAGATTTAGCAACGTTGACATAGATGCGCTTTCAGCAATTAATTAATTGATCGCAACTTATTTTTGACAATTCCTTATGTCTTTTGCCTTCCTCACTATTGCCATTAAGAGAAATACTTTTTCCTCAGCTTCTTGACATCAACGTATCATGTGCAATGCAATCAATACGTACTCCTTCGCTTGAACGGCAGTTCCGTTTCACGTTTTGAGAGACAAATCAGAAAAACCCAATGAACTACATGTTCTTGGGTCAAAGGCGGCAATTGCAAGCTATGACTGCAATGCTCTCGCAGCAGAGGCGCTTTCTCGTCGAATAGTAGATAGATATTCTAAAATTTGCGCCTACATTTTGAGAAAGTGATAATTTGCCTTTCACATCTCAAGCAGATGACATGCGATTGCGATTTCATTAAGTTAAGACTGTAAACCGCAGTGAATACCTAATGTCAGTAAAATTTGACATTTAAAGTTGAAACTCCCTCGACTGCTGAACGCAATTTGCATGAGGCCCAAGTTTCCTATTGATTCAAGAGTTTCAGGAAAAATGAATTTATCTTCAACTTTTGGTTCCACTTATGCTGTCACCGATTTATTCTTAGACTACAGGAATATTCCATTAGCCCCTTCACAGGATGTCGTAACTCGTTTTTCACATCTTCTGAGAAAATTTGTGACATCTTGAGAAAACGTGTTTTGAAGTTAATCTCTTTGATGGTTATTTTAGTGTACATGCAGTTTCTTCATGTTAAATCATGCATATTTAATAACATCACATACATAATGGCATAGAAATTCGAACTATAATTTTAAAGTACTAGAACGGACTTAAAAATTAACCGCAATATTACGCCATGGATATGCATTATCATGACAGAAGCAAAAGCGGCCTCCAGTGAACTTCATAAAGATTCACGGCTATTAAAGTCTCTCTTTGAGCAGAGAAACTTCGACAAAATGCAGTGGCTTACAATATGTCTCCAGACGCCATGAACCTGCGACTATATTACATGCTTGATTACCTTTAAGATCTGCAACAATTCTAAATTGATTTCATATCTTTCCAAATGAATTTCACACATTTCCGGATAAATCTCAGTTTCTTTTCAATTAAATTTGAGTCTTCTTTGAAGTTGAGACTACTGACAGATATCTGAAATTCATCTGGAAATGTCTGAAATTCCTTGGAAAGATCTGAAATGGGCATGAAAAGATGCAGTCATTCAAATCTTTCGTCACCTAGCAGTAACTTGACATCGCCTGTGTCTCTTTGCAGTGTGATCCGGTTGGTGACAGTCACTGAAACTTCGCACAATTTGGCGTGTTTAATGTTGAACTGGCTGCTCATTGTTCGATTGCTATGGTATTATGTCAGCAGATTGTGCCATTTCATCAGCGTTCGCTGATCTAATGCTTCCTATCTAGTCAAACTGAAGAAGAGACGACCTGTCAAATTCTGTCATTGATAGTCATTTGAGTTAATGTTTTAGGCACCGATCTTTGTCACCACCGCCAGACCTTGAGAAGAACCAAATTACTGAAATATGCAACAGCTGTAAATTTTTATCGCAAGGCCATTTACTGCAAGCTAATTCATCAAAATGCTTTTCTATATGCAGAGAAATGATAGCAACCGATAATATTTACAAAATGCACCAACAAGCTGTCGGTGTCCTTCTATTATCAGCCACTGGAAGCTGCCATCGTTACGGGACCGTAGTCATGACAACCATGGCCACCACATTCTATTGTTCTCAATATCCATGACCGTTCTAGTGCTTTATTAGTGCACATTTTCCCAAATTCATGAATGATCGAGATACGACCAACTGTGGAACGACAGTCGATTAATTCAGTCAGATATTGTAAGATCTCTTTTAGTTTTTTAGAATTCGCGACGGAAGTGAACTGTAGCTCACTGGTGCAGATCAGAAATAATTAATATGACCAGCATTTCGACAAATCCCAATGATGCGAAGTACCATGGACAGCAAACATAAATGAAGAATGTGCAGGTCATATGGTTGCAGTATACATATCTCAATGTTGCCTTTTTGCATGAATATATTTTCATTCAGTAGCTATGATTAGTATTTACTGTTGATCATAACCGGTGTGGATTTCTAATTTTTGTGCATTCCATCTTTCTTTGTTACAGGAGCCTTTTGAAAAATCATTTCAAGTCAATTTAGTCATCTTCTAATGATCGCTCACCCTCTAATAATCGTCTCACTGTAAACTGTACGATACCAAAGCTACTTACGAAGCCGATACACAAAACGAGAATAACAAAATGTACGAAGGCACTAATGTTCGCACTCATACACTACAAAATCGATTGGCCTTCCTATTCGATGATAGAGATAATCCAAAAGGAAAGCCAATCGCTTTCGTAATGTATGAACACGAAAATACTGCTTTCGTACATTTTGTTATTCTGTTTCTGTAAATCGGTTTCGTATTCAAAATCAGCCAGCTTTATACCCTTCAATAAGCGCTCACACCATTCTCTTAGTCATCTATCATCTTACGGTAGTTTTTTAAGGTAATCTCAAAGCACATTTTGGTGCATCGATCGCACTTCTACTCCGAACCTGAGTGATTCATGCTGCGCAAAAGAGAGCGCTCATGAGAAAGCAGCTTGATTGGGTGATACCATTGTTAACTTCTTTATCGATCTTAATATTTGAAGTGACAATTGAAGCTCACTCACGGCTTGTTTCTCAAATTCTACGACGGCAGTCAAGTCAATTAGGCCTAAGTATTCGATCAGCATGAATACATGTGCAAGAATGTGACATCTCATATTTATTCAGCTATATCATAATTAATGGATTGTAAAGCATCTTATTATAGAATTTATACGTACAGCTTTATTCGACTATCTTTTATTGGAATTTATATTCGGACACATGTGAGCATGTAATGTTATGCTTTACAGCATTTGCAACCAATTCATGAATAGTTAATGTTTTTATTTATATATCAAAGGAATTTACGAATAATCGCGCAGTCTCAATAAATCGTCCACTGTAAATTGAGACGAATTAGATAAACGTCCTGGGCGATTATTAGAAGAAATACGGTATTTATGTGTTTGTATTTAATTTTCTTGAGATATTTTTGCCAGAAAACGCCTTCAAATGAAATTTAAAAGTGCACTTCGATTGTTAGATAAATATTTGATCGTGCTTTCAGTCTATTTCTTGTTTTTGCACTAGTAAATGAACACAAAATGCAATGCCAAAGTGAAAAAATGTTGCATGAGTAAACCAAAATAAATTGACGAAACAATACTTGAAAATGTGATTCCTGAATATGAAGACTTTCTGACTGAGTATAAAAGAAATAAGACAAAATTATATTTGATTATGCTATTTGAAATAGACTGGAAGCATTGACATTGATGGATTTTTGTCTAAACGTGTTCGTAATTTTCAAAATTTTGATGATTGGTGATTATTTGGATGTAAATTAAATACATTGTGATGTTTATTCATGAGTTGCCTTTTATCTTTCTTCATTGGAAAGCCCTTGAATAGCTCAAAATGTCATAATGCAGATTCGACCCAAATTTTTCAAACCTGATATCAAGAAAAGCCGGGATAATGGACATGCTGTGGTATTGTTCGCTGATGTCTTTGTATTGCATTCAGACTAAGGATTGCAATTTCGGAATACCAGGAACCGGGGTTCCCGTAGACGTCTTTGTAAATTCCAAAATCTCAGGATTTTACTCAAGGGATATTTTTTTTATTTCTTTTATTTATTGAAATGAGGTTTAGTATTATTTTGGGCGTGAAGATCGAATGAATTGGCCAATAAATATTGTACATTGAAATAGAAAGCTGTTATGTCGAATTCTGTATACAGTGATTACAGCAGTGTACAGTGATTGGTTGCATCTTTTGCCCTCCAGGTTAGCGTATTCTCCTCGTACAATGGATATATGAAAGTAATCACATAAAATTGTGTAAGAATATGCTCGTAGCTTATACAATTTTTTTCAAAGAGACCATTAACTTAGATTTTTGTTACGTCAGCATGAAGATCACTTGGTTGGCTTGAATAATGGAAATATATGTCATCGAGTCGACCAATATGTAGTGGACTCAGGTGCGAAGCGTCCAAGCCAGCATATTTTAATCATGTACAATGTGCGCCGGTGGCCAAACGCTACATCTTAGGCCTATCTTTAAGTCCTCTCTCAGGGGCAGTCGTCGGAGTGTCGCCGAGATTGCACCGATTGGCCAAAATCTAACAGGAGCCACACATGATCAGCAATGGCTCGTTAATGTCATCGACAAATCAACCTATCTATCAATGTACAGTTCGCACGCGTCAAAACAGCTCGGCGACGCCTTCCAGCTGGTCGCAGCCACTGCATGCAACCCACAAAGAAGCAATCCATCTCTGTGATTCAACCCAGGCGAAGACAGGGAGTTGCACTTGCACACACACTGGCTGGCTAATTACGGCGAGTCTGACCGGAGTTTGAGTCTTACAAACGCGTAGCTAATAGTTAACACGTGCATACCTTCACTTCTTCATTCTTTCATCATTATTCGAAAAGATTGAATTCTAGTCAAATTAGCAAGGGCCAACCAAAAGCGAGACACATTTAACAATGAATTAAATCACAAATCGAACTATTAAGTAAGTAAAACCAATGTGAAAAATAAGAATAAACACAAATGTAAATGCTGATAATATTCAAATGGTTGGTAATGGAAAAAAATGCCTGTGTAAGTATTAGTTGAGAAAGTAAAAAAATTAATAACTTACACTAGCAATCTTGCCACACTGTGTGTTGGGCAGTGCAGTAATTGCGGCATTTGCTTACATAGACCAAACCTAATCAGCAAGTCTGGTCGCTCATATAGAATAGAATAGAAAGCGTATTTATTTATGAATGAAAATCGGTCAATTGACAAGTCATGAAGTAATTAACATTTGATCAAACAATCAGACAAATACTCAAAAAAGTGGCTGTGCGGTCAGAAATGATGGTTCAAGACAAGCAAGGAAAGTGCTACAATTTTAATTTAAACATTAAGACGATTGTACAAAGATGTGCAAAATGGTATAAGTGAATTGGCGCGGCGTTTGGTTTTGGACAAAGGTTGATGAAATCGACGGAAGTTCTTGGTTCTTTTTGGACAGAGCTTGTGGAGGATGTTCTGAGGATTTGACAAATTACGAAAGAATTTCATGGCTTGGTGCTGACGACGGATGAGAAGTGGAGTAAATTTGTCGCAGTTACATCCAGAGCCACAGATGATGCGATGGCGCCGACGATGGATCTTCTCTAATTCTCTTGAATTCGTCTCATTCAGCCTGACAAACAAGGGAGAGTTGTACTCCAGGATCCCCAGAATATAAACGTAGTAAACTCTAATTAGATCGACTTTTTTCAAAGATGGAACCTTCTTGATTTTTTTAAGGGAGAAAATTCTGCGGCTGGCAGATTTGCATATTTTATCAACATGATGATCCCAATTCAAATTCTTTTGATATGTGACTCCAAGAAACGTCATGCTCGCGACTTGCTTGACTTACTGAGTTGAGGATGTCAATTTCATTGTTGATTAGCGTCAGTCTGGATTTAGCAATGTTCAGGGTCAAACCATGAGAAACACACCAATTGGTAACGTTATTTATCTCGTTTTGTACATGGATATGCATTTCAGTTGAGTTTGAATACGGGCTAGCTATGATCATATCGTCGGCGTATTTGAGCATCTTCGATTCTGCTGAGGCAGAAGATAAGGAACCCATGTGAGCTGCAAACAAATACGGTGAAAGAATTGATCCCTGCGGTACTCCAGATGTTACTTTACGGATTTTACTATAAGTTGAAGGGTGTAAGCATACTCTTTGTCTTCGATCCCTGAGGTAGCCTGTACACCATTTTACAAATTCACTCGGGAGAGATGATTGAGAAAGGGACAGAATATGGCTTCCGTGATCTAATCTTTCAAAGGCCTTACTGAGATCCAAAGAAAGTAAGGCGATCCCTTTCACATTTTTTTCATCCAATCTGTCAGTAATAAAATCGTGTAAGGCGATATTAGCGTGGAGTGTGGATGAATCTTTCCTAAAACCGAATTGAAGAGGACCATACATCGAAATCAGAGTCTCTTCCACTGAAGATAAAACCATCTTCTCCAGCATTTTTGCAAGTATAGGAAGAATGGATATTGGTCTTAAGTCAGAGATGGACGGATTTCTTTTCTTTGGTACGGGAGTGACATTTGCCAATTTCCATTGAGAAGGTAATGACTTTTCTTCCAAAGATAAAATGAAAAGATGGGAAATTGGATCAGCTAGTACACTTCTTGCTTCACGTAGAATGCGGGGAGACAATCCATCGCTTCCAGAGGATTTCTTTGTGTTAAGGGATTCTAACATAGCATAGATCGTAGACCCGTTAATGTTAGGACTCCAGATTTGCTCATCGCTGGGTAGCTCATCTATGATGCTTTCCCAATCAGGAGAATAACCATAGGTGGTCATGAAGGTGTCACTGATGGCCTCTGCGGCGTAGGGGAGGGACGAATATTGCCGTATGAGGTTATTCAAATTTTTTGCGGATGACGATGCACCAGTGCCTTTGACAACTTTCCACACATCGCCTTTCGAATTCATCATTTTTTCAGTCCATAGTCGCTTGTCTTTAACTACAGTGCGTTTCATAAAAAGTGGATCATCCTAAAATTTGACTAAATAAAACATAAGTATGATACAGAAAGCATTTTTCATGTTATTTCATGTCCCTAATATATTTAAATGTCCTTATATAATCTGATAAGCCATGATACAGTAACGGTTCTTAAGAAGCTAATATTTTGTGGCCCTACCCTTATTGTCAATGACATTACCAATTCGTCTAGGCATTGATTCGATGATATCGTTGATTTTTGACTGATCTAACTTTCGCCACTCTCTTTTTAACAGTAACGTAAGTTGTGATACGCCATCTGTAGGTAGCAGTGAACGACGAACGTTACGTTTTAGAGTACTCCATACATTTTCTATGGGATTCAGATCAGGAGAACGAGCTGGCCAAGATAATGTCCTAAGCCCTAATTGAGACTTGCATAAGTTGACTCTACTGCTCCTGTGACACGTAGCATTATCATTCATAAATAACCAAGTCGATGGATCACCAAGTTGATCTGTCATTTCGCCAATGTTCATTCGTAAAACATTCACATAGCGTTCAGAATTCATGGTTCCTTGCTGTATGTGAAGTTCAGAGCGGCCATTGGTCCAAATGCCAGCCCAAATCAGTAGAGTCGCACCACCTTGTACCCGGGGACGATGTAAATGTCTCGGAATTTCCTGATCAAATTTTATCCATAATCTCAATCGACCATCACTATCCTTCAGACGGACTGATGCCTCATCAGACCAGACAACCCGATCCCATTGATTTCGCCAGTGACAATGACTCATTGCCCATCTGAGACGTCTTCTTGTATGCTGATCTGATAATTCGATCTGAGAGGGCCTCTTACAGCTCTTGAAATTCGACTCAATAAGTCTTCTACGAATAGTGGACTTAGAAATAGACGAGTCTAGTGCAGCCATCTCAGTTAACGAGAGACTTGGATCAACTTTAACAAATCTCAAAAGTAGGCGGTCTCTACGTTTGGATGTTTTGCGTGGACGGCCAGAGCCCTCTTTACGACAGAGTCGAAAATCATCATTATGCTATCGATGTCAACTTCAGTTGACGTCGTAGCGAGAGGTTGTCCATCTTCCCGCTCGTTTGACAACTGCATCAGTTCCGTATAACCTGATTATCTGACGAAATACTGTGATTTCATGCGAACTTTTTACATCCACCGACTCGTCGGTACCTGCTCGTTCGACTGATATATTTTTTACATCAATTAATCTCGATTACAACTACTTTTAAACTGCTCAACTCATCTCAACTGGTCAATTCTCTTTGTCATGACTTTTCTCCCAAATCATCGTGACTCATGTTTCCTGCCTCCCTGTCATCACCTACCTCCATGCACAGGTCCACGCTGTTCATCTCATCCGTGATCGGCCGCTGCTACATCATCGTGTACACTTCTTTCCCGTCGTTCTCTCCTCTCAGTTTTCATGCGCCACACTTATTCGCGATCGGCCCTCCTCTCGGTGAATCAGCAACAGCAATTTCCCATTATTAGATCTCTACGTCGAAAGCTATGGTTTAACAAAATTTTACGCCCGGACACCTTGCGTCATCCCTATATTCCTTTCCAATCCGAAGAATATACGCGGGAGCCTCCCAAGTTGCGCAAGCCAAAGTCCTTTCCTACCAAGCCGCCCTCTATTCTTTTGTTCAATGCCCGGTCACTGTTCAACAAGGTAGAAGATCTTAACCTTCGTATAAATAAACATAAACCTGACATCATTTGTGTCACTGAAACTTGGTTTGATGAAAATATTGACGATCTGGCGATATCTATTCCTGGCTACTCCATTATTCGCTTAGATCGTGATTGTCATGGCGGCGGTGTAGCAATTTACTTTAAATCTGAACTTGACATACATGTGCATTTAGAGTCGAACTGTCCTATTCCTAATTCCCGATCTAATGTACTGGCATGCCGTTTTGATTCTTTTAATGTAACACTCATTCTTTTATATCACCCATACTGGAATAATTTAGGCGCCCATGAGTGTGTATTAGATTTTATACAAAATTTAATCGATGACAGTGTTTCCCAGAACTTTATTGTTACTGGTGACATTAATGATTTAAGGACTCATTTGTCTAATTTTTGTGCTTATAACTCCCTCAAACAATTGGTTCTACAACCAACTCGAAGGACAAATATTCTTGACGTGATTGCCGTATCTGACTCCCTGTCTTATGCTGATTGTGAATACCTCAGTCCGCTTGGTCGTTCTGATCATTTAGGTATTTTTGCTAGACCTCTCTCTCCCAAGCCCATTGTTACCACCAAGGTCAAAACCCGTTCATTTACTCCATCTTCATTTGCAAATTGCCGCAATGTTTTGGCCTCTGTTGACTGGAACATTATTTTTTGTTCTCGCCCAACCGATTCTGTCAATGATGTCAACCAAATTGTATCTGAATTTCAATTTCTATGTCAGTTTTTTTACGATATCTTTTTTCCTGAGAGAATTGTTCGCATGAGAAATACTGACCCACTTTGGATGACCCCTACCCTGAAGGCTCTATCTGACGATCGCGATAAAGCCCTTTCCCGTGGTAATATGGTCAAGTACTTGCACTTGAGGGAGAAGTTTCTTGAGGAGTCTTACAAAGCTAAGCGACGTTACTTATGCAATCTTACTGCTGGATCGTCCAATTCGGATAGCTGGAAACTCATCAACTCACAAATTCGGAGAAAACAAAGTAGAAAACTCGATGAAAAATTAGCTCTTGAAATCAATGACACTTACAAGTCCAATTTTCTTGCTTCTGATATTTCCCTTTTCGATAATGACAATCTTCTGTGTGAGGATCATTCTTTCCCGATAGTTGAGGAATCACAAGTCACTACCATGGTGAAGAACACCAAGTCTAACTCTACTGGACCAGATGGTGTTTCTGGCATCTTCTTTCGCTCCTTCATTGATATACTTGCTTCCCCTATCACAAGGATTTTTAATCTATGCCTTCAGGCCAACATCTTTCTCGATATCTGGAAGAAAGCGAATGTTCTCCCGCTCCCTAAGAAGGATTCATGTGCTCATCGTCCCATTTCCATTTTGCCCTTCTTGAGCAAGTGTCTTGAGAAATTGATTCGAGATCTTATTCTTCTACCTTCCCTACAAGGCAAATTCGATCGCCGACAGTTCGGTTTCATCCCAGGTGATAATGGTGGTTGCACTAATGCCCTTCTGGCCATTCGTCTCACTTCCCTTCAACACATCGCTAGCAGCCCCTCAAACTTTTGTCGACTCCTTGCCATTGATTTCAATAAGGCTTTCGATTCACTCAGTCACCTCACCTTGCTCCAAAGTCTTGGAACCCTTTTCCCTTCCAATCCCCTTGTAGTGAATCTCATACAAAGCTTTTTGTCAAATCGTTTTCAACGTGTTTACGTTAATGGCATTTCCACACCTTGGAGAGAGGTGACCAGTGGGGTGCCTCAGGGCTCTGTGTTAGGACCTCTACTTTTTGTTGTCATGATTAATGATGTCCCACAGTTCGCTAACACGAAGGTTATTTCGTATGCTGACGATATAACCCTCATTCACTTATCGAATGGTAACACCAGTAATGATCTTTTTCAAGAGGACGTTGACACCTTTTGTAATTGGGTAGCCCAAAAGAAAATGACAATAAATGTGAATAAAACCAAATGTATGACTCTTTCTAAGCGTTTTGATCCCACCAGATGTACTAATATTGTTATCAATGATGAAGTCATAGAGGAAGTTGTAAATTTGAAAATGCTCGGTGTTTTCTTTAGTGCTAATTTGACATGGGACTCTCATGTCTCGTTTTTATACAAAAAATGCTGTAGTATTATGTCCATTGTAAAGCGTCTGAAGATCAGTTGTAATGAAGATCATGTTGTGTGGCAGGCATACATGGGTCTTGTTTTTTCTCGTTTATCATTTTGTTGGCCCATTGTATGTGATATGAAAATGAAACACTTTTGCAAATTTGAACGTCTGGATCGTTTGGCCAAACGTTGGTGCAGCATATACAACAAGCCATCCCTAAGACAAATGTTAGATCGTGTTTGCGTTAAACTCATCCGCAAAGTGTCTCATCATCGTGACACTCATCGCCTGTCCTCCTTTTTCAACGTCCGTCAACATATCAGCAAAGTTAGACATCAAAGGCAACTGTCAGCTCCTCTGCGGAAACCATCTTATTACACCAACTCCTTTGTCAGATTTTCACAGTTTACATGACTTTGCAGTCATAACCATGTACCGCTCTATGTATTTTGGTTTCAATAAAGCATTATTATTATTATTATTATTATTATGCACATTTGTGTAAGGGACATTTAGTCGCTTGCTTGTAGCTCGCAAAGATAACCCTAGTTCTAGCAAGGCTGACACTTTGCCTTTTGTGAATGCGATCTCGTTATTGTTCATTTGTGCTTTGTATTGTTTTCAACCGGTAAGAGATAGATTTCTAGCTGAAAGCAATCAGGAGTGCTGCCAACACCACCGCAACGAAGTCAGGAAGCTATGGAACATAAAGTCCAGTTAATCACATGTAGCAGTTACATTATTGTTGATGAATAATGGTGCTATACTGGCTCTGATTGACCGATTTTCTTTATTTTTGTTTTGCTGATAGCTTTTGGCTTGTAGAACAACATATTACATAACAAAGGAAACAAATGTAATTTTATAAGAGTGAGGTATGATTTTGTGTAACATTGCTAAATAAAGATCAGATTATCTACTACTTTTTTATCTATAACAGGAAAACAACTCAATATTCATGCTTGAAGTTTCCAACAATGATATTAGTAAGCACAACTGACATATCTTCCAAATTTCAGAGAAATTCGTTCAAGTTTGGCGGAGTTAGACAAAGTTGAAGTTAAGGCGATGTTTAAGGGTGATCCAGTTTTTATGAAACAATCTGTATTTCTATAGTAACCTTTTCCTTGTAATGATTATACTGAGCAAAGTCTCGCCTCCTGTAGGATTCATATCGGCGGTTGATAAGGTCTTTTAGAAGTAGGGTGATCCAATGCTGATCCTTTTCTGAGATTACAACAAATCTATATGGTATAACTTTATCTGACCAGTACATCTGTGTCCAATTGAAGTCTTTTAAAACAGATATGAAATGCGATATATAACTTTCTCGATAATCATATACCTTTCTTATTTCGACAGCTTGTGTACAACGCTCGTTGATGGACTTTACAAAAACAGATAAATGATCCGCATTTCCAATGCTGGGACCATCTACGACCGGACCATACTGATTTTTCAAACGATCGTCCATTAGAACTTTATCAAGAGTTGATCTTCCTCTAGTAGCAGAGTGGTCTACAATTTGATCTAGACACAGGACTTGCTGAATTTCTGTAGTAGGAAGCTGGTTAAGATCTCCGGCAATAATCAATTTACCATCGGGTAATGTATTCAAGGCTTTGTGAGCGTTGTCAATAACATACGCAACTATCATATCGTATTGCAATGACTTAAGATTAGGAGGAACGTACATAGTCAATAAAACAATCCCATGAGTAGGTAACTTGATCCACATACATTCAACGAAAGATGGATAACATGGTAATTCTGGCAGCATGATGTTAGTTATAACAGTTCTAATATAGGCACAAACACCACCTCCTCTTCGGCCATCTAGCCGATCACAACGTAAAGGTAAGTCATAGCCAGAAACAGCAATGTCTTCACTACGAATATTGTCTGTGAGCCAGCTTTCACATAACAACATGACATCGGGTTGAAAAACTGATGAAAAAATACAAAGTTCGTCCAACTTTGGACACAAGGAGCGAATATTAATAAAAAATATTGAAGGGAAAAAAGGTGTAGACTTACTGGATCTACTTAAAAGCGTCATAGAAAAATTTTCAGACTTGAACGAGCCACGACCTTATTTCTGTAGATAACAACGTCCTCATTTTTGTTGTCTCCTTCTTCGCAATTCCTCTCTCAAATTCTTCGCTTCATTCTGCTGGCAACGAGTGAGATCGGGGTTTATGTATATATGGTGCATATGAGGGGAGTTTCGCAACTGTCTGCCTTTTCTAAGAATTTCAGTTTTCTTTCCGAGTGTTGGGCATGTTGCTTTGATCATTCTAGCTCTGGAGTTTCGGGAGTTACCGATTCTGGTTACCAGAGAAAAATCACAATCATTTATGTCCAATTCATCCATAATTTTTCCCAGTTGTTCCAAATCATGTTTTTTCCGTTCTTCAACTGTACCCTCGGTAGTTTCCGCTATTCCTGCAATTATTTTGTCTATGAATGCGGTTTTCCATCTCCTCCAACAATTGGTTGGGTAAATCATGAATAACTTGGTTAATAACCGTGATTGTATTATCGTGTTGTTCCAATTTTTTGTTAACATCCATCAGGGCTTGTTCGATGCCAACAATGCGAGATGTCAAATGAGCAACCGAGTCACTGATTTTTCTTAACTCTGACATCACTTCCTTATTGCTCTCGCGAATGAGCTGTTGAATGTCACTCAAATTGAGACTTGATGCGGAATTAGACCTTGTTTTTCTGGGTGACGAACTCATCATGCAAACGACGTAGAACTGAGTTTCGTACAGGAATTTATAAATAGCAACTTCTCTACAACCAATAAATTACATTCATATACTATTTTACAGAGAGAAAAAAGATATACTCAAAAAAATTAGAATTAGGTAGCACACTAGAACGAGGAACCTTGAGTCAAAATAGCACCGAAATAACTCACTTAACAACAGCGCCAGACGAACAGACATAAAATAAAATAGCAAAAGTAATTCTTTATCAGGGAAATCGATCAAATCGTTTAAGCTCTACCCACACGTGAAGATTTCATAGATATCTCTAGTTAACATGTGACTGTCATCTCAACAGACAAAGTCACTCCGAATATACACGTTGTGTATAACGGACAGTTCAATGTCACGGTGACGTAGAATATTTCCAATGTGCGAATAAATGTGACACAGACGAAAAATTAGAGCGAAGATCACGATGCAGATGAGTATTGCAAAAAAACGGCTCTAACAACGAAATGTGAGCTTAAACCTCAAAACGAAGGGCACGGATCGATGTGATACACGACGACGAAGCGAATGATGCGAAATTTCACAAGAAAGGGCCCTCAAATTCACAGAACACACACAAGAAAACTTTGCTGACCAGACCATCTACAAATACGACCGCACAGCACAAGCACTGACAGTGTGCAGATGCTTGCATATGTCAATTGCGTCAGAATGAAATTTAATGCTTTGATTGAGAAGATGAAGTAGAAGATGACGATAAGTGAAAAGAATTTGATTCCTCAAAAGGACCCATGTGGAGTTCCCTACAGGTTAAAGGAAATAACAACTACAACAGATGACCTAATTGAAAAAATGTCCAATTGAGGTCATCAGCAGGAACTTAGGTAAGGCTTCGCGTTTCGGCACCTACTCCTGAACGCTCAAACTCAATCAAGCTGGGCCCTGCTATATGAAAGCAGCCTCGAAATTAATTAAATCAATGAAAGCACGCACATTAGATTAGAACCGGGTACTTTGCTATATGCTGCATGCTATAGAGCATACCGATGCCAAGAATGATTTTAGCCCCGGAGACGTTTTGAAGCACGCTACGCCACTGAGTGGACTATTAACCTATGTGATTTTTATAATCTCCTTTAACCCTCTCCCTACTGAGGTGTTTTTCCGCACGCTTTTCCCCCTGCTGATCTCCCAAACTATTGCACCAATTTAGCCAAACCACACATCAATCGAATAGGCATTGAAAGGGGATTCAGAAAAATAGCATCAGTTTTGTTTCTAAGGTCATCCCCGGGTTGAGGTGAAGGTCAAAGGTCAGAAACCGCCAATTTTTGACAAATTTCCATTAGATCACTATTTGAAATGGAAAATGAACAGCGAAAACTAATAAACCATATAATAATCGAAAGATCTGGCTGAGGTGGTTAATAAAATGATGATTATTAATCGCTCTGAGATTACATCACTCTATTAGATGAGGTCAAAGGTCAAATAATTCATACTCTTGGTTCATCTGAAATATCACTAAAATCGCACATTTTAGTAATAGGTTTCGGCAGGTGAAGAAACAACCCAATTCGGTGACTTTTATCGATACACTGAGATTAAAAGCAACACGATTCTAAAAAATGTCAACAATTACTGATCAGATGCAGAACTAAGAAGTACAAAAATAACAAAAAATAATACTTGAAATTTGACTTCAATTTACAACTTCAGGCATGCTTAAATAATAGGTAAATAATTTCAAATTCAAAGATTTTGCATTTGTGAATATCTCAACCATAATCCTTCATGTAATCTCAACTTATTTCATCATGATTGATGCTGAAGTGAATATATACCGAAATTAGCGAAAATATTCCAAACATTCAAATTTTAGAATAGCTCACACGCCAAAGGTATTGTGCCAAATTTATTTTCCTTCTGTCAAAAGTTGCATAATGCGTAGAAAGCAAGCTACTGGAAATCTGGTGGCCATAGCTTGCTTGATTCAAAAGATACTCACAAAATTCGCCACAAGGGTTAAGATTTAAAGTGACAGTTACAATAGGTGCACTCTGCATTCTTGGTAAACCCTCAGCACAAAAGAATGAGAGGGGGATCAATGAAAACTCGGCCACATGGAAGAAATTAAGGCTCCTTGCCTAATGTGCCTTCATTTATTCATTCATCTATTGTCCTGACACGTAATTGTGACTCAGGAACACTTTGTCTATGAAGATGAGGGCAAAGAAAATGAATGTGTTGTCCTGACATTGTTCATCATCAAACTCAATTATTTTATTGTTTTTCTTCCGTACATGACAACGCCTGAAGTGCTGTCCAATTAGTTAATTGATATTTGCAGAATTTTGCATTTTTTTATTAATCATTTCTGTAAGTTGCAACTGCAGACACCAAGCGAAACTTCTTGCTATTTTACTGATCAATAATCGCGTAGAAATGGGCGCCCAACCCTCGTAATCTCAAGAAGAACCCATTCTTGAATATAATTGTACTTGAACAGATTCATGATCTGCGCCAACACCAATGATTCACTGACTAAATAACCGGCCAATGTTTCCGACCTTGAAGTAACACTTAATGAAGTGGCGTATCTCCTAGACACTCACTCCATAATGCATTTCTATTTCTGCAGCAGACAGTATAGATTGTAGAGGATTAGAAAGAGTGCTGAACCCATAGAGTAGGTATATTAGGTAGAGTGGCACCTCCGCATTTATTAAATCCCCAATGTGTATACACTTTCGATTTTATTAAATGTACTCCTGGGGGATGTGGTATTGTCACCAAATTTATGCAAATTTTTGCAGTTTTGTAGAAATTCCATCTACATTGAGTGATCATGATTGTAATGCAGAAGGAATGATGGCATTTCACAGATCGTCCGTGTGATGACAGCCTTGGAGAGGTAATACGTTTGTTAAATTAGCAACTCGATGGGCTCATATTACTTTCATGTTCAATCTCAAAAGTATTTTCTTAAGCGTAATCATATCACAGGCAACCTGCCACTGGTAGAGCAAAATAACACAAGAGAATGATTTCAATAAAGCTGATTTCGATTAAATGATTTCAAATTTCAGCCAAGAAAGCACGAATAATATCGCGACGCTTTCATGAAGACTTTCATTATAATACGGTTCATGAAATTCCCTTGATAATTAGCTTGATTTCCGCTTTGTTAGGATGCTTATTAGCAAATATTCATTCCTTTTGATATCCAACTTGTTTCGTACTACTTAAACAGGAACATCATCTCAGTGGTATATAAACTTTTTTAAAACTACTCAAATAATTTTTTGGGCCACGGGAACGTAATCTCCGCAAAAAACTGAATCTTTTGAAATAAAAGTTTTCACTGTATATGTTACAACAGAAAACAACCAGCTGTATTGGAATCGAACGATTGAGTGTATTGCAAGTGGTACATGAACACTGATTAATAATCATGGACACAGCACGACAGCTATGCAACGTCTCTAGCAATAACAATAGAACGCTAACAATAACAAAGGACTGCTAACAAATTCCCCCCGTCCTTATTTTCGAATTCCCAATAAATCACGAAATTTTTCAAATTGTAATTTTGAAAGTGGTTTTGTCATGATATCTGCTACCATGTCATTTGTATTGCAATAAATCAGTTCAACGTGATTTTTTGCTACTGTTTCACGAATAAAGTGGTGAGAAACATCAATGTGCTTTGTTCTTGAATGATAAACTGGATTATTTGCTATGGATATCGCAGCTTGACTGTCATCGTGTAATGTCACCGATATATGATGACAATGCTTCTCAATTTCCATTAGAATCTGTCGAAGATATCATGCCTCCTTAGTGGCATCGCTCAAAGAAATGTATTCAGCTTGAGTTGTTGAAGTCGCAACAGACTTCTGTTTTCCACTATACCAACTCACTGCTCCTTTTCCAATAAAAAATACAAATCCAGATATAGAATGTCTATCATCAATGTCTCTGGCAAAGTCGGCATCAGAGTATCTAACGATTTCAATATCCTGTCTCTCATGCCATAAAATCAGATTCTTTGTTCCCTTAAGGTATCTTAGTATCCTTTTACCAGCAGTCCAATGAGATTCATTTGGATTCGTACAATACCTTAATAACATTGATGTAGCGAATTGTATATCTGGCCTTGTTCCTTGAGCTGCATAAAGTAAACTACCAACAAGAGATTGATAAAGACTTTTATCAACTGGTTTCGAAATAATATCACTTTTCTGTAGTAATACATTGATATCTGATGGAGTTGACAATGTGTTTGAATCCACAAGTCCATATCTGGAGAACAACTTTTCGATATATATCTCTTGAGATAATCCAATTCTATTGTTTTCCTGTATACAAGAGATGCCCAAAATGAAATGCAAGGGACCCATATCTCGCATCTTGAATTTGTTCATGAATTCACGCTTTACTAACTTCATTTGTTCCTCATCCTTTGTTAGTATAACCAAATCATCCACGTATAAAGCAACCAGAATCATTGGATTGTTTTTCATAAAAATACAGTAATCTGTCTTAAATTGAGTAAATCCAAGAACAGAAAGATAATTGGAGAAAGTTATATTCCAACATCTCGATGCCTGCTTCAAACCATATATTGAACGCTGTAAACGACAAACAAGATTCTCTGTACCATTTCGAATATGCCCGGGAGGTTGCTCCATGTAGATTTCGTCTTCCAAATTCGAATTCAAAAATGCTGTAATCACATCCATTTGATGAACAATGAAACCCTTTTGCACAGCATAAGCCAATAGGAACCGCAAAGAATTCAAACGCACAACAGGAGAAAATACTTCATCAAAATCTATTCCATGCTGCTGTGAGTAGCCCTTAGCTACTAATCTTGTTTTAAACCTTTCCACCTGGTCATCAGCCTTGGTCTTTAATTTGAATATCCATTTACTACCAATAGCCTTCCTATCATCTGGCAATGGTACCAACTTCCAAGTCTGCATAATCTCCAAAGCTAGCATTTTTTCATCGGCCGCTTGCTTCCACTCATTTTTTTCAGCAGAAAGTAAAGCTTCTTCAATAGATTTCGGCTCAGAAATTTCATGATAATATAAATAATGCCTTGATTTCACGAACAGATTTTGTGATGCATTTTCAGACTCGATACCATTCATGACTGTTTCATATTCGCTTCCAGTAAGGCAATCACCATAATGATCAACTTTTTTGGATATACGTTGAGAGCGACGTGGGAAGCCTGCATTTGGAGAGACTCCCGACTCTACTTTCTCAATATTTTCTGCCTGCATTTTTGCATCTGCCAAATTACTGTCATAAGATTCAGGTTTCTGAGATACACAAGCACTGTCGCAAGAAACAGTTTTTCCAAAGTCATCCTCTTTAAAAATGACATCTCTCCTAATCACAACACGATTTCTCCCTTCATCATATAGTCGATAGCCTTTAGTAGCAGTAGAGTATCCGATGAAACGTAGCCTCTCAGACTTTCTATCCATTTTCTTTCTTTCAATGCTTGGTATCAATGCATAAGCAATACATCCAAATACTCGTAAATGCATGACATCAGGTACTTTTGATGTGGAGAAATCTTCAAAGGTAAAACCGGAAGGCGATTGCGAATATCGCAGGCGGTTGAGATAGCATCTGCCCAAAAATGTGTCGGCAATCCTGAGTGAGATATCATGCAGAGAGCCATCTCTTGTAGTGTCTTATTTAGACGTTCAGCAACACCATTTTGCTGCGGTGAGTATGGAACAGTCAGTTGGTGTCTGATAATCTTTGAAAATAGTCAATGTGTATTCTCCACCGTTATCCGTCCTCAGTACCTTGATATTACTACCAGTCACATTGGTGATCTCCAATTCAAATTCTTTGAACTTTTCAAAAGCTTCTGACTTTCTTTTCATGAAATAGATGTAAGCATATCAAGAAAAATCATCAATAAACGTTATAAAATACAGAGATCCACCAAGTGAAGGAATTGACATTGGTCCGCAAACATCACTATGAATGATTTCTAAATTCATCTTTTTTTGTATTTTACATGTAGACAGACCTTTGAAAGGTTTGCGTTTATGTTTTCCATGAACACAAGCTTCACAAAATGATAAATCACCATTACAACTTTGAATACCATTTATCAAATTATCTCATACTGCCATCTTCAATCTATCTTGGCTAACATGACCGAGACGCTCATGCCATAATTTTAATTTGTCATTTGAAGTCGACGCACTGATTGATGAACAGGAGTTGCTTGAAATGGATATACACTTTAGGTAATAGATTTCATTAATGCATTTACCACTAATAATGACTTTACCACTTTTTGTAATAACGCAGTCATCCTGCGTAAAGGTACATTCATATCCATTCTTGGTTGCTGCTCTTACAGAGAAAAAATTATCAGCAAGTTGTGGAACATATAAGACATCTCGCAAAATACAGTTCTGGCGCAAACTGTTTTGAGTAACTTCTATTTTGATTCGACCAACTCCAATGGCATTACAACAGCCTCCATTCCCAAGAGTGAGTGATTCTTTTACTTGTAAAGGTATGTAATCAAAAAATAAATTACGATTCGGTGACATGAGTCAATTATCCATTATCCATGTTCAGATAAGGAAGTATTACACATTAATTCAAACATGGCATCATTATCAGAATTACTGTTCTTTTCTACAGATTTTTTTATAAAAAATGGATCACCCTTAAACATCGCCTTAACTTCAACTTTGTCTAACTCCGCCAAACTTGAACGAATTTCTCTGAAATTTGGAAGATATGTCAGTTGTGCTTACTAATATCATTGTTGGAAATTTCAAGCATGAATATTGAGTTGTTTTCCTGTCATAGATAAAAAAAGTAGTAGATAATTGAGCAATGTTACACAAAATCATACCTCACTCTTATAAAATTACATTTGTTTCCTTTGTTATGTAATATGTTGTTCTACAAGCCAAAAGCCATCAAGCAAAACAAAAACAAAGAAAATTGGTCAATCAGAGCCAGTATAGCACCATTATTCATCAACAATAATGTAACTGCTACATGTGATTAACTGGACTTCATGTTCCATAGCTTCCTGACTTCGTTGCGGTGGTGTTGGCAGCACTCCTAATTGCTTTCAGCTAGAAATCTATCTCTTACCGGTTGAAAACAATACAAAGCACAAATGAACAATAACGAGATCGCATTCACAAAAGGCAAAGTGTCAGGGTTTTCTTTGCGAGCTACAAGCAAGCGACTAAATGTCCCTTACACAAATGTACATCGATGGCATAATGATGATTTTCGACTCTGTCGTAAAGAGGGCTCTGGCCGTCCACGCAAAACATCCAAACGTAGAGACCGCCTAATTTTGAGATTTGTTAAAGTTGATCCAAGTCTCTCGTTAACTGAGATGGCTGCACTAGACTCGTCTATTTCTAAGTCCACTATTCGTAGAAGACTTATTGAGTCGAATTTCAAGAGCTGTAAGAGGCCCTCTCAGATCGAATTATCAGATCAGCATACAAAAAGGCGTCTCAGATGGGCAATGAGTCATTGTCACTGGCGAAATCAATGGGATCGGGTTGTCTGGTCTGATGAGGCATCAGTCCGTCTGAAGGATTAGGGCTTAGGACATTATCTTGGCCAGCTCGTTCTCCTGATCTGAATCCCATACAAAATGTATGGAGTATTCTAAAACGTAACGTTCGTCGTTCACTGCTACCTACAGATGGCGTATCACAACTTACGTCACTGTTAAAAAGAGAGTGGAGAAAGTTAGATCAGTCAAAAATCAACGATATCATCGAATCAATGCCTAGACGAATTGGTAATGTCATTGACAATAAGGGTAGGGCCACAAAATATTAGCTTCTTAAGAACCGTTACTGTATCATAGCTTATCAGATTATATAAGGACATTTAAATATATTAGGGACATGAAATAACATGAAAAATGCTTTCTGTATCATACTTATGTTTTATTTAGTCAAATTTTAGGATCATCCACTTTTTATGAAACAATCTGTATTTGATTGACATTGTGACGTTTTCTGGTATCAAATCTTTTGGTTCTGTCATTTCTTGATTTGTAAGGATTTTGCGGACAGTTTCTATGGAGATGACCAAATTTACCATAACCATAACAAGGACCAACTTGAGATTAACCCATGTTTTTCTTATAATTTGAAACTCCACTTAAGATAACATTTTGAGAAGGCACACACTGGTCAGATTTCTTTCGTTTTTCTTCTGTACGCAAAGCCTCTCGCAATTCTGACAAAGCAACAGTACCCTTAGTCACAAACGCCAAGCGAAGAGTATTATAATCAGGAGATAATCCACGTAGCATCAATGCCACTTGGAAGTCTGGATCAACGGGCGGACCAAGGGCAGCCAGCAACTCTGTGATTTCTTGTAATTCCTTGAAGTAATCATCAACAGAATGACCATTTCCCATTTTAATTTCTAGCAAACGGGTCATCAATTGTAATTTGTTAGATAATGATGGTCTTTCAAAAGTCCCAACCAGTTCATTCCACATATCTTTCGGAGTAATCAAATGTAGCTGTCTTGTTGGTACCATTTGAAAAAATATTGATTTAACTCTTGCCATTTTCAGATGAAACTTTGATAGCTTATCTGCATGATCAGCAACCAAAGCAGCATCACTTTGTGGAGGAGGCGGCTCCATTTCATTTCCAAGACAAATATTCCACAAGTCACGTGCCTCAAAATAAGCTTTTATCTGAAGCTTCCATATAGACCAATTTGTCTCGTCTAACTTTTCTATAGAAGGCAGACGATCATCCATGATAATTCCGCAACTATAAACCAATGCAATTTCCAAACTTCAATACGTATTACCTTCGTCGTGGGCTCATAACCTTTGTTACAACAGAAAACAACCAACTGTATTGGGATCAAGCGATTGAGTGTATTGCAAGTGGTACATAAACACTGATTAATAGTCATGGACACAGCACGACAGCTATGCAACGTCTCTAGCAATAACAATAGAACGCTAACAATAACAAAGGACTGCTAACAGTATACAGATACTTTTTTGAGTCGACACTCTACCTACATGTCCCTACTCTATGACTGAACCTAAGTAGTAACTACGACTCAGAAATGAGTTTCAGAATCTGGTACTCCTTGGGTTCGCAAATTATAATTAGTATTAAAATCGCACTCATTTTTGGTTCGAAAGCACAGCATTTAATTAGTACTCATTTAATGAGTTGGACTAGTACCTCCACTATATCGAGGATGAACACGTTGGCAGGACTCAAAGTGCAGTCGGGGAGGAGGCTCTTAATCCAAATTAATGTATTGCGTTCATCAAGAGGAAATTCATGAAATGTCACCGGTTGATTTGCAGGATCATTTATTGTTTTACTGCAAGATTTCGATATGCAGGAACACAGCAAACGCCATTTCCAGTTGCGAGCCCTCGCTACCTGAGACAGAAGCGACCCGAGTGACGATTTTGGTGCAGAAGCTATGAGCAACTGTGTCTACTTGCTGATTGACGCCGTCCATCTCAATTTCGCTTGCAACGTTGACAATGCACTCTCAGCTGGTGGCAAAAAGACTTACTCAGATATGAGCGTGCGCCACCTGCACCTTGTTTCACTGAACTTGGCCTCGTGTCACATCCTTTATTGATAACGATATTTCATCATATTAGTGCTCAACAAGCATTTGACTTTTTTAACTTTAGAATTTTACTTCTGTGAGCTGTGAATTTAAGTTGGGAAATGTTAGCACTCATCTGTTCAGCACTCAAAATCGAGGACTTAATGACTTGCAGTGCATTGTGCAGATACTGCGGGTCGACAAACATCTCTGAGACCAATGAATTATCGGCAAGTCAGGAAGCAGACGCTTGTCCTATGCCAAAATTTGAATATCATTGACGCTTCTACGCACGTAGAAGGTAGGTATGAAAGGTATGTGTGAAAGTATAAAGGTAGGTGTTAAAAGTATAAACTGACGTCTAATTGAAGATCATATTGAAGTTCTTAGACTACCACAGTCCATTCACTAACATAAATTGACTTAATATTATACGAGATGCACTCGCAGATGCTTCATTTAAAACACAATGTGGCAGCCTTCATTTCTCAACAGTTTCATAATGAGATTGCAATTGCGGATTTCAAAATCACAGAAAAATATTCCTTGGATTAATGCTAGGATTGGATAAAATCAAAAATATGCTGAGCTACAAAGTATAGGTGCATGTTAATAACATGGGATGCCGGGATGTTGGAAGAGCAGAGAATGTGGACTGACCTTACTTCGGCGTTTTCCTTGATTCAGAGCAATTTCATGGCTTTGGTGTAAAGCACAATGTAGAGACTGATTTCCTTGCAACAATAGCTCTCAGAAGAGTGTTAATATAAAAGTATCATGTCTGGTTTTCATCGATTTGCTCTATCTACCTAAAATCGCCACCAAACTGCGTTCATACGGTCGTGCAAGTATTCAAATATTGCTTTTTTCAATAAGTGACATCCTTCTTCCATCAGAAGATCTGCGTGATGTCATTTATGTTCAATTTCATGCAACATGAAGATGATGGAGTCTTCTACATTGCAGCATGACTCATTGATCGATTTCTAAAACATCCTTGCTTCAGGAAAATAGTTTTGGAATACGCCAAATTGGTCCTAAGGCTTAAGACTGGTTTCCGATGGGTCGCGCATCGTGCGTCGTAACACCGTCTTCCGCAGTGGCGCGCTCTGATTGGTCAATGTTTCATTCAGCTGCACTTCAACTCGTAAAACGGTTTCTAAGCAACGTGTCACCTTTGCGACGTCGCATGTAATACAGCGCCTACTGTCACTTCAAATAACTTGTGATAACAGTATGCTTTTACTGCAACCTAGTTTGTAACTTTTCGCAGGTCTGCAAAAATAGACCACTATTTATCATGATCTTACGTTTAACTGTGATTGTATATATGTCTATTTTCAACATCTTCCATAGTAATGATAGTTGTAAAGTCAAATTATATGTGCATCATTTTGAAAATGCTGTTGCACATCGCCATGATACATCCTATATACTTTTACTTTTATCTTTTATAGACTAACCTTGAAGATCTTGATCGATTGAATAAGCTTTCTCATGGTTATTTCCTTTCGCGGCTAACATGCATAACTTACTACTTATAAGCTACTTTTCACGAAGA
Source organism: Prostheceraeus crozeri (assembly GCA_907163375.1). Taxonomy (NCBI): domain Eukaryota; kingdom Metazoa; phylum Platyhelminthes; order Polycladida; family Euryleptidae; genus Prostheceraeus; species Prostheceraeus crozeri. Next base: position 139,277 of record CAJQUW010012067.1, on the reverse strand, counting down.
CCTCATAAATGCTCATAATTTTCTCATGAACGCGATCAACACATGAGAACATCATGAGCTAAATATTTTCTTGTGAGAATATAATGAGCTCTCATAAAAATCTCATGAATCCGCATTTTATTTCATGAGTTCTCATGAAAAAATTTCGTGAGGGTTTCCAAACCACCATTACTTTACACTGGCAGTTGCTGCAGCTGTAGCAGACGAGTGACACCATTGCCGTGTGATTGAAACGAAACATGACATTGCTATGAAGAAATAATCTTCGGTTTAATCGCTGAACTGCAGCATTGACGTCATGCAGTGCCAGAAGAAATTAGGATAAACGTCACAACGAGGTCATTTTCGTTATCTGCGGCTCAGCACGTGAACTGCCAGTGTAAAGCAGCCTTAGCACGCACACGCGAACCTCAACAGCCAGATTGAACATCTGTCATGTGAAACCAGATATCACTTGCTTATTTTTTCTCCGTGATGAAGCTGTCGGCTGGAAAAATTATTCACACCTTTCGATTCCTCACGATCTAAATTTGCTGGATATATCCCTTTATTGTGGCTTCAATGTTCGCCAGAATACAGACTTGAATTTACAAAAAGAAAATTGATTTTCTTGTCCCTCGCATCTAGTAATGTCCATGACCATCACTTTTAAGGACCATGATTTCTAGACAAAATGGTTTATCTCTGTGCAGCATTCCCATTGGTATGAGAAATCATTTCACATAAATGCACGCATCAGAAACACGTTTTGAAAAGATAGATGAAAATCCGGTACCTGCAGTTATTGAAAAATAATTGATTAATTACATGCTGTCTATTGTCGAGAGAGTACGATATGGTACGTTGCTATCTGTCCATGTGAACTACGGATAGTTTAGTGGATAATGTTGAGCTACAAATTTGAATGACATTTCATAACGCACCCAGAATGAGAGACAGGAAATCGAACGCAGAATAAGTTATTCCGATGTTAGAAAATGGAAATGAATTGAAGTAACATATTGAAAATGTTGACAACTTATTGAATCATACCGCAAAAACCAGCAACAAATTGAAATCACAATCATTTAGAGACAGTTCAGCAATATTCACAGGAATTAACGAAAGCGTCGAAGAGGAATGTTGATGAGTTCATGCCATTTAGACTAACGAGGTTAGACAGTTTAAGTGAATTAGCAGCACAAGTAATAGCTATCAGATGATCACGTTGTCCAAGGTTGGAGCCGTCACCAATCAGTAGAACCTTGCAATGAATTTTGAAGATAGGTTGCCCATTACGGTCAGTGGCCGAATGTTTTGATTAAGTTAAATTAACACCCGGTATTTTGTATGCGATTGAAAATTGTAAAACGAACAACTGAATATCTAGTCTCATTGAAAATTCATTGTTTCGAGAGATTTTCGTTTCACCATCTCTGAACATCTTTTAAACCAAACAAGCCTTGCTTACCAGATTTCTAGTAGCTTGCTTTCTACGTTTTACGCAACTTTTGACAGAAGGAGCTATTTTAAAATTTGAATTTTTGGAATATTTTCACTGACTTCGGTATATTAGTTTTTAATGCATACTGCGGTATCAATTCTTGATGAAACAAGTTGAGATTACACAAAGGATTATTCCTATTAATATAGAGATATTCACAATGCAATTCAATATGCAAAATCCTTGAATTTGAAATTATCTGCTTGAAATTTGAAATTCAAATTTTAAGTATGATTTATTACTTTTTTGTACTTCTATTTTGTACTAAAATGTGCGATTTTAGTGGTATCTGAGTTGAACTAAAAATCTGAATTGTTTGACCTTTGACCTCATCTAATACAATGATGTAATCTCAGAGCGACTAATAACCATCATTTTATTAACCACCTTGACCAGATCTTCCGATTAGTGTAAGGTTTGTTAGTTTTTGTTGTCATTTTCCATTTCAAATAGTGATCTAATGGAAACTTGTTAAAAATTGGTAGTTTCTGACCTTTGACCTTCACCTCCGCCTGGGGATGACCCTAGAAATAAAACTGTTGCTGATTTTCCGAATCCGATGAGTTTATATCTGGCATTACTGCAATGCTGACATCTGCTCTGTGTCTCTATAGTTACCGGCCAATGATGTTTGCGATAATATCTAGACGCACTTTGCATGATCGGAGATCGCAATATTGTTGACTTCCGTTTGCGACAGCGGAAAAACTGCCAGAGAAAATGAAGACAAGGGAGCTTCGAAACAATAGGAAACTCATAGGAGATTGCTTGGATTTTAGCCATACTCATACATCATTCACAGCCTCGACATTAGTCAGGATTAGCACATTTGCATTCATAGTATGACACACTTTCCGTCTTGAACAAATGTGAATATAGATCCTTTAGAAGAGATTCGAATGTTTCCGTTGTATTTCAGACCCAAGCCTCGTAACTCACTAGGTGACATGCCACGCTCAATCACGCGTAATTACACATGACCCCAAACATCCGTGTCTATGCGGAACATCGCTGCAACATCTGTTATATAAGTTAGTATAGTCGGCAGTCCTGTTATATATTGACTTTGCGTCTCATGTGTCTGCCTGTATCAGAGGCTAAACAATGTGATAGGACCTCAATTTCATGATAAGGAAAGATAGAACATGCTTAGCGGTTCATCCGTGGTTCAGGCGGCAACGCAGACAACCGTAGACGACGCGCAAACTATAGACGATCGCCCGCGCGTATTCATAAACATTTCCCATGTTTTAACAGCATCAGATCAAGTGATTTCTGACTCTTAGTGCAGCGCGTATGTACGCGGGTAGAAGAATGAAATGTCATTAACCACGGATGTTTGGGGAGCTCCGTAATTACGCGTGAATCACGCGTGGCATGCCACCTAGTACTGATTCGTTCGCACTGTTCATGTCATGCTAACTGATTCATCAGATCTCAAATCATCTCCGAGCTTCGGGGAAGTGAAATAATTGTCACCATGTGACTTTTGTAGGTAAGAGGCTGTTACTAAAGTAATAAGTTTGTTGAATACAAATTATACCCATAGAGCAAGTATATTAACACTAGAAGCGCCGATGAGTCAATTTTGACTCATTTTGACTTTCAACTTCAGTTTTTTTTATTAAAGGCACCGATCTATGGCTTTATTCTTTTTGACTTTTCTTTATTTTTGCTATATTTTGAAAAACCATTGAAATATTCTCATGTGCAAGCATAATTCATGGCAAATGAAATATTTACTCAAGAAAGTCCGAATGAGTCAAAATTGACTCATTGTAAAATCACGTACACTGCATGTTGTCCTTCAAATTCTAACTATCTTTAGAATGCTATGTTATAATAACGTCATCGAAGCAGAGACAGTGTTTCTTATGTTGCTGCAGCGGATATCTATTGCCTGATATTGACTGCTGCTAGACTTAGTTGTTCTGTGAGTCATGTGAAAAGCAGTTGCAATGATATCTTAGCTATCTGCAGTTCGATTTTTACACCGTCGCCGTTGAGGCTCTGTCAGTTTGACAATATTGTTCACGATGTCAAGACGAAGGTATGCAGCAGAGGAAGCGCTAAAGAGAATGATGGACATCGATTCAACTGATTCTGGAAGCGACAACGATAATGACTCCGACGAAAGTGACCACCCTGATGGAGATGTATTATTCGACGTTGTCGACCATATTGATGAGATGGATTCAGTGAATATCAGTGTATCATCTGATTTACCAACAAGTTCTGTGACAGTAGAAAGTGGAGCATCGGGGACAGCTTGAAGTCTCGAAGTGGTGTTCTGTGGCATCTAACCTCGCAAGGATCATCAACATCTGGCCGATTTAGTCATCAAAATATTCTTCGTAGACAACCTGGTGTAAAAAAACTTTGTTCGTGCTCGCGTCTCTACTGTTTCTGATGCCTGGGAAGAAATGATCGACTCATCAATTATGGAGAAAGTTGTGACCTACACTAATGCCAATCGGTCTGGTCGGACACCAGAAATAACGTCAGACGATTTGAAGAAGTTCATTGCTTTGCAATACGCTCGAGGTTTGTATGGTCGTCATATTCCAAGGGACTTTTTGTGGAGTAAGCAGTACGGTATTCAAATTTTCAAGGACACTATGCCACGTTCAAAATTTCGGTTTTTATCAAAAGTACTTCGCTTCGATCAAAAGTCAAGTAGGTCGCAGCGTTCTTCTGATCGTTTTACGCATATTCGTGAAATTTACGAACGCTTTACTTCCAATTGTGCTACTAAATACACACCTGAAAGCAGTCTAACAGTAGACGAACAGCTTCTACCACTAAAAAAGTAGATGTAAATGGATCACGTTTATGCCACAAAAACCAGACAAATACGGTGTGAAGTTCTGGACACTAGTCGAAGTCAGCTCAAAGTATATCGTATCTCAAATTCCTTATCTCGGCAAAGATCCATCGGGTAGCGTTACCAGAGATCTTGCGACTAAGGTCGTCTTGGAACTCGTTGAAAAATCAGGCATTGGACAAGGCTACAACATAACTGGTGATAACTTTTTCACTTCTGTGAACCTAGCACAGAAATTATACTCTAAAGGGATAAGTTATGTCGGCACATTGAGGAGTAACAGAGTTGGAGTTTGTGATAGAATGAGAAAAAAGAAAAATTTGTATCAATCAGAATTTTTCTTTTGTACGAATCCTAAAGTATTGGTAGTATCATACCAATGCAAGAAAGACAAAAATGTTCTGGTAATGTCATCCATGCATAACCAACCTGTCACTGGTACTGATGATAAGCAAAAGCCAGAAATCATATCGTATTATAATGCAAATAAATGTGGGGTTGATGTAGTTGATCAGATGACTCGACTCTATTCCACCAAAACACCTTGTCGCCGTTGGCCAATGGCTATTTGGTGTAATATGCTGGACATGGCGGGCATCAATAGCTGGGTTGTTTATAAAAAGGTGACTGGTTCTACTATTAGTCGGCGGGCATTCTTATTTGAACTCATATCGGAGCTGATTGGAGTAACGTCTCACGGTGATGAAACATACTCTTCCGAAGATCATTTGGCTATGGCGAGACCATCTGTAGTAGGCCTACCAACACCAGTTTTGAGTAAGAGAAAACATTGCTCATCTGATGATTGCAAAAAATATGACTTCAACTATTTGTTCAATCTGTCAAAAGTTAATTTGTGGTTCATGCACTGCTTCGTCAACCAAGTACGTACTTGCATTATGTAATCGTCATTAATCCCTTTTTGCTGTTTTTTTTATCCTTCTTAGCTACAAGAGTGTTCTAACTATGAAACTACACACTATTAACGTGTTATGATAAAAACTTATTCATGATTCTATCGTTTTTCCTTTGTACTCCTCGAAGATGAACATTAGACTGAATCTATTTTCGAGAGCTTCTATAGTAATCAAGGTGGCAGAGAATATTCAAATTCTTAAAATTGGCCTTCATCATGAAAATTAAATACTTAATTAAAATTAATATTAAACAGATAAAGAAAAATATCTCTCTTGTGTATAGCGCATAAGAATAATGATATTACGCAGTAAAAATAATCCAAAATATCAAAGGAGTCAAATTTGACTCAATCGGCGTTTCACGGGGTTTCCATAAATCGGCGCTTCTAGTGTTAAGTGAGTAACAATTCAGCATTAAATGAATCGCCAATGTGAATACATCCTCGATTTCAAATGAACTTTTGTTGCTACGTAGTACCGCATGTAAGATTTTCAATTAGTGCTCGACGGACGATTAATGATCCTCATTGTGCAATAACTATTACCGCAGAATTCATCGCTCTATGACTGTTTTCTTATTGCACTGTGGTTGTATGCAATGTATTTGTTGTATGTAGACGTTTATTTCAGGACAAAGAAATTGAACCATAGAGTAAGTATATTATTCAACGTAGCAAAGTGCGTCAATGTTAAAAAACAAAAAATAGGCTAATCACTAGGTAATTTTCCATAGGTACAAAATATGATTTAAAAGAAAAGTTTTATATCCTAAAATGTCTAAAAATTTTCAAAATACTTACTAGAAGGACGAACAACGCTTCTCCTCTCCTCATGTGTAATGAATTGGCGAGTAAGTCGTTCTGTTCAAAATTATGTTTATCACTTATATATTGAAAAGATCCTATTTAACAGTCTGCCCATTCAGATGATAAGGGGACAGGTCTGTTTCCAATCAGAATACCAGATCTAGCTAACACAGCAGGATTACGTTATCTAAAATCTACCAAGTGTGTGAGAGAATTAATATTAGTTCCTTAAGCTAAAACGTGAAATGGAATTCTACGAAATATGCATACAAATTATTTGACTATTTCTAATGAGGTCATCAACAGGAACTTGGTCAGGACCATCGCGTTTCGACCGCTTAATCCTGGACACTCAAACCCGACCAAGCGCGAGGCTGTACATTTCAGATGCACAGCCTCAAAAATTAAATTCATAATAGAGAAAGATTAGCATCTATCAAAAAAATAGAGTCACTATTGACTGAAATGTACCTCAGGCATTTGAAAGAAGGACAGAGTCCAGCCAGTAGAGGTCAAGAGGCGGGGACATAATCCACCTTCAACTCAAGACGTGCTGCAAAAACAATTCAACGTAGCAAAGTGCATCAAGGTAACAAAGTTAAAAAAATTCGACCTAGATTAGGATAGGTAGAGTGTTAGCTCCACATTCATTAAATCCCCAATGTGCATGGGTAAATCCACTTCATTCCATAACATTTCTGTCTTTTCAACTTTGGGTCTCAGATTTCAGTGAAAATTTGCATATATACTTATTTTTTTACGCTGAACACGAAAATCTTAGCGGCGACCACACCAAATAAAAACTTTACATAGAAATCTAGCACTTTTAAATGCTATTTTCTTCTACATCTCGGTCAGAGGACAATGATCTCGATCAGATAGATGTCGAATAGGCAACTCTTCGGCTTCTGCATTTGGGTTGCTGATGAGACTGGGAACGTAGAATGAATGCTTGCATGCGTAAAGCGAAGTGACCAAAATGTAATGTATTGCATCCTTTGACCGTGACCGCCCTTGTCCTCTGACCGAGATCTTCAATTTCAACGTTGTCCTCTGACCGAGATTTTTAAGATCTCGGTCAAAGGAAAAATTGATGTCGAAGAGGAAACTCTTCGGCTTCACCATCTGGGTTCATGAGAGGGAACTTTGGACGAATACTTGAACGCGTAAAACGAAGTGATCTAAATGAAATTGCATACATTATAATGTCCTTTGACCGAGACCCTTGTACTCTGACCGAGATCTTCAATTTTAACGTTGTCATCTGACCGAGATTTTTTAGGGTCTTTGTCAGAGGACATTCTCGTGATTTTTGGAGATTTTGAGAGGGTTAATTAATATAAATGAAAAATTTATTTTGCATAGATGTTAAGAGCATGGATCCCTCCTATGCCGCGAAATTTCATCGATTCCTGACTAAATTTCTGGTTTTAGCATCCATACGAAATTTTTGGGAATATTCAAATTCTCTGGTCGAAAAAACGGATAAAAATATTTTTAAATCAATATTGCTCACTTGTAACGTCACCAAACTGAATTTTCTTTACAGATTTATAAACTAGCACACTAGAGGATTCGTTTGGCGCAAAACGTTTGATGGAAGAATCGATATTCTTCGAGAAAAGGTCAGAGGACAGAAAATGTCTCGGTCAGAGGACATTTTTTTCATTGGACAATGGAAACCCAGTGAAAATTCAATGATTAATATTAATTACAATATTTAAAATTAGACTGTCTTAAAATTAGGCTGTCTTATTGGCATGCTGGGCCTCTTCTAATTTTTGAAGTGCGTCCTTTTGTCCTAATATATTTAAAAAAATTATTTTCGGTTAGGTTCTGCTATGTTTCCTCAGGCTTGGACAGACCTTCCATATCGTACATTCGATACTCCATACATTTTCTATGGGATTCAGATCAGGAGAACGAGCTGGCAAAGATAGTGTCCTAAGCCCTAATTGAGACTTGCATAAGTTGACTACTCTACTACTCCTGTGACACGTAGCATTATCATCCATAAATAACCAAGTCGATGGATCACCAAGTTGATCTGTCATTTGGCCAATGTTCATTCGTAAAACATTCACATAGCGTTCAGAATTCATGGTTCCTTGCTGTATGTGAAGTTCAGAGCAGCCATTGGTCCAAATGCCAGCCCAAATCAGTAGAGTCGCACCACCTTGTACCCGGGGACGATGTAAATGTCTCGGAATTTCCTGATCAGATTTTATCCATAATCTCAATCGACCATCACTATCCTTCAGACGGACTGATGCCTCATCAGACCAGACAAGACAACCCGATCCCATTGATTTCGCCAGTGACAATGACTCATTGCCCATCTGAGACGTCTTTTTGTATGCTGATCTGATAATTCGATCTGAGAGGGCCTCTTACAGCTCTTGAAATTCGACTCAATAAGTCTTTTACGAATAGTGGACTTAGAAATAGACGAGTCTAGTGCAGCCATCTCAGTTAACGAGAGACTTGGATCAACTTTAACAAATCTCAAAATTAGGCGGTCTCTACGTTTGGATGTTTTGCGTGGACGGCCAGATCCCTCTTTACGACAGAGTGGAAATTCATCATTATGCCATCGATGTACATTTGTGTAAGGAACATTTAGTCGCTTGCTTGTAGCTCGCAAAGAAAACCCTAGTTCTAGCAAGGCTGACACTTTGCCTTTTGTGAATGCGATCTCGTTATTGTTCATTTGTGCTTTGTATTGTTTTCAACCGGTAAGAGATAGATTTCTAGCTGAAAGCAATTAGGAGTGCTGCCAACACCACCGCAACGAAGTCAGGAAGCTATGGAACATGAAGTCCAGTTAATCACATGTAGCAGTTACATTATTGTTGATGAATAATGGTGCTATACTGGCTCTGATTGACCAATTTTCTTTGTTTTTGTTTTGCTTGATGGCTTTTGGCTTGTAGAACAACATATTACATAACAAAGGAAACAAATGTAATTTTATAAGAGTGAGGTATGATTTTGTGTAGCATTGCTCAATTATCTACTACTTTTTTATCTATGACAGGAAAACAACTCAATATTCATGCTTGAAATTTCCAACAATGATATTAGTAAGCACAACTGACATATCTTCCAAATTTCAGAGAAATTCGTTCAAGTTTGGCGGAGTTAGACAAAGTTGAAGTTAAGACGATGTTTAAGGGTGATCCATTTTTTATGAAACAATCTGTAGTTGAAAATGACATTTAACTCCAGACTTAACTGCAGACCTGGCCCCGTTTGCCAGTAGTGTCCATATCCACGCTCATGGATGATATTATTTTTTCATTAGAGTTTCCACTCTAGTAATTCCCTACTCTATGGTCCCGAACTCGTAGCATAAGGGTGTGGTGTACCTCGCTGAGGGCGCACGTCTTAATTTGCTATGACTAGGACAAATATGTCGCCTGTTTTGCATAATTACATGGTATGATAATTCTCAATACATTCGCCCTACAAATCACACAGAACTATGAATCTTTCATTAACAACAATGAAATTACATAAACGATTGATCAAAGTCCCATGCAAAAGATGTGCGGCTGGTAGGATTCGAACCTACGACCAAGGTTAACTAGACCTGTGCTCTACCAACTGAGCTACGAGCCACTTACGCGACTCTGTCAGTTGGCAGGATCAAACCCTCACCACCACACATCAGTTGTCAAGGCAATTATAATCAATGGATAAACAACACGTCACAATTGTGACCGCCGACATTAAGGCAAGTAGCGGGGATCGATTAGCCACCAAAGCTTCTTGAGCCATGTCGTGAATGCAATTAACAACAATGAAACCTCATATAAGTATCGTCAGTTCTTAGCTTTTTGTGATCGAGAAGATTTTGTTCTCTTAATATCCGACGCAGAATGTTATATGACAGTGCGGGTCGAGTGTTGAAAGAACTTTATCTTCACATAATTTGTGCAGCGCATCTAACTGATAGTCATAATTGCGCAGAGAAAGTTCGTGCTTATTTCACTCATGTCGATAATTTGACTTCATGTGTGAAAGCGGTGAATGTGAAGAACAGTTTAAGAAGAAACTTGTTCACTCAAATTGGAGGTCCTGTATAACCTGTTGTCACTCGTTGGACGTCATGGTTAAAAGCTGACATGTACTACACGGCGAATCTTCCAACTGTGAGAGAAATTGTGCATAAATTCAAAGGTGACGGGCACAGAGTTAGATTGTTTAATCGTATCACTTTGCTAGAAGTGCAAATTGATTCAAGCAGATGGCACATGCAAGAACTTGATAAGTGGGCAAAAAAGAAATTTTTAATACCTTAGAGAGATAGGAAAAATAGTCGTGCGTCGCTAGCGGATTGCTCTGAATTCCTTCAAAATGCTCCGATCGCCACGATTCCTTCAGATTCGAAGAATTCAGATCATTGCGCAAAAGTTTTCTCAATAATGTTGGGCCCTCAGATCATTTTAAAAAAAGTTAGCAGGCGCACGAAAAAACGTCCACAAACTTCTCTGTACAACTTGACATCGCCTGTGTCTCTTTTCTGTGTGATCCGGTTGATAACAGTCACTGAAACTTTGTACAATTTGGCGTGTTTAATGTTGAACTGGCTGCTCATTGTTCGATTGCTATGGCATTATGTCAGCAGATTGTGCCATTTCATTAACGTTACATGTCCCAATGCTTCCCTTCTAGTCAAACGGAGGAAGAGACGACCTGTCTAATTCTGTGGTGACGGGCTTTTGGTCACTCGCGTAAAAGAAGCGATTGCTGATCCAAGCACTTCATCCTAGTTGATGATCAGTGTCTTATATACTGTAAATTGAAAAGGTCTAACAGGGTCTAAATGTCGGTCTGAATCAGAAATCAACTTCAGTATTTTAGATATCTATGCATCAGACATAGCAATCATAGTTGCTGCCTGTTGAATGATGACAAGACAGATGGCATTGGCCTATGCACCTTTAAAAACAGGATTGTATCATTAGACCCACACTTACGCCGTGTTAGACCTTTTCAATTTACAGAGAGAGCTCATATCGATGGCTGAATCACGGTACTTTACTATTGCTGAGGCTTGGGAGCAATTGCCTTCTTTGTAGCATACAGAAATAGTTGAAGAGGAGATTAGAAGCTAATACTGACTTGCAAGTCATTTCGAAACTGAAACGAAATGACCTTTCTTTTTCTACACACGTGAAATGCCAAGCAACATCGACATCTGTGGAAAGGAGTCTTTCTATGTTGGAAAAGCTGTCGGCCAAAGACCGTAACTTTCTCAAGGAAAACGTCAAAAAGTCTTTGTTGCTTCATTACAATACTGTCACGCAATAATTTGTATAAATAGACATTCTACTACAAATAGACATGTAAACATTACATGTAGAAATCATTACATGTAAAAATATATTATTATTATATTATATTTGTTATATTAATATTATATTATATTGCAGTATAAACGCTTTGCAGTTGTAAAAGAACACTGCTCTGATAGCCCAGCAGAATCGGTCATTGAAAATGCACCACTGTGCCACAAGGCAGTTTCATCATCAATTGACACTGGGTCAGCCTTCTTCCGAGCACTGCCTATGCCTCTCCCAGTCAACCAGTACACGTGTATTACACGTGTAATACACGTGTATTGGACCGTGTAATACACGTGTATCGGACACGTGTAATACACGTGTTTTGTGTTCAGATAATACACGTGTATTACACGTGTACAAATACACCAAAATTACACTCCTTTTACACGACCTAAAATTTAAAGCTAGTTTATTTTGGCGTTTCATCCTTTTATTGTTTCGAACATACCCAACCTCTAGATTGCTTAAAAATTTGTTCTGAATTCATATCTGCATCATATTACCTCCTAGCTATTCCGAACAGTTAGGCGTTTCTTAACTTATATTTGCCCTCAGCATGTATAACACACATAAATCGCTTTAAATGGTCGGTCAAATGTGAAATCTGTAGCCCACAACAGGAATGTTTATAAGACACCAAATAAGTAGAAGCACTATTTTTTGGAGAAAAAGAATAGTCACAAAAAGAAGAATCACATTAGAAACTGTAAATTACAGGAATTCACAAATATTCCATATCTAGCCAAAACCATCTTATCCACTTCAATGACGTCTGACAACTTCATAAGTAGCTTTATTCCACAGTTCATAAATCCAAATTTCCAATCAGGAGTTGAAAAAATGTTATAAAAATTCATCCAGGTGGCAAGCAATCCTGGAAATAAATTGAAAATGAAGTTATAAATATCTGTCATTTACGTGATAAAGAAATTTTTATCATTAAAGATTTTGACAAAAGCTCTGCATATAATCGGTAATTAATTTAATTCAATGTAAAGTAATGATAGGATTCATCAGATGCTCACTTTTTGAAATCTGATGCATCACTTGGGTAAATCCAATTTATTCCACAACATTTCTGTCTTTTCAACTTTGGGTCTCAGATCTCCGTGAAAATTTGCATATATACTCATTTTTTACGCTGAACACGAAAATCTTAGCGGCGACCACACCAAATAAAAACTTTCCATAGAAATCTAGCATTTTTAAAAAGCCATTTTTTTATAACTCGGTCAGAGGACAAATTGATCTCGGTCAGATAGATGTCGAATAGGAAACTCTTCGGCTTCTGCATTTGGGTTGCTGATGAAACTTGGAACTTAAGATGAATGCTTGCATGCGTAAAGCGAAGTGACCAAAATGTAATGTATTGCATATAATGTCCGTTGACCGTGACCTACCTTGTCCTCTGACCGAGATTTTTAAGGTCTCGGTCAGAGGACAAATTGATGTCGAAGAGGAAACTCTTCGGTTTGTGCATTTGGGTTCATGAGACTGCGGGAACTTTGGACGAATACTTGAACGCGTAAAACGAAGTGATCTAAATGTAATTGCATACATTATCATGTCTTTAGACCGAGACCCTTGTACTCTGACCGAGATCTTCAATTTTAACGTTGTCCTCTGACCGAGATTTTTTAGGGTCTCGGTCAGGGGACATTTTCGTGGTTTTTGGAGATTTTGAGAGGGTTAATTGATATAAATGAAAAATTTATTTTGCATAAATGTTAAGAGCAAGGATCCCTCCTATGCTGTGAAATTTCATCGATTCCTGACTAAATTTCTGGTTTTAGCATCCATATGAAATTTTTGGGAATATTCAAATTCTCTGGTCGAAAAAACGGATAAAAATATTTTTAAATCAATATTGCTCACTTGTAACGTCACCAAATTGAATTTTCTTTACAGATTTATAAACTAGCACACTAGGGGATTCGTTTGGCGCAAAACGTTTAATGGAAGAATCGATATTCTTCGAGAAAAGGTACCTCGGTCAGATGACAGAAAACGTCTCGGTCAGAGGACATTTTTTTCATTGGACAATGGAAACCCAGTGAAAATTCAATGATTAATATTAATTACAATATTTAAAATTAGACTGTCTTAAAGAGCTGATCTTCTTCTTTCAGATGATATAAATATTAGTGGGTGTATTTAAATGTATCTAATCGAAAATCCGTGTTGAAGTGAGAGTACTGCAACTTTGGACATGCTTTTTTGGTCTTTTTTCGGCAAAAAACGGCAACTTGTGAAGAAGGTCTTGGCTTTGTTACTTTTTAAAAACCATGCCATAATAGATGAGATCTTTACGGTTCGATTAAAAAACTATTGAAATCGGTTCAGAAATATGGATTTTACAAATCAAAGACACATTTTCGTCAAATGTTGTGGATTAAATTGAATTTACCCACTTACACAAGGAAATTGCAGAAATGTAGAATGACAAAAAAAGAAATCAATCAAACCAATAATTTGTAATGCACAATAAGAATGAAAAAGCTTATCACTTGACTGATATAATCCGTCATCAGTGTTAGATATAATTCCTTAATTATGGATCCAAACTTCAGTTGCTCATAGCGTTTCATTAGTGCAATTTTCAAGTTGCACCGTGTGAATTATTTCTACATTAATTTGATGGTTTTGTTTATTAAATGTTTTGTAATCCATCTCTAGATCAATTCATATTATAGAAATCTCATAATTAGATAAATTTCTCCACGTCTATTCTAAATCATCTCCCATCTAAATCAGAGAGTAATGCAATAGGACAGCTACGTGTGAATGAATTATCTTCAGCAAAAGTCAGGAATTAAATAATGATAACGAATTACGACAATTAAGGTATGTTTTGATTTTATGGACAGGTTGATTCTTAGTCAAAGGTCTTCTTCATATGGTCTTGAAACTCGCTTTTATTGATCTGTCTCAGGAAAGGTTCGAAATGAAATTATTTAAATAACTTAGCGTTCTCAGCAGCAGCATCTGAAACCGATGTCTCTGTTAAAATTCTAGCCGGAAAATCAATGATACATGTGGCTTCCGCCAATTCGTGGAGATCTGTCTTCTAGCTATCAGCTGAGGCGACTGAGTTTCCGGCTGATACCAGGGACATCTATGATTAATATAAGATATCTAAGGGACGTTCAACTCCCATACCATGTACTGGACTGGAGGCCAGTAACTTTGATAAACTTGATTAATGACGATAGTGTGTATCTGGATAAAACCATGGACCAAATGGCAAACAATTCACTTCCATATTGTGAAGCACATCAGAATCCAGCTGAATTGATTGCTGAACACTAATTAATACGCCCGGCCCAGTCTTGCAGAGAAATTGTGGGAAGAATCTGTGCAGTGTACATGTACACATGCAATCATATCATCGGTGGTCTGTTTCAAATAAATTGTGACTTTCTATTTTCATTGATTTTCCCACTGAATGTCTAAAACCTCCTCTTGTATAATAAATTGGACCATTGGTGGACTTTATTCGAGAATTCAAGAGCAATGAAGCGATGTAAAATGTCTGATTTATTTCCGGCCTTGAATTACTCAACTTTCATTAATTAAACGAAAATTGATGGCTACTTTTGCCACAGTGATGCACGAATGCTTTCATATTCACCGACGAAATTTATGCGGATTTCGTAACAACTTAAATCCTTATCAATGCTGTTCCTGAATTGCCCAATACGGTAGGACCTTAAAATCGTGGAAAGTCAGCAATCACCACCGCTTGGTTTGCTTTTTATTCAATGTGACCCTCGCATTTCATGAATCACTAACATCATACTCACATTTTATTTGTTCCTCGGAGTTTGATTATAAATTGAAGGCCTCGTCACAGATGATGCTCTATAATCACGAGATAAAAATGATAAATCTAATAAGAGATGAAAATATATTGACATCGATAACCACTCATTACGAGGAGGCGCACTTGGAAAGACAACACTGGTTGCTCTTTTCCTCCTAAATCTTGATAAAGGATCTTCCGAAGGAATGGATATTCAATCGACTCTTCCTTAACTTTTAGCATTTTCATTTGTTCCACTAATCAAATTATTATCAATTTTTGATGTTTCAATTTCCTTTTTGTTCTTTTCCGATCGCTTCATCAGTAGATTTTCTTTAGATTTTAATCATGTCTTTTACTTGAAGCCTATAACAATGAATATGGCATGGGACATATTGCTGCAATAATTGTAGTAGCAAGTAAAATCATTAGTGATCAGTTGTCACTTAATCCATGACTGCCTTTAGCAAAGGAAAAAGATTATCCAAATTTTTCCAGAAAGAGTTCACAATTCTCCGAAAAAGCACTACCGAATCGATTTTCGCAAAGCATGTAAAGAATGTACAGAATCCACACCAATAGCCATTGATGCTACAGGTCGTAGGTGAACAATTTCAATCACAAGCAGTTGATATTGCAGCTGTTACTGATAGTTTCTTATTCTTGCGGGAGTTTTGTAATTCTGCAGTCACTTCTTGACTGGGTCCAGAATCTTCCTTCAATAGATTCCTTGTATGAATGAGCGTATTAGAGTACTGGATAATTATTAACAACTTGTTTTGCGGTTTTATCCAGGTATGTACAAACAATCGTCATTAGTCAAATCTACCAAAGACACTGCCCTCCAGTCCAGTACATGGTATGGGAGTTGAACGTCTCTTAGATATCTTACATTAATCATAGATGTCCCTGCTGATATGAGCATGTTAAAAAAAGCATGATCTCCTAGGCAGGAGGATCGGAGGCTAACTGAAAATCTCCGGCTTCATCGCATTCAGTTGCATATAAGTTGTTTGAACAATGGGGTTGGGTTCTGCAAAGAACTCAAAAAGAGTATCAAACGATTTTGAAAGCAAAGCAACAATTTACAACATGAGCTTGGTGGTTTTGAAATATAATAGATTAAGCAAATAGTTACAAAACAGAAATGACAAGTAGCCATTTACTGGGTGAAAATATTTCTTCACTTGATGTGTCGTTGATAATCAGCTTCAGGAAATCGGTCAACGTATTAGCTCCGTCCTAGTGATTTTGAATTTACAAACAATCCTAGCTTTCCAGAAAGATGTGCATGTAAGTGAGACTCGATTGTTGCTGCAGAAAATGTCAAAGAATAAATATTTTAAAGCGCATATGTCTGGAGAAAAAATACTGTAGTAGTCCTTTGTTTAAATCAAGTAAAACAACTAGGTATTCCAATTGATGATTTATTGAATGAAATACTGGGTTTATATAGCAAAATGTGAGGTCTCATTATTGGCAGCTCTAAAACGCTCACTTTAGGTTATTTAAACCACAAAATCCAATTACAAATATTTTGCGGCAGAAACACTTTATTGTAGAAAATAAAGTCATACACAAATAATTAGTGGTAAACTTTGATAACAACGGCGCAGCTGATTTCTTGCGCGAAGTTCGAATTTAGTTTCGATTCGAAACGTGGATGAATTGGTAAGCGCCTGTTACAACTCCTCCCCGTCACAAATGAAGTCCTTGTATCGGCCAGGACGTCTTCGGATCCGAGTGCTTCGTCTTGGAGTTGGAGTCGCACTAGAAGGCTCAGCAGCAGTCGTGTCACCAGCGGATGGAGAAGTTGCAGAAAAATCCATGGAGGTAGCAGGAGTTGGATGATCAATTGGAAGTTCGGTTTGATTCGGCTCGTCAGCAGGAACTGAATTTCAGTGGTATCCATTTTATTCATCCTTAAAAGTCTCCCTTTGAAAAGTAGAGCCGGAGGCTTAGCAGTGGTAGAGTGTCTCGCATTTCGGTAATGCAGGAGGAAGGTGTCGATTGTTTGGACGAGGTTCTTGAATGTAGTTGGTGAAACCGCCTTGATTGCTTGCTTTAAAGTACGCACAAAATTCTCAGCGAGGCCGTTGGATTGCGGATGTCTGGGTTCCGTTTGAATGGGATGGCAGCCAATGGAGCGGAGCCAGGCTTGCAAGTCCGAAGATACGAAATGTGTGCCGTTGTCCGTGACTACTACCTGAGCGATACCTTCCCTCGCGAAAAAACTTTGCATCGCCTTCCGGGTAAACTCTGCATTTGCTGTCGTTGTTAAGAAAACTTCGGGGAATTTGGAATAGGCGTCCTCCAATATGAGCGCATAATAGGTACCCAAAAATGGTCCGCAATAATCGGCATGTAAGCGCTGCATAGGTTGGAACGGTAATGGCCAAGGTACGTTGTTGGTATGAGTCCTTGGTTTTCTTGCACATCGTTGACAGTACTTGACGAAGATTCGGATATCAGCATTTATCTTCGGCCACCAACATACAAGACGAGATAGGGAACCATCTTGTCTCTCCCCAAATGAGACGAACGCAGATGCTCAAGGAAGCTTTGGCGTAGAATTGGAGGTATGACAGGCCTTTCTTGAAAAACGATGACGCCATCTGCAGTAATGTGCAAATATTCACGATTCTCGTGAAGTACAGGAAATCGTCGTTTGGCAGACAAAGACCATCCTCCTTTTAGTGCAGCGATGACAGGACCGTAGAATGCAGAAGTTTCCTGAATCAGGCTGATTCTTGATACTGGCAGGGTTTGTACGAAATTAACGGTTTCTGAAGGTGGTTCTTCAAAACCAGAGTGTCTGGAAAGGTAATCGGCGTTAGGCATCTTCGTTCCGGGTTGATGCCTTATGCTGTACGAGTAGCCGCTCAAGTCCAAAGCCCATCTCTGCAACATTCGGGAGGTTGCCTTGTTTATTGACGCATGACTGTCAGAAATGTACCTGAGAGCCTGGTGGTCGGTGACGATCGTGAAACGCTGACCGTAGACTTGTGTAACCTTTGAACTGCCCAGTGGATGGCTAGGGCTTCCTTCATCGTCTGGCTGTAACTTAGCTCGGCGGTGTTCAACTTTCTCGACACGCAAATGACTGGATGTCCTTCTTGATTTAATATAGCTCCCAAGGCGTATTCGGAAGCATCCACCATCAACTCTGTTGAACGTCCCAGCGTGAAAGGTCGCAAAACTTGACCATGTAAGAGTTGATTCATGAGATGGTTGTACGCTTTGTTGGATTGGACTGTCCATTGAAAGTCGTTCAGCATCTGGTACAGTGGTTGTGTGATGTGGGCGAAGTTGGGCACAAATCTTGAATAAAACTGGGCGAAGCCCAAGAAGGATCTCAACTTTGCTGCAGTGTCAGGTCTTGGCGCGTCTTTTAGAGATTTGATTTGGAGGTATTTTAACTTCTTGACTGATAATTCGGACTTGCTTGCATTGATTCTAACATTGAAACTTTTTAATGTTTGCAGTAGCGAGTACAGTCGTTGATCGTTTTCTTCTTTGTTGTTTCCCGACACTATAAGATCGTCTTGGTAAGCTCGTACACCCTCCAATCCGTTGATCACCACGTCCATAACCCTTTGAAATATGCCTAGAGAGACATTCAAGCCAAAAGGTAAGTTCTGGTATTGGAACAGGCCCCATGGTGTATTAATGGTTGTCAATTCCTTGGCCTTTGGATCCAGCGGAATTTGGAGAAATGCGTGCGTGAGGTCGATCTTCGTGAATAGCTTGCCTGCGAGGCCATTAAACATATCATCCACAGGTGGTGTTGTTATTGCAGTTTGTCGTAGTTGCTTATTGACTGTCACGCGATAATCGCCGCAAATCCTGGGTTGTCCATTTGGTTTAATTGGGGTCACAATCGTAGTAGCCCAGGCAGATGATTCAAACGGCTTAAGGATGCCATCAGTAACCATTTGCTTCAAATTATCTTGAACTGGTCGAGATCGGTAAAACTTTGGCTCGCCGACGAATTCCAGTGTTATAGGCTGAATATTCATACCACCAGTATGGCTACTGCACTGTTGTATGAGATCTCTGATTGTTGAGGAAAACGGAATGATGGGGCTGATGGTTGAATTGAGGACGACTTGGATTTTTAATGCACGTAGACCATCAAGTCCTAGTACCTTTTGACCTTCTCGTGTAATAAGCATAGGCAGTTGAACCGAACCGTTACTTGTCTTGACCAGTGCCGTAATCTTTCCCATGACTGGTAGTCGATGACCAGAAACCCCGGTGATTGACGTTGAGGTTCGTAGTAGTGGAGCCTGTAGTTCGAGACGCCTCAGCTCTGTCGTTGGCATGAACGCCACGGGACTACCAGTGTCTATAATAAATTTAGTTGATCGACCGTTGGAGAAGGAAACTGAATGGTAGAGATGACCATTGGATTCGAGAGTGAATGCGAAGATCTCCGGTGGATCCAACTCTGAGTCTGAGGGATGGTTGGCAGTAGCGACAGGCTTGACGGTAGAGTTAACCGGCTTGGAGCGGCAGACTTTGGCTATGTGGCCTATTTTGCGACATGAATGGCATTCGGCTTTCTTGAATTCACAATCAGAACGCAAATGATTGCCACCGCAGGAATTGCATTTGCCCGATATGCGGAGTTGTTGGGCCTTTTGCCTATGATTGGAAGCATGTTGATTAGCTGTTGAAGGAAACTGGTAGGATGGCTTATGTGGCTTGAAACCCTTGTTTCTATTTGGCGGTTTGTGGTGATGTCGATTTGCAACCAAAACATCCGAACTGGCTTGTGGCATCGCCTGGTTGACTGCGTTCCAGTCCTCCAAGATAGCTTTCGCTAGCTTAAAATCCAACTTGGTTTCCTTCAAGAGCTTTCGCTTTAACTCCGTATCCCGGATACCGGCTACCGGAGTCGATCCCTCATCTGAATCTCCAGGTCGGTGAACCCACACTTGGCCGCTTGACGTTGAACGCGAAGTATGAACGCCTTGTTTGATTCGTCGGACCTCCTCGTAAGGTTGTGAAATCTCTCTCGCTCGGCAACTTGAAAGTTTACTGGTGAGATGTGCTTCTGCAATAAGGCTTGAAGACTTGTAACATCCACAGTCGTTACGTCCGCCGGAAACGCCAAGTCCTTAAGTAACGCGAACGCGTCCTTGCCAATGTAGGTAATGTAATGGGCTGTTAGATTTGTTGTGTCGATAGCCGTGTTGGTCTTGACATATTCGCCAAACCTTATGTGCCAGTCGGCGACACCGTTCACGTCGTTGACGTCCAAAAGCTCGATTGGGGCGTAGTTCATGTCGACTTTGCTCCGTAAGTTTTAGTTTTCTTTCTTCTGGTCTCTAAAGTTCCCTAGGTTCCTTAAGTCCCTAGGTCCCTGAAGTTTATTAACCCTTAGGTCCTTAGCAAGTGCTCTGTGCAACCTCAGGTTACTAGGAGACCTATGACTTACAGCTAAACCTTATAGCCTTACAGCCTTAAGCTCGTTAATAAGGCCCTTAAGAGTGCTGTCTAGAGTAGAGAACCTAAACCTCGCTACACGTATGTACGCTACATGGGGTCAGAGGGACTCAGGATGGTGGCTGAGTGAACAAGTTAACAACTAGCCGTACCGTAGTACTGAAGGAGAATGAAAAAAGAGAGATAGCGGGTTTGGTCGGAAAGTAAGAGTGCGTGTTTGGCTTTAGTTTGTTGAAGGCTCGTAGATACGTGACAGCAGTAGTAGGGTCGCACCATTAGCCAGTAGCAGCAGTAGGATGCAGTAGAGCGACAGTAGAAGAAGTCGCAGTAGCCAGGAACCGATCCTGCTCGCGACGCCAATTGTAGTAATCCGTTGTTTAAATCAAGTAAAACAACTAGGCATTCCAATTGATGATTTATTGAATGAAATACTGGGTTTATATAGCAAAATGTGAGGTCTCATTATTGGCAGCTCTAAAACGTTCACTTTAGGTTATTTAAACCACAAAATCCAATTACAAATATTTTGTGGCAGAAACACTTCATTGTAGAAAATAAAGTCATACACAAATAATTAGTGGTAAACTTTGATAACCACGGCGCAGCTGGTTTCTTGCGCGAAGTTCGAATTTAGTTTCGATTCGAAACGTGGATGAATTGGTAAGCGCCTGTTACAAATACTCTACATCAAGCATGCATATTCTAAGAAACAAAATGTAAAGCTCACCGGACTTCATCACAGGTAAAGCAATATGACAGCAATTTGTCACAAAATGTGATCAAGTTCCATTTTCCAAATGTTTCAATTGATCATCAAATTGACTTTATCCTGACGTCAATAATTCCACTAGATCAATTTTCATTGAGCCAGACATATCGCAATGAAGCGGAGTTGTTCAAATTTGAATTCACAACATTATGCTATGTTCCTGCATGTGTAGCTAAGTTTCCAAACCAATATAGATCATAGACTTCCATGCATGATCACAGAAATCGACAGCAGCTAATTAGGAAGATGACAAAGAAATCGAACAGAACCATATTCAAAATTCAATAACACATATTAACCATAGAAGTCAATGCTTGCTTTTTGAAACAAATTTTCTATCCATTGGAAAACAGCTATCGTGCAGCTCAGATGATTGATAATGTTTCAGATAATGCGAATAAACATTAGTGAATGTGAATACAAAGCACCTTACTTTCAATTTTAAGACATGAAAACTCCATTGTAGCATTGCAGAGGTTTTTTTCTAAATGGATTTTTACAGCCTAAATCTTCACAGTGATTAATACCGAAATGATATGAATTAATTGGACTCTAGCATTTAAACAAAATACAAATATAATTTAAATTTTTGGATGATCTCATGGCCTACCAAATATTTTTGCATGCTTTTAAAGAACGTTAATTAACACATCAACGAAGCTTTGCTCGGATCAGTTGATGAAAAAAGTGAATAAATTTAACTACTTCCCAGAAGGAATTTCGCCAAATATGAATAACACAGTCACTTATTTGGATATGTATGAACTGTGAATTTAGAGAATCAACAGATCAATAGTCAAAATCGCTATGATAGTCCAATTTTGGCATTATTTTCATTTGGTGGCAATCGTTTATATGGGTGTCTTGTTGTTGCCACTCAGTGTATAGCTGCAGTAGAATATAACTGACTATGACTTGAGAATCATGCACCCTGGCATTAGTATAAAATTGAAATTCTAAAATCAACCCTTGCAACAAATCATAAATAATAACACGTGTATTACACGTGTACGGGTTGACTGGGTGTAAAGTCTTTCATGCGGGCATCCAGGGAACGTAAGAGATACTTGAACGAGTTGTCCTCTTTGTTTATTGGGTTGCAATCGAGTTGTTCTTCTTTTAACAGTCTGGAAAAGTCACATATTAAGTTGTACATAGTATTGAGTGGATATTCGCTTCTGTCTTTTCGGCGAATTTTATGTACAAAGTGCTTTAATGCATAAGCTATTTCAAATTTTGATGCTGTCCATATGTCTTCAATTGATGGAACTTTCCGTTCTTCCATTGTATTTCTCCAAGTGCTCCTATCTTCAGATAACTTAACGACCCAATCCGTGTTTCGCCTTGTATTGATGGATGTGGAGAGGTAATTGTATTCTCCATTTCTTGCGATGAGACAAAACTGAATCGTTCCATATTTACTTTGATATCTCTGATCGCTGAGTGCGGGAGATTCTTATACGTTGTGACCTGAGTGGTTGTTGATTACATCTATTGAAAGTAAAGCTCTCTCAGTTCATCAAGCACTGCCTATTTCTGATCTACAAGTGTGCAGCAAGAGATGTGGACGCAGCGACGAATTGTCGATCAGTGCTGTACGTGAAATATCGAGATCGATAGCGCGTTTTGCACACTTACAATACCAAGGTGTAACAATAAGGTAATTATTGTAATGAAGGCTTCCTCTCGACCTTCGGTCTCGACGAAGCCTAGTGCGATAGCTATCACTTATTTGTTGATTGAAGAATTTTAACATGGAACTGACTGAGCATGATAGCAATAGAGAAGAGCGAATAGCATTTACAGGTCCTTCGAGTGACTGATTATATTCCGGGAGCTACTGACACTTCCTAAATTCGCGCACAAAGTGCTTAATGGCATGGATTTGTAGATCTTGAAACGCTGAATACAAAAATCAAAGTAAAATGGCCAAAATTAAGTCAAAGCATGACATTTACTCAATTTTGTAGAGGCTCTCAGACATCAAATACTGAATCATGTGACTCATTTCAACTTTTATATCGAAGTTGATGTTCTGAACTCAATCAAGTTTCAAATTTCATGGCATTCTGATAAATAGTTTCTTTTCTGCAAAAGGAAATGTACGAAAATTGCCAAGTGTTTCACAATCCATGGATATTTCTTGAATTTTACCATTGGATTCCAATGGGAATCCTTTAACATTACCCATAACCAAAGGCGACTGTCTGTGACACTCAAGAATTTCATTTTTGTATTCAGCGTTTCAAGATCTACAAATCCATGCTATTAAGCCAATTGTGCGCGAATTTAGGAAGAAAGCGTCAGTAGCTTTCGTCATATTATGCACAGTCTTGGGGAGGTGACATTTTCTTTAAATTAACCGATGGAAATGACTACAAGACTCAGCCATGTTAATCAGAGCATATTTTCTCTTGCTTGATCTTGTCACAAATTACCATATGCTGAAAGAGTGAAAGAAAAATTATCATGACTAACTGTAATATTCGTGTGAAAAGCCGCCAATAATATTCAGATAAAAGATGAAATTAAATTTAATGAATCATCAAATCAAACATCGAATTAATCCGCATGCATGAAATAGATTCTGTTTATTCATAAATCAATTCTGCAGAATAATTTTTATTGAACGCAGAATGCATTAATTTAATTAAAAAATGTAGACAAGTGTGTTAACTTGACAGATCCATCTAGCCAGTTCGAAAACGCTGCAACTAAATTTGCTAAGTCAAAGAAACAAAAATATAGAAAGATGAATTCAAAAACTGAGCTAAGAATTGGAGTGAGTTATCAGTTCTTAATATTTATTTGAAATTTCCTTCATATTCAGCTTTATTTTCTTTTAATTAAACTTCCAATCTGTAAATTATGTAGATAAAATGCATACTAATGGGTTGGTGCTTGCTATCTTAATGTTTAGGTAATATGAAACTTATAAGATATCAAATAGATTGAAAATTTACAGATATTTGAAGAATTCTCGACCTTTCGATACTTTGCAGATAAAAAGCAAAGCGATATTCATACTGTGCGTATACTGTCAACGCGAGGTACACCAGCTCTCATCAAGCGTGTAGAAAAGCTGTCAGATCTCTGCACAACAGAGAAGCACCGAGTGGCTACAAAGGAGTCAGTCGGGCAAGATTGTAGATGACGCGTCAAAGCACTGCTAGGGATACTCTCAGTGCCTAAACAACGGGGCACATGCTCCGATATCCTCTATTCAAGTCGCCTCGAAGTTATCTGGTAGCGTTTATCTGACAGCTTTTCTAGATTGAAAGCCCCGGAGGCTATTGGCATTAAAACTTTCAAGCCAGATCTGTGTAACCAGAAAGAGAATGTCAAGACGTTGCAACTGCGCTAGTCTTAGCTTCTTCCTCTGCTTTGTTACTTCATAGATTCGTTAATTGTAAAGTAATCGATCATTCCACTGTATACACGCTTGATGAGAGCTGATGAAAGGTACCTCGCGTGGACGATATACCCATCGCTGAACATCGTATGAACATCGCTTCGTTTTTTATCTACAGAGCATCGAAAGGGCAAGAATTCTTCAAATATCTGTAAATTTTGAAATCGAATTTATTATCTCATAAGTTTCATATTGTTTAAATATAAAAATAGCAACCACCAACCCGCTAGCATGCAAACACAGGAATAAGTTGCGAAAATTCACCTATTTTAGAAATTGATCACTTTTTTTATGCACCGAAAGATAAACTCCGGGTGAAAGTTAATCTTTTGATAAAGAATTATTGCTGCATGCTGACATTTTTTTGAATTAACATTCTGCCCACTATGTATACTTAGTCTATGATTTCACCACTTCACAAATTTCAGCTATGATTTTGAGTTTACAGCTTACAAATGTTACATATTTCTTTATTGCTTAATTCTTGAATTACATGCATTCCACCCATTTCGCTTTCTGCTAGCTTGCAAGATGAAAATGCCTCTAGGTTATCAGCGATTGTATAACATTTCCGGTAAGATGAAGAAATTCTCTGAACAAATCAATACAAGAATGTCGCGCATTCATGAGCATCAATTTCAGTGGATTTTCAACAGCTTACATCAATCCCATTCATCACTTGCACAGTCACTAATGCTTAAATCTACTGAGCATAAAGCTCGCGCGATTCCGCAAAAATATTATGCCGCCATTATAGGATCACATGAAATTCTTTGCATAACGTCTGAACTTTTATATCTCACTATTCTTTTGTTCTAATTTGCTGCTCTTCGTACATAGACCTACAACTTTTGCAACTTGTAAATGCAACTTTTTATTCATTGACTGCAATCTTAACCTTCAACCCAATGATGTTTTTCCGAACGCTCCCCACTGAGGGGGTGACCGAATTTCACCCTCCTACTCATCTCCCAAACTGTTGCACCAATTTTGCCAAACCGCACATCAATCAAATAGACATTGAATGGGTATTCAGAAAAACAGCATCAGTTTTCTTTCTAAGGTCATCCCTGGGCTGAGGTGAAAGTCAAAGGTCAAAAACCGCCAATCTTTGCAAATTCCCACTAGATCATAATAAGCTCATACGCTGACAATGAGAAAGAATTCAAGGAAAACAATAACAATCATCAAAAACAATTATTCGAATACTTTTAAGAAAAGAGATTTACCATTAAGACCTGGGATATGTGATTTAATAAGGAGTTTTATCATTCATTAAAAACGCTTCTACTATGCGAGTTTCAAACTCACTACACTGTAAACCGCAGACCGACAATTATCTTACAAAATTACTGACAAAATCAACCGACGATTGTCACCTCCAATATCCTGCGATATCCGACGAATTTGTAGGTTCTCCACTGACATCGAAACAGATGCTTTGTATGCAAATTAACTAAACAAAAAGTGTTGAATGTTGATTGAATTTTTCGATTAGTGATTGCTTGACAATTTGTTTTATTGTGTGGCAAAACCATGATTTATTTTGACATAATTTGATTAGTTACCTACATTTTTATAAAATTTAAGCATTCATTGCTATTCATTTTGTCGCTTTTTGTCAGATATTGTAGGTGTTCAGTGGAAATCATCCTACAAGAACTAACAATGACCGACAAAATAGATTTTGTAGGATAAATGTCTGAGAGTTGTCAGTCAACGGTTTACAGTGTACGTCCTGTGCATTTAACAGAAAAACAATTATTAATGTCATCACTACAGTTTGACATACGTTCAGATGGCTACTTACGCCTGAGTTACCTCTTATATGTTCTTTATTTTCGTTGATACAATCTGCGCTTCGTTTGTCAAAATTATACACATCGCATGATCACATCAGCTTATTTCTTTTATCTTTCAGACTAAAATACTGTCCTGTTTTACAAGTGTTGAATATTATTTTAACATCTCTCCTGCAGTCTCCACTTTTTTTTGTCACATGTATTTTTTAACTGGAATGTACTCTATTGGTTTGCTGAATGAGAAAATGTTCTTGACATTGTACAGAAATTATGCAGGTAGACTAGAATTTAGGTTCACAAGCTTATAATACATGTAGTATTAAGCCTAGATGCAACACGGAAGAAAAACATTATCTGGTATTAAACATTGTAGTTATGTTACATGCAGAAAATGTGAGGTTGAATATAGTTTTCAAGCAATGGCAGAAGAAAGTCAGACAATGAAAACGATGCAGAAAAGCCTAAATACCAGTAGTCGATATAGGGTATAGGCTAAGCAAGGCACTCTTTAGCCAAAGTAATGTCCCATACAGGTACATTCTCTTTTGAAAATTAATGTAACCCTCTTTTCCTGTCTAATGATAGCCTATTATGCTTATTCCTTGATACGAGAACATTTTGTGTGAATTAATGGATTTATTGTGAAAATGTTTGTGTGAAAAGTAATCATTATCGGGTGACAACTCTATGAGCTGCGATCACTACTGAGATCATTCCTACTCTTTATCAATGGGTCATTAAAAGATTGTGGCATCAATTGCTATTTTGCCAGGAGCCACTGTTTCAGCACTTTTATTGTTTTCATGTTCTTTTATTGTTGTACATGTACACTGTAAATCGCTGGATACGAAAATTACATACAAACACATACCAAGTCTACATACAATTTGAAGCCAACATTTGATACGAGATTATGGTATATATAAAGAAATCTGGTATGTTTTTCATACGAATGGCCATTTACTTTCGTATGTGATTGGTATGTAAACGATACGAACTATGCTAACGGTGATTGGCTGTTTTACGTTGAAATACGAATTCTTGGTATGTTTTATATACGAGACCCGATGCAAATTGGTATGTGTTTCGTATGTCTTTCGTATCAATAGCTTTATGTCATATGGCAAAAAATATGTTATACTACATACTACTTACAAATAACTTTTTTCCAGTAATACCAGCCGTGAATATTTCTTTGTGAAAGTGTGGTATTTAACTAGATTAAATTTGTTGTGGAATTAAAGCCGCATGTCATCTTTGCAACTTGTCTTATAGCATTCACAAGACTCATAATTAGCTCATTTCCTTGAACTAAATTGATAAACATCATTTCAATAAAACGATAACTTTTCAGCAACCATGTTGACTTATATATCTCAAACATAACTATTTTTGCGTTCATGAATTATAATGTGTCTTTATTTTGGATTGATAATAAGCTTACTTCCAAAATTACATAATGCATAATTGTTGATGCTCAAATACTTATTGATTATTTATGAAATGCCTCGGACTTAACATGTATAAAAATCGAATTCAGTATTGTTAGTTTGACTATAAAATGTCATTATCTCACTACTTACAAAGCAGATCTATATTGACAAAAAGCCTTAAATCAACATACTTTGGACATGATTGATGCTTTCTTTTAACATTGTGCTGGTATGGCTTTAGTATGTAAAGCACACCACACTTGAAATAACATGCGAAAAGCATACAAATATATACCAAGATCATACAGAAATATACCAAAAAAATATCTTGGTATGCATCCTTCGTATGTGATTGGTATTGAGCGATTTACAGTGTAGATGTAAGACAATGATTATAAAGAAAGAGATTTGAAAACAATATTTCAAATTTAAGGTTATATATATTTAGGTTTCAAATTTTAGAGGTATACATTTTTTAGAAACTATTCCAAAAAGTCTTAGGTCATTTATTGAAAGCCACAAAAAGCACTATGTTTAGAATTCAGATCATTCAGTCAGGCGTAATATTTTCATATATAACTAGAGGCACAGGTTTAATTTGTACAGCTCTACGTTCATTTGAACTTAAAAACAAGAATATACAGAAATTTCGAAGAAATTTTCGAGAAAAGAGGCGTTTTAGAAAGGAATTAATAAACAAGTTGCTGTTATGTGCTTGAGTTGTCATTAAAGAGTGTTTTTCATGTGATTAGGAAAGAGAATTAATAAAAAAGGGAAAAAGAACCGCTAGCAAATTTACAACTTTTTCATTTCCTGCATTTATTTGTGTAACAAATCTTCCGACAAAGCATTCCTGAAAAGATTCGAGACCGCTTTCTACGCAAGCGTGTGGGAGAAAATCAATGTTTCCTCTTGTTCAAAATGTCTTTATCTGCGCACTTTTGGCATCTATTAATATACCGTAACAATTGACGGCTAATATCTAGATCAATGTCTCCTCATTTCTTCATATCTATTCTCCCAATCGGCGTCAGTATAGTGTGTTCTCCTCATGCATGTAAACTTACATGTAGGTGTAGAACTTAGCCATTCTGCTCAATTGATAAGCATTGTGCCCAAGCTATATGAAAATCATACTCCTCAAAATTTTCATGCTTTGTGCACATGCCACAAGTGATGGTCTGTATACATGTTGCTCATATGAAGTTATATGATATACACTGTTATGCATAGAGTCCCAAATGAGCACTAGAAAGAGTATTGAACCTGAGTACTAATAACGATTAAGAAATGAGTCCCAGAATCGAGTACTCTTTGAGTTCGAAAATATTAGTAATCATTTTAGAACTCCTTGGGTTCGACAGCGCATTATTTATTTCGTGCTCATTTTAGCACTGATTTAATTTATATATCACAAATTATCATTGTGTCATATACGCACATCTATCTTTTGGCAATCTAACACAAATGCATGTGGATCAAAAAAATATGCACCAGACTCAAAGCACGGTCGGAGATGATAGAAAATGTTGATCGTATTCAAAGAATTGTCCGAGAGGATGGAGAACGTTAGCAGGACTCAAAGTACAGTCGGGGAGGGTGTTTTTGATCCAAATTAATGATCAATTGATCCGATAAATCTAAGGTTCATTAACAGGAAATCGATAAAATGTTGCAGGTTGTTTTATAGGATTATTTATTGTTTCAGTGTACCCTCGTTCGATATGCAAGAACACAGCAAGAGGCGACCGGAGTGACGATTTTGGTGCAGGAACTGTGAACAACTGTGCTGCCTAGCTGATTTGCGCCGTGTCTAGCTGATTGTCCACATCGTCGACAATGGAAATCAATCATTCTCAGCCGAGGAGACTAGACAAAAATACTTATTCAGATGAAACCATGCGCCGTTTGCTGCCAGCTGCACACTCACTCACCGAATTTGGTCTCGTGTCACGTCCTTTATTGATATTGGTATTTCATCTTATTGCTACTTAACAAGCATTTTGGTACTCCTGTGAATTCTCGTACTCGGTGATTCTCGCACTCTTCTATTTAGTACTTAGACTCACACTTAAGTAGGACTTAATGATTTGCAGTGTACGTCATTTATGAAAACTTATTTATTTGTTTGTGATTAATTTTGTCCATCAGAATATTGCTGCTTTCTAAAACTGAAAATCCATATCATGTCTTCCAAATTCACCGGCAAAACAGTAATTTGGTGTAGTCTGCTTTAAATGACAACACATTTTATGAAATTGAAGGTGAATCTGATCTGAGAGCTTCAAATTATCAACTTTAGAACTCCCTGAAGAAATGATTACTTAAAACTACCACACCGGTCATATTGACCGCTAAAGTAATATGGTGCATCTATGTTATTGATATGTCACATTAGAAATTTTGTTTTTACGGTTTTCAGTATCAAACAATTCAACTGAACTCATAGAGTAAGTATATTAGGTAGAGCATCAAGCATTTATTAAATCCCCAAAGTGTATACAGCTTCGATTTTATTGAATGACTCGAGACCCAGTACCACCTTTGAGATTTGCAGGTTTTTACACTTTTGGAGAAATGTGCATGAATTTGATTGATCATGATAGCAGCTAAAGAGATCCTCAAAGCCTCCATGTCTTGACAACATGGAGAGGTAATGTAGATTGTTAAATTGGCAATTCCATTGGTTACCATTACTTAAAGTTCAGATTTATTATAGTAAGATTATTTTCTGAAGCGTGAACATATCAGAAACTGTCACTGAAAGAACAAAATATCGTAATCAAGGAAGCTGACCACAATGAACTTTAGAAGATGTAAATGGGTCCACATTAATATTCAAATTCAATAAATGACGCCTTGTGAATCATCGAATCATGACAATGAAAATTGAATTAAAAATATTCAACCAAGAAGCTGTCAATAAGGTCTCAACTTTCCCTTCAAGACTTTCGGGGACTTGCATTATAATGCAGTTCGTGAACTTTCTTTTATCATCAGCTTAATTTCTGATTAATTAGGATGCTTGTTAGCATATATTCATCCCTTTTGATATCCAACTTGTTTCATACTACTTATAAAGGAGCCTCATGTCGGTAGCATATATATTGGCAAAAATTTAGCTTTTTAAAAACTGCTTAAAGAATTTTTTGGACCACAAGAACGTTATCTCCGCAAAAAAACTGGATATTTTCATATAAAATTTTTGCTGTATGCAGACACTTTTTGAGTCGACACTCTGCCTACTACAGGTATACTTGCTCTATGATTGAAGTCGATTTTTATATGTACACTATGGCCGGGTGCGTGGAGCTTCATAGGCCTATACATTTTGCAAACATTTACTCGTACATGTGCTGTTAGCTAAGCCCATTGACCGAAAGACGAACAATTTTAATTGACTGTCTGTTGGTGCTCTACCCTACCAGGCACTAAAAGAATTACACGTCACTGATCTTTGAGCCCTTTATAACTGACCCATTAGGTCGGCTAAAATGGGACCATAACGTGTCATTGTTGTAGAATTCAGAATTGACAAATTTCTCCAGAGGATAATGTGCACTATAGGATTATAATCATCATGATATGAATCCTTGACTAAAATATCAGATGACTCTTATAAACTTTTAGTAACTTGTAGCATTCCTAATTAATATTAAAACTAGGTAAAAAAACTTGCAGCATTTCTTTTAAATCACTTCACCTTTAATTATCCATTCATTAAGACATCTGACCACAGCTTATGTTAAAATTCTCTCTATTCAAGACCATAAGTTGGTATCTACATAAATTTGGATCAATTTTATCTCCTCTTTTCAAAAATGAGCATTCAATTGATGTACTCGTATTTCTCGTTGAAATCTCTAAAATTCTAGGACAGTTATGAAGTCCTAGATAATTGAATAACTCTCTGCTTCTACTGATTGTAAAAATATCGAAGCGAGGTCATTTTCACCTTTTTGACATCTATGGTATCTAGCCGTCTGATCTGCACACCCAGATCAAAGCGCTGACCCAGATAAGTTGTTAACAAAGCTTCTATTCGACTCCGAATTCATCTTGTGTCATGATGACTCAGTCGGAGCTTGTCAGTGTCTTTGAAGAGACAAATTGCTGCTCTTTTGTCAGAAGGGCAGTCCGGACCCCTTGTTGGCCGAAAAGTAGGCGTCCCAAAAACCATCATCCACAGGTGGAAAACGATCTTCTTTCTCTCTTTCCAAGGGAGATCCGGTAGGAAAAGAAAGGCAAGTTATCGAGCAGATTGAATGATTGTCTTCCGCCCAGTTGAGGAGTTCACTTCAACAGTCTCCGGTTTCTGCCATACTGGTGAGTGATACGTCGCTTGAAAAGTGAGCACTTCAAAAGCCGTTCGAAACCACCATTAATTGAATTGACCTTCGTTAACTGCAACAGCTTGAGGCTGAAGGCGTCTGTCTATCTCAGAGGTCGATATGACCGCTAGGGAGTTAAGAGTGTAATTTATAATAAAAATGCCACACTGAATTAAAGAGATGCATTGCAAATGGTGTTGGGAAGCTTAAAAGCAACCTTATGATCAACGGAATGAATAAAATGATGATTTCTCGAAGTATGAAGAGAAGGAACAAAATGAACACATGATAGCTTAAAAGAAACATTATTGACAAATTTCGGTGAACAGGGATAAGTGATTTGGAAGGAGATTCAAATAAAAAAGCAAATTCATCATCCAAGTACTCAGGGCTATAAAACCGCATAGCTCGTAAAACAAACCGTGGGCAAAATTGGCTTTGATAAAGCGAGGGTGGAACGAAAAAACGCAAAGTAAAGTACTGCAAACAAAACAAGCAGCAAGCATGAATTAAACTAGACAGGCTGTAATTTATGAAGAACGATAAAGTGGTGGACTCAGGCACAAGCGGCACAAAAAATAAGTCAGGTAGCGCAATTCCTGATTATTTGACATTGCCGCTGGATTGGACAGTGATTAAACTTTCTGGTGAGGCTACGAATTATGAGAAACCAGCAAACGCACCATGAACCCCTTTAGGGTCCAACTGTAGCCACTGAATAACAAATAAAGTTTAATTTCAATCTTTCCATTTATCTGAAAAATTTTGGATCTGAAATTCGCAAAATGTCATATTAACATGAGACAAAATTTTGGTGGCTCACTTTAATGGTCATCACTACATAATACCAAATACACCGCAACATTGTATTGAAACATGGGATTTCATACCTTCTCGCCTTCTAATGCTTCGATCCACTGAAGTCTTTCAACTTCGCTGGTTCAGGACTACCGAGTTTCCGTATTCATTTTGCAACACTGAACAAGCAGTTTCATAACTTTCATGTATGCTCCTTCATCTCGTCTTGCACTTGGAATTTCGTTTTTGAATTTTGAGAGAGAGAGAGAGAGAGGAAAGAGAAAGAGGGTGAAAGAGAGAGAGAGAGAGGAAAGAGAAAGAGGGTGAAAGAGAGAAGGGAGAGAGAGAAGGCAATCTGAAAATAAAAAAAATCGCAGAGATTCCGAGGAAACCCGGGTTTCGAGGTCTTTCAATCCTCGATGGTTTATTTGCAAGTTGTAGCCCTTTGAATTTTTGAATTTTGAGAAAGAGAGGGAGGGAGATGGAGAGTGAGAAACGTCATTGACCTTCCTTAGACCAAGAACGTCTTATCAGAACCCACAACAAGTGGAAATATCCATTTCAAACCAACCATCCGGCAAATTTAAAGTCTTCTTAGTAATTCATTGCGTCATGTCATTAAATTTTACCACAGTTTTATCAGCTCAGCAGCGAGAAATTTTCCCTAATGAAATGAGGAAACCGAGGCTATGAATTTTGAATGTCATAGAATAATTACGCAACAACACAAAATGTCGGGTTGTCATTAATTTCCTTTTTCTTTGCAACATCTGAGCAAACATGAATGACAAGCAGCATGACATGTAGATAGAGAAGAGAGAAATCTCTAAGGTTTTACGCTGATGAGATTATTGCGTAATTTAAAGGAATGAAGATTCAGACAAACGAATACACGTCGTCTATTACCTGCTTTGGATGATAACTCGGCACAATTAATGGCTGCTGGTTTGTAGTCTGCGGGAATATGACGATTTTGATGCTAAAACAGTTGGCTCATATTCAGTGTAGAATAGCAGAAATGCGGAGGTCAGACAATGATAGGAAAATGGCACTAACATGCGCGACTAACATGAAATAAGAATGAGAAAAATAAGCGATTTATTGATGTCTTTAAAAAAATTTAACCATCTAGTGATTGTTATTTCAATAAGAAATGACATGAACACGATCATTTTGTGTTTTCACTTTAAAAATTCGTGTTTTATTTCGTGTTGAAACCGATCTCATGTACCAACTAGAATACGGCTATTGTATGATATTCAAGTTGAGTTCATTACTAGTTTTTCAATTGAATCCGAGCCACATATGGCATCTGATAGCTTTTACAAGCAGCTTATAACAACCTCTCATTGAATCTGATGCATTCTTTTTTGTCAAAGGGCCTATTTTTGTTGTTTTTGCATCTACTATGTTTTACTACCAATAAACCTTTTGTTTAAATGTCAGCACTACTGCAGTTTAGTGCACCCTCTTTTACCCCTACTGCAGTTTAGTGTACCCTAAAATGCATGTGAGAACAACATGATTTAATCAACAGAATGAATGCCGTTCGTTCTTCCCTATAGTTATAAATGAGTGTCCTTGTGTCTTCGTGTGTCTTCGTCTTCGCACATTACACCGAGCGCGCGCTTCGGTGTAATGTGCGTAGTCATCGTTTGCGGGAGAATGCGCCGTTGTTTTAGGGTGCACTAAACTGCAGTAGTGCCTAAATGTCTGCCTTCACGATGCCTACAAACCATTGTTTACTGATCACCTGTGGTTAGTTTAGATTGGTAAATATAAGTCCATCTTTTCGGATGTAACTTACTTATGGAATGACTAGCTGCATTCGGAACATTTTGCGATTATTCATTTGATAGTCTACATGTATGTCAGGGTTGTCCAAAGTGTGGCCCGTGGGCCGTCCTATTCTAGAAAGTTTCAAAAATCGTTTTAGTTTGAACATCTGTGTTATGTTGAAACATGATTTTGTCTTTTTTCTAAATTACATATTTCAAGCTTGAATTGCAAACATGGATTTCATATTGATGATTTTTCTTGCATTGTTGGAACCCTTGATGCCTTGCTTGAAAACTTCGGTAAACGATTCCAAGATTTCCAACACTTTGAGAAAAGCTTCAATGTATTCAATGCTCCACTGGCGGTAAATATACCAGAAGAAGATGGTTTACAACTTGAATTGTGGAACCTACAAATGATCAGCTTTTTCCAGCCGAAACTGCTCTGCCAGTGGCGGATTCAAGGGGGGGGCCTACCCGGCCGTGGCCGGGGGTGTGATACTCAGAATACAAATCTCCATCAGTTAAGTTAGTGTTCGATCTCTTTTTGATTTATCAATCAATGATGACTGATGAGAGAAACATGCAAAGAAATCTGATGACGTAAGGCATTTTCTGTCTTCATCAGATCATGGACTTCCAGATGATAAAAGAAATAAAATAAAAGCGAAGCTGTGTTTCAACAGTCTATAATGCTACTCCACCACCGTTCGTTGTTACTGTAAGTTTCAATCGATCAAGTTATTTTTGACAGTCGTGCATGCCGTGTGGAGTGGATGAGGATTGAAACAACTGAATTCGTTTACAGCAGCGCTGGCCTCCACTTGCCAAGTCCAAGTCGGCCGTTTCTCATCCATCACTTTCATGTCCAGGTGCTATTATCTAGAAGTCCATGATCAGACTTAACATTTCAACGCCGTCAGCGATGTACTATTGAATGGCGATTCGCTTGCACACGCGGAGGTTTCTTTGTTGGCAATTGCAATGACTTGTAAATATTGTGTGCATATGCTTGCGAGACTGCGAACTGCTGATTCAGATGTAGATGATTAATGACTAAGAAGGAAACGCTATCCCTCTCTTATATTACATTTAGCTGCTTGTTGTTGACATACATGCAAGTCAAAGTCCACTGTGAACATGAGTGAGAGACCGCCGACGAAACGAAGGAAAATATCTGATTTCTTTGAGTCTGTGAAGAAAACGGATGCTACTTCTACAAATCAAAATACTATGAGCACGTCATCGTATAATTTGTCATCTCAAAATCTCTCCTGTTAGTCCTCGTCATCTAAAATAGAAATACAAGGAGAGTCGAAAAATACATCTTCGTCTTATTCGACGTCATCACCCAAAACGCCAGAATTGAAGTCTCAAAGTTTCGAGGTCGACGGAAATGGAATAGGAGAAAGCGACATTGCTCGAGCATTACAACATCCTGGTGGACCAGTCCAAAAAATGAGCAAAGAGAGAAGTACATATTCTTCTGATGCTTGCAGTATTCATTCCACAATAACTAAAGTTGATTTTATTGTTTCTCTAGTAATACTGAACTCAGTGATGACTGTAACCAAACGTCTCGCATGCGTATTACAATCTGCCTCAAATGACTTGATTTCCGCTCTACAACACGTCGACACAGTGATAGATTTTCTCAAATCAAGAAGGAATGAAGAGTTCTTCTTTGAATTGTTCGAAAAGATTGAAAAGTTGACAACAAGACCGATACAAACTCCGAGAACAGTTGGAACGCAGGTACATCGAACGAACGTACAATCCACCACACCAATTGAATATTATCGCCGAGGAATATATTACCCTTTTCTTGATGGACTGATTTCCCTACTACATGATCGTTTTAGTGGTCATGCTGCTAGTGTGATGCACCTCTCCAAGCTGCTTCCTAACAATGTAACTAATACTGCGTTTGAAGATATTCTTCCTGCTGTGGAATTGTATTCTGAATATCTAAATGGAAACTTGGACGAATTGGAAGGCGAATTAAGACTTTAGTTGGAACATTAAGACTTTACTTAAAATCTTCGCCTTATTACCGGTTTCATCTGCAAGCGCC
Source organism: Prostheceraeus crozeri (assembly GCA_907163375.1). Lineage (NCBI taxonomy): Eukaryota > Metazoa > Platyhelminthes > Polycladida > Euryleptidae > Prostheceraeus > Prostheceraeus crozeri. The sequence continues at coordinate 102,246 of CAJQUW010012067.1, read as the reverse complement.
GAAAGGACATTTTCAGTCTTGAAACATTTGAAAAGTTATCTGCGATCTAACATGTCAGAAGAGCGCTTAACTGGTCTGACATTAGCTTACATTCATCGTGACATGGACTGCGAAAAAACCGTTGATGCCGTCGTACAATTATTTGCAAGAAAGCAAACAAGAATATCTATGTGACCCGACCCCTTCACTTCTAAGACTGTAAGTACGAACTTTTCCTTCTTGACTCTATATTCACGATGTGTAGAAATTATAGGCGTTTCACGAATATACATGAGCGTTTCATATTAACATATTGTGTGACGTTTTGCATAGGCTACTAACATTAAGTCTGCTGGCCTACATATATGAGACAATTATATTTTATACAAATTGACTAAACCAAGTATTAATTATAACTATTTCTGCTTTCGGTTTTACATGTCTTAAAACGTACAGGTTGATATCATTTCAATATTTTATTTTTCATTACTTTGTTGAATGACAGTATTTTCGAAACCCATGACTGTAAGTAAAAGCCCCCAGAACTTAAATTCAGGATCAGCCGCTGACCCCCCCCCCCTCTGTGGTCGAATCCTGGATCCGCCACTGTGCTCTGCCAATCAATCAGTTTTGGCATCTTCTTTATGAAGATCGCCACCCTTGTCTGCACCGCTTTGGATTACGCTTTCCTTCAATGTTTGAGAGGACTTACCTTTGTGAGTCAGCATTTTCCGCAATGAAGTCAATGAAATCCATAGATATAGAGAGAGAGCTTCCAAATCAAACGTCTTGAGGATTGTCTTCGTTCAACACCAACCTCAGTTGACATTGTCACGAGGACATAGCCACTAGAATGTATGCACACCCATCCCATTAACTTGCAAGTAACCTTTGTCATTTTTATAAAACATGCTTGTGTTAATAGATTTGGGAAAATTCTTATTCCGGATATTTTAAGTCAACAGAAGAAAGATGGAGGTGTTCCACGTCAGTTGCAACACCTCAGTTATCCTCAGACTGCCCGGAGGAGGACCTGTCTCACCTTGTCGGGATTTCAAGTACCTCGGTAGCCTCATCTTCTCGCCTGCGGCTATCATCTCGAAGCGAAGGGCCCAAGCATAGATGGTGTCGCATCTTCTGATGAAGTTCTTCAACTTCTCGGTGACGGACGACTCAAAGGTGCGATTTTTCCGTGTTGTAGTGGAACCTATCCTCCTCTACGGCCTCGAGTCGGTCGCCATGACTTCCATGAAACGCGCTAGGAATTCACTTCCCGATGAAAATAACTTCCCTGGACCTCATGTCGCGCACTGGAGTGCCGGTGCTTAGTGACACCTTCGTCGCCGACTTCCTGGTCACTGTCTCCGCAGTTCCCATCGATGCAGTGCCATCCTTCTTGCACTGGTTCTGCTCCATCCTCCGAAGAAACAATTCCGAAGAGGCCAAGCCAGACACAGTGTCTACTGCAAACATTCTTGTGTGACTTTTCCCTGTTTAGAATTACCCCGAACTCAACTTGTCTGTGTCCCTCGGCTCTGTTTGGCCATCGCGTGCGCACAAGCTAATCATGTACATGTAGACTACATGCATGTAATTTTGCGTCAATATTGGCGCCAATGAACTCTTATTTTAAGTGGCAACTATGATGACTTTAAGGGCCTTGATATTGTCACTCAGTGTCATACAAAATGATGTCATAACTCCTCATGTAATGGCATCTTCATATCTATCCTCGCTATATGTATGTATAATCTTGTGCACTTGAATTCAAATAGATTCACTATTCCCTTGAAAAGTCTCAAGAAGAGACGATACCGGTGGGGATCAATCCTTAGTTTTGATTGTTATTCAATTGGGTAATTTCTTTCTAATATATATATATATATATATATATATATATATATATATATATATATATATATATATATATATAAGTGAAATAAAAATCAGCCAGATTCTCAAATAATGATTTATGCCGATCGATTTCTCAGTTTCACTGATTGTCAAGGCATCTAATAAAAAAGTGAGAAGAGGATACATGCATATCTACAAAATACTCTAGGCATTCAAGTCAATTTGTTGTCGGTGGACGGTAATTCGTTTTCTAAAACTGTCCCCGGTTTGGCCAATATAATATTCATGGCATTTCCGACATTGCAATTTATAGATATTATACATATTATAATATATATATATATATATACATATATATATACAGGGTGTCCGTAAATTCGCTTGACTTTTAAATTGAATATCTACATGAGAAAGCAATAAACTTTTTCATCACAAACCATGTTATGTTATGCAACATAAAGGGGAATTTGCGAATCTAACAATAAGAAGATTATATTTGATGATTAAAATGTTCAAATCAAATGTTCGAAATAATGGCCGTCGCAATCAATCAGTGCAGTCAATCGCCGAATAATATCGAAGACACCAGCGGCAAATTCTTCACGTGTGACTTCATTGCAGATGTCAGTGATCTTCTCACTCAACTGGTCCAGGTTTTGTGGGTTACCATGATCGTATATCTTCGCTTTCATCCATCTCCAGAACCGAAAGTCGAGAGGATTCAGATCAGATGAACGTAGAGGACACTCTCGGTCACATCCTCGACTTATCACGCGATTTGAGATGCATGTTGATTGCTTGACATCTGACTAGATGTGGCAATTGTGCGCATTAACGATCCCATCGAGTGAAAAATACTCCTCGTCAGACCAGACGATATCATCGATTACATTCTGATTGTCGAGAAGCCATCTCGCAAACTCACAGCGCTTTGTCTTGTCGGCCGACCCAAGTGCTTGCACGACTTGTAATTTGTACGGGTAGAGTCCTAGTTCATGCCGAAGGATTTTATGGACACTAGTCTTTGAAATGGTACCAACCTCTTCAGCCACTTTGCGAACTGACGTGACTCCTAGCATTGATTTTGAACTAGTCTCCTCGACGACGCGATTCACAGTTGCAATTGTCAAGTCATCCACTGTAGGACAACCACTGCGAGGTTTATCATGAACGCTGCCAGTTTCTTCAAACTTTTTGATGATATTTGCAATCGATGCTGTTGTAAAATGATCTTTTTGAATACGCCTATGAATCTTAAACTTTCGAAGAGTAGCTGTATCACTTCTATTGCATGCATAGAGGCACTGAAATATCTCTATCCGAGTCTCAGGATCCATTGTGAATACGATAGGCAGCGATTGTACCACTTCACAGTGGGATTTCGAACATAGCATGAGGAAACTCTATGATGCAGACTAAACATATTGGTTGACATACACGTCTTTGTCATTGGTTAGCGAAAACCATCACGTCATGGATATGGGATATTTCAATTCTATGCCATGAAGACTGATTAATTTGACGTTCTCAATTGAAGATGATACGATATGAATCAATCAATGACTAGGCATGTCGTCATGGCTGCTGATGAAAATTTCATAGAATTGAATAAGGGAAAATTTTGAGCTATGTCTCCTGAGTAAGGTTAATTGAAATAATTGACAATACGGCGAATTGACTTAAACATTTACTGAAACTGAAATGAATTCACCAAAACTATAAATGTGCATGTAATATTCATTACAAAATTGACTGCACGCAGAATGTAAAATTTAAGCAGCTAAACAATCGAATATTCATTTCTTATGGCTAGATTCGTAAATTCCCCTTAATGTTCCGTAATATATCATGGTTTGTGACACAAAAGTTTATTGTTTTCTCATGTAGATATTCAATTTAAAAGTCAAGCGAATTTACAGACACCCTGTATATATATATATATATCTTGGTGAACAATGCCCGTAAATTTGATAAATTAAAACGAATTGATTTCTGATGCACTACATGTTTCAGCATGTGCACATGCCATCTTCAGGTGAACAAAGGACTGTTTGACATTTAATCACTTAAATACAAAATCGAGACATATCGGATGATGATCACTTTTCATACAATTCAACATTTATGGCGTCACGTTGTCTGGTCTCTTGCGTCAAGTCAAACAATAAAAGCAGTGAAATACAATAAAACAGTAAAACTATTTACAGCTATTTAAAGATTCAGGCATAGAGATATGGAGCTTCCTCGTTCATTCATCAGGTGGTCAATATTTGATTTCTTCAACAGGATAGATTCTAGAATTCTTGGATAGTAGGTGCTAGAGACAATTTTGAAATTTCCTCTATGAGGAGGATGAATGTGCATACTGATTTCAGTGGGCGTTGGATAGCCCTTCAGATGCTCATTCATTCATATATATACATATATAGTATAAAAGAATTATCAGAAATGGATGAGCTATTGAAGCCTCTGGTTCCAACTTTGCAAAGTTATGTTAAAGAAACTTTCCACTTCTTATCAAAATTACCAGATAAGGTATTGCACGAGGAAAGTTTCGTTTCATTCGATGTAACCTCTCTTTATACGAACATTAATTCAGATATTGGATTGACAGCAATCAACTTTTGGATATCTAGGAAAAGAGAACTCATAGCTGAAAGATTTTCCAATGAATTTCTGATTGAAGGCCTAGATCTTGTCTTGAAGAACAATTACTTTACTTTTGAAATGAAGACATACTTACAACGTTCAGGAACTGCAATGGGAACAAAGGTTGCGCCAACCTACGCGACATTGGTTATGGGTTTCCTGGAGGAAAATATGTATTCCCATGCAGAACAAGTTCTTTCTCCTACTATTTTCCAAATTTTTTGCTCTTCGTGGTTAAGATATTTGGATGATGTCTTCATCATTTGGAATGATAACTTTGGAGACGTAAAGAATTTCCATTCCTATCTCAATCGACTGAATAATAAAATCAAATTTACAATTGAAATTGGACAAGAAAAAATGAACTTTTTGGATGTTTTGATTTACCGTGACGATAACAAGATTAAAACTGACATTTACTCCAAACCTCCTGACAGTCACGCATATGTCTCTTTCCATTCATGCCATTCAAGACACGTTACACGGAATATTCCTTACGCTCTAGCCAATCGTATCAACAAAATTGTTTCAGATCAAACTATTAAAGAGATCAGATTTAAAGACATGAAGAAAGACTCAAGAAATTAGACTATCCGGATAAATTAATAAATGATGCAGTTACAAAAGCAAAATCCACTACAGCATCACCTGGAAATAAGGACAATGAATCGAGGATAATACCTTATATTCAAACATACAATCCCAATAATCCTGATTTCTATAATAATGTGATAACTCCATCCTTTTCAAGTTTGAGGCTCACTGATACATTCGAATCATATAGAACAAGAATATCCTATCGGCAACCCCCGTCTCTATTGCGCATATTATCAAAAAACAATCGTAGAACAATCATTGGTGTAACAAAGTGCGGAGATTCCCGATGCCAATGCTGCAGGTCCATTATAACAGGGACAATTTTCAATTATAAAAGCAACAACAAAGAGAGCACTTTTTTAATAAAACATAACATGGATTGCAACTCGAAAGATTTGATCTACGTGCTGCAATGCAGAGGTTACTGCGCTCTTTATGTGGGGCAAACGGGAGACACTTTAAGATCAAGGACGCGAGTGCACAGACAACAAGTTAAGGACAAGGACTATCGATCTTAATTTGTGAGCAAGCACATCTCCTCATGCTAAAAAAGTGACCCTCCTTTCAGTATAATCCCGGTTTTGAAGTTACCCCCAAATTGTGATCGATCGTATAGGGAGAGCAAAGAAAAATGGTGCATTAGTGTTTTTAGACCTTCACTTAATCAAAATTGATCAATGATATCCGCCTGCACTCTTCCCCCTGTACGATGTCTGTGAATTCTTATTTTCATCCATGACATTTGCGTAATTCGCTTACTATGTATGTGTAGCTTATTATATGATCATTTAAATTAAGTTATGATATTCATAATAAACATTAGCCCTTGAGAAGCTTGGATGACCAAGTGAAACCGGTCGGGCTTTCAAGATTCAAAGTTTTTCCTTGATGACTTGCGGGAGTTATTATCCTTCTTCTACATATATATATATATATATATATATATATATATAATATATACATGTTTGAAAATCGAAAAGAATTGAAAACAATCCGTGTTCAGGCGCACGACATGTTTCAGCTTTACCAAGCCATCCTCAGGTGAAAAAAGATATGTACAGGATAAAATTCTCTTAAATATAAAATTCGTGGTTACATCGGATGGTATGATCACATTTCAACGGTAAAATCAATGTCATTCACAACAGTCAAAGATGCAAAGAATAATGAAATAAAATCAATTCTATTCACAGTTCTACAAATTTAGGCATAGATTCATGGAGCTTTCCCGTTCATTCATCAGGCTATTGTTCGATTTCTTTAATAGAATAGATTCCAGATGTCTAGGGTGCCTCGTCTGAGAAACGACCTTGAAATTATCTTTGTGAGGAGGTTGAACATGCAAGCTAATTTCAGAAGGCGTTGGGTAGCCTTTCAAGTGTTCATTCATCCTAGTAATGAAATGCCTGACCGAGCTGCCGATGTAGCACTTGTCACAGTGCTCACAAGAATACTTGTAGACAATGTTTGACTTGAGCTCGGCAGGCACTTTGTCTTTGTTAACAAATAACATACTGGTCTTGAGAGTCTGGAATACAGGGCGAATTTTCACACTAGGAGAAATAATTTTGTTGATATCTTTTAGGTGTTTTCTTAAAGTATTTTCTCCTTCAGCAATGAAGGGAAAGCTCGAATTAATTGTACGGGTGTCACTTCTGTCATTCTCAGTGTGGTTGGGAATCCGGTTTTCATGTCTCGCCTCAACTTCTTTCTGAATACGAATTATCTCATTATTCGTGAAACCATTTTTTTGAAAAACACCAGTGATAGTACTTGCATACTTGTGATAATTGCTGATATTAGAATTAATTTTCAAAGCGCGGCTGAAAAGTGACTTCATGGCAGCCAAGCGATATCGCTTTGGAGAGTATGCCGAATTTGGGGTATAATCACCGGTGTTGGTTTCTTTGAAGCGCCAGGTAGTGTCGAAGGCTTCATCATTTTTCGAAACTACTGCATCCAAGAAAGTCAGACGACCATCGACTTCCTCTTCGTAGGTAAAGTCGATCTGAAGATGCAGTTCATTCAAAAAGGAATGAAAAGCTGAAATATCAGCATTCATCTCAAATATGCAAAAAATATCGTCCACATATCGTTTGTAAAACACTGGGCCAGAACCGACAAAAATTTTCAATTGTTTCTCAAGCATGTCCATGGCAAATGCAGCCATCGTTGGGGCGAGACATGAACCCATAGACATCCCATCCACTTGAATACACAATTCCTCATTGAAGGAGAAAAGGATGTTGGTAGATGCTAACTTCAGTAGCTCTCGCAAGGCCTGTTTTCCGATAAGGATTTCATCTTCCGAAATGGTGGACACAATATGTTCGATGGTATCATCGACAGGTATGCTGGTGAATAGACTTTTCACGTCAAAACTGACTATTTTACGACTTTTAGAAGCTTGACCTTTCATGAGAACAGTGAACTCGAAGGTGTCTTTCACCACAAACTCTTTTGGGAGAAGAGGCTTCAGAATTCTATCCAACCATTTGGCTAGATTAGACGGATAAGCATCGATCATATTTAGAATAGGACGGTAAGGAGGATCACTCCGATCTTTATGAATTTTAGGGAGACCGTAGAGTCTCGCCGGTTGGGAACCGACTGGCTTAATGATTTTGAAAATCGTATCGGAAATCAGGCCTTTACAATTCAGTTGAGTGATTTTTGGCACAAATCTATCCTCTTCGAGAATGAATGGACTCTTTCTTGAGCGAGCAGAGGGAGAATATTTTTGGAATTTGGATTGATCTTCAAGAAGCTTTTCCATCTTTGACACATATGAGGTTCGTATATCAATTACAACACCGTTCCCCTTGTCAAATTTGCTGACATACAGATGTTTACGAGAGGACACAGTCTGAAGAACTTTTATTTTAGAACGCCAGTACTTGGATATCTTATGGCGCGAAAAGTAAGATTTGAAAGTACTGCGAAACTTGTGTTTCAGAGTATTAATCTTTTCTTCATGAAGAGAAGAAGGAGGAATTTGGCTGAACATGGCTTCGGCTTCAGCTTCCTCTTTATCCAAAGAAATGGTTTCCCTTGGCCAAGCCATCAAAAAGCCAAGACTGAGAATTTCCATCTCTTCTTTGGTAAATTGATCGTCAGTCAGATTAATGACAGAGGAAAAGGACTCACTTTTGTCCTCGGAATCTTGATCAAAATCAGCTTTGCTCTCCAAGGAGATCAAAGTCGTCAGCTTTTAGAGTGGATATTGCGAATATTTCTGTCTAATTTTCTCAGATGATGATTCATAGTCGCTCTATAAAGAATCCGTTCATCATCGGAAAGCTGCAATAAGAATTGCGTCAATTTTCCGTCTTCATCTTCAAAGTCTAACTTAGCTTTAACAATCTCTTTCTTTAGAGCAACTGTCTGAGTTTTTAGAATTAAAGACTTGCAATCTCTCAAGTTTGCGGGTACAGATAATTGGAGGAACTTTGGAATCACCTCAGCATCAATACATGACTGCAGAAAATCAATTCTGCGTGATGCGCGAAGATGCTTCTTCCCCAAGGTGTTGAGATCCTCCAACTGCTTGTGATTGATTCGAATGACTTCACCTGCCAGTATGCAATACTGCTAAGTGAGGGCGGACTTTTTCTGTGATCATAAACCAAAGTAACCATTGGCGAACCATGCTTGTTTTCTTTTGCAAATACCATGACATCAGGGCACTATTTCTTTAATTACTTAACGCACAGCCCACTGAGACAGCCTAACTGGCGAGACACTACGGTCTCCCTAAAATTCATAAAGATCGGAGTGATCCTCCTTACCGTCCTATTCTAAATATGATCGATGCTTATCCGTTTAATCTAGCCAAATGGTTGGATAGAATTCTGAAGCCTCTTCTCCCAAAAGAGTTTTTGGTGAAAGACACCTTCGAGTTCACTGATCTCATCAAAGGTCAAGCTTCTAAAAGTCGTAAAATAGTCAGTTTTCACGTGAAAAGTCTATTCAACAGCATACCTGTCGATGATACCATCGAGCATATTGTGTCCACCATTTCGGAAGATGAAATCCTTATCGGAAAACAGGCCTTGCGAGAGCTACTGAAATTAGCATCTACCAACATCCTTTTCTCCTTCAATGAGGAATTGTGTATTCAAGTGGATGGGATGTCTATGGGTTCATGTCTCGCCCCAACGATGGCTGCATTTGCCATGGACATGCTTGAGAAACAATTGAAAAATTTTGACGGTTCTGGCCCAGTGTTTTACAAACGGTATGTGTACGATATTTTTTGCATATTTGAGATGAATGCTGATATTTCTGCTTTTCATTCCTTTTTGAATGAACTGCATCTTCAGATCGACTTTACCTACGAAGAGGAAGTCGATGGTCGTCTGACTTTCTTGGATGCCGTAGTTTCGAAAAATGATGAAGCCTTCGACACTACCTGGCGCTTCAAAGAAACCAACACCGGTGATTATACCCCAAATTCGGCATACTCTCCAAAGCGATATCGCTTGGCTGCCATGAGGTCACTTTTCAGCCGCGCTTTGAAAATTAATTCTAATATCAGCAATTATCACAAGTATGCAAGTACTATCACTGGTGTTTTTCAAAAAAATGGTTTCACGAATAATGAGATAATTCGTATTCAGAAAGAAGTTGAGGCGAGACATGAAAACCGGATTCCCAACCACACTGAGAATGATAGAAATGACACCCGTACAATTAATTCGAGCTTTCCCTTCATTGCTGAAGGAGAAAATACTTTAAGAAAACATCTAAAAGATATCAACAAAACTATTTCTCCTAGTGTGAAAATTCGCCCTGTATTCCAGACTCTCAAGACCAGTATGTTCTTTGCTAACAAAGACAAAGTGCCTGCCGAGCTCAAGTCAAACATTCTCTACAAGTATTCTTGTGAGCACTGTGACAAGTGCTACATCGGCAGCTCGGTCAGGCATTTCATTACTATGATGAATGAACACTTGAAAGGCTACCCAACGCCTTCTGAAATTAGCTTGCATGTTCATCCTCCTCACAAAGATAATTTCAAGGTCGTTTCTCAGACGAGGCACCCTAGACGTCTGGAATCTATTCCATTAAAGAAATCGAACAATAGCCTGATGAATGAACGGGAAAGCTCCATGAATCTATGCCTAAATTTGTAGAACTGTGAATAGAATTGATTTTATTTCATTATTCTTTGTATCTTTGACTGTTGTGAATGACCTTGATTTTAGCGTTGAAATGTGATCATACCATCCGATGTAACGACGAATTTTATATTTAAGAGAATTTTATCCTGTACATATCTTTGTCCACCTGAGGATGGCTTTGTAAAGCTGAAACATGTCGTGCGCCTGAACACGGATTGTTTTCAATTCTTTTCGATTTTCAATACTATGGGCACTATTTCTTTAATATACATGTTTATTCTCTTTACGAAGATCAAGAAGGAAAACCAATATACACTATGTAATTTGTGAAACAAAGAGAGAATAAAATCAAACAAAATATATAAATAAGTAAATGAGAGTTAATAAAAACTAAAAAAGTTATGTAAAGTGAAAAATCCCAGCCACGGTCCAGAGAGTGGAATATCCAATTTCCTCTTCCCCTCTAGCTCCTTGACAGAGGAGCTAGTGAAACTTGTGAACAGGGAATCTTCGCAGAGTCTCAACAGCAATTATCACAAAAGTGCGCAGACAGTATTCAAGATAGCATGACAAGTCTTGATATAACAACAGGATGTCTAGCAGGAAAATACAAACATTTGAAATTGAATAATAATACTTGATTGGCTGTGTAGCAGACGAAGAAATTGTGAATTTGTTGAATCACTTCTCAACAATGACAATTTTTATCACTATCCCAGCAGATAATAGCTATTGTCTCTAAAGCTCTGAAAAATATATCGTTTCTCATAAACACTGCGTAGTCAAGATGTTTATCGTCTCAAATCTTACAAAAATAGTTTCATACTTTCAATAAACGCGAACACAACTAATTGAATGCAAATAAATACAAACCGGTTCCTTGTAGAGAATACATCAAATGCAAATGAAAGGGACTCCATCAACATATCAGGGACGGAGACCCCAAAAAAGGCAATCTATCTGCGATTTCGTTACATTAGTGTAATGACGTTTATGAGCTGCCAAAAAATGGCTCTTGCGCATCATGTACAGCCTCATTTTCCGTGTTATCTCTCTTCATAATTCAACACGGCTTGGCAGAGATACTTCATTATAGGCAGCGGCAAATGTCAGAGCAAGATAGGGGGAGCATGCCGGATATTAAGACAGTGCGTAGCGGACCCGAAAGCGCTGAATCGTGACTGCATAATTAATGCATTGTCCATTATACGAGAAGTGTATTGTAGCGTTTAGATAAAAAACAGTCGCTCTCTTCATCAAGACAAATTCACTATATTGCTTTAAGCCAGTGGACCCCTTTTACAAATTCTCAGTTTACCTGCCTAGTTCGATATCAAATCATAAGGAAAGTTGATTTTAAGCAGAACAATGATGTTTACATGTACGTGTAGCAAATCAATACAACTAATCCCTTGAGTGTCATTCAGCCTTCTCAGTAAACACATGCGAAAATGTGTTGTTTTTATAATTCAACGACATTTAGCACAGTATCCGTTGTACTATGAGACGGTTTTACGATGTTTGCTGTCACCATGTAACCTCAGAAAGTTGATTTTAATGAAATGGATTCATCACATGCAGCATAACCCGACATTTGGCCATTTTTTCAAATTTATCCATACCAATCGGAAATAGGCCAAAACGGAGCCACAATTGCAGCATTTCAAGACTCTCAAAACAGCTGTGGATATCTCAAACTCATCTTACAGCTGTGAAAACTTTTCCAATAGTCTGTTTTTACGGTTGGACTATGAATATAATGATAACTTTCAATTTGAACATTGATTTATGCTAATTTGTTCAGGTAGGTCGCCCAGTCATGCACGATCAAGTGCGAAAACAAAATATTGAATTATTGAATTATTATCACCTATTATGCACCAACGTGGACATGCACAAATTCATTCTTTATCTGATAGTAAAAATTTTGTTATGGGAATTTCTACACCCTCTGAGACCTGAGGGGTGGTCCAGTGGACTCCTTGGCCTATCTACCATACTTCTACTGATTCAATTGAAATGAAATAGCACGTACGGATTCACTGTCAAAAATTATGATTCTACATGGCCATGAGCGCTTGATATATCCTCAGCACAAAAAGTGAAATAGAAAGACATGGCTCCAGGGTCCACTGGACACCCTCAGGTCTCTCAGGGTTAAAGTAAGACATAAAGAGCCCACGATATGACAGTCGACTATTTCTAAAATGCATCAGTGTATTTAGGTTATATTCAGGTAGATTTTGCGCTTCTTTTATTAATTTCATATCATAGAGCAGCTATAATAGGTAGAGTGGTAACTCCGCATTTATTAAATCTCCAATATGCATACACTTTCGAATTTCTTAAATGAACTCGAGGGGATATAGTTCGAATTGTTTCCAAATGTGAGATATGCAAATTTCTGCAGTTTTGAGAAAATTGCCACGGAATTGATTCATCATGATTGTAATGCAGAAGGAAATGATGGTATTTTACAGATTATCAGTGTCATGACCGCCTTGGAGAGTTAATGTTGGTTAAATTAGCAATTCGATGGGTTCCTATTGGTTTCATTCTCAACCTCAAGAGTATTTTCTTAACCTTGATCATGTCACAGGCAACCTGCGACTGGCAGAGCAAAATCACATAATCAAAGAAAAGATTTCAATTAACTTTGAAAGATATAAATGGGTCCACATCACTAAACAGATTCAAGAAATGAATTATGAATTTGGTGAATTTTAAAATCATGTCGGTGAAAATTGAATTAAAAACTTGAAATTTCAGCCAAGAAAGCAAATAATTTTTTGGACAGCGGGAACATAATCTCCTCAAGAAACTGAATCCTTTCATTTCAAAATTTCTACTGCATGCAGATACTTTTTTGAGCGGACACTCTACGTATATATCCTTACTCTATGGTTCATATAATTGGCCCTTTTCTTTGCGTCAAATCGCACTTAAGTGGCAAAAAGAAAACGATTTTTGACATCAAAATAATACTACTTTCTATCGATAGCACGACAACAGAGTTTACACATTCTAGCCTATTATTATAATATTATTGGATTGGAAGTAAACATTAGTGAACTTCTGGCGGCGTCGTCTCATTTCAATGAAGTCATCAAACACAAATAACAACTACTCGGCTTAAAAACTCCAATAGATCTTGAAAATTTCATGATGATTTTAAGTCGGGAGCATAGAGTACGGATATATAGGTAGAGTGTCGACTCAAAAAAGTATCTGCATACAGTGAACAATTTTATATCAAAAGATTCAGCTTTTTTGCGGAGATTACGCTCCCAAAGTCCAAAAAATTATTTGAGCAGTTTTATTAAGTCAAAATTTTGCCAATTTATATACTACCGAGATGGAAGCTCCTCTTTAAGTAACATGAAAAGAGTTGGATTTCAAGAGGAATGAATATTTGCTAATAATCATACTAACTAAGCGGAAATTAATCTAATTTGCAAGGGAATTTCATGATCCGTTTTATAAATGGAAGTCTTCATGAAGAAGTTGCGACTTTATTCGTGCTTTTCGCCGACATTTCAAATTTTATTTCTATTTTCATTGGTATGATTTTATGATTCACTAAATTCATGTTTCATATCTAGAATCTGAGTACTGATGTGGACCCATTTACATCTTTCTAAGTTAAATGAAATCATTGTCTTTGATTATGTGATTTTGCTCTGCCAGTGGCAGGTTGCCTGTGATATGATCACGCTTAAGAAGATTCTCTTGAGGTTGAGCATGAAAGTAATAGGAACCTATCGAATTGATAATTTAACAAACAGTAAATCTCCAGGCTGTTATGACACTGATAATCTGTAACATGCAGGGTTGCCGTGGGGATGGAATTTCTATCCCTATCCCCACCACATTCCCATATAATTCCTGTGGGGATCTCCTTATCCCACAGGAGTTGTCGTCCTATTCCCATGTATATATGTACAAAACATATAGACCTACGCTATACGATTGCGATACGTGTTGAAAATGAAATGCATGTAGGCATATTAGTTACAGAATTACTTGGGTATGTATTCATACTTGCTAGTGGAAAAAGGAAGGAAGCCTTAATGCATGCTTACATGGCCCTATGAAAAGTTATCGAAAGGTCTTCCATGTCTTCGCTGTGATTGCATATCGGTGATTCTATAGTGATTATTAGGCAAATTAAGCCATGTTTAGTCCCAACCTTGATCGCATACACAAGAGTCCTAAACGACAAGCCTTGACTTTCCTATGGAGAATAAACATCGAATAGTCTTGGTATTCCTGAGAAGTAGCTATTTTATTATGAATTGCAGAAAGCTTTAATGCACATGGGCATCTACTGATTTTCAAAATTTTGTCCTGAGGAATAGTTAGATTATGTACATTATACACATGGTTCAGTAGGCCCATATACTCGCATCGCTTCGCGCAAACAGCATGATAACCGAAAAGGAACAGATTTGTTTACGTTATATCATGCGAGAATGGGAGCTACATGCGTTTGCGCTACAGGAAGGCGACCATTTATATTTCCGGCGCATTTTGGCAGCGTAGCGTTGTCTGTGAAAAATATTTTAAAATTCTCTCTTCTCTACTACTTCATATAACATAGCTTTCATCACGATATGACGACCAACGACGACAATAGGGTTCGAGTCTGTCCTCCTACCACCGCTCTCACCAGAGGTTGCATATTTTGAGTAGACTCCTTTTACTGAGTGACAAGAAGAAGGAAAAGAGGAGTGTACATTTTTGAGAGTGTAAGAATTTTTAGAAGAAGAAGTGAACTATCAGGAATGGTTCTTGTAAATGAGATGCGATTGTGGGACGAAGAAAGTCATGTGGTGTACTTTCGCATGACTAGGGCCACATTCGACCTTCTACTGTCACAAGTTGGCCCCAAAATATCCCATGCGAATACTCACAGTGATCCAAATATCGTCTGAGTCTTTTCGCTTACAGTGTCACTCAGAAATGACAAATGTCTGTAATATTTCCAAGTCACTGTCTTCATGTCTTCATGTCTTCAGATCGCCACTCTTTCTTACATCTTTCTTCTTTTGTTTCAGGTAGTTGTCTCGTGGATATTTCCACTTCTTTTTGTACTCCTCTGCTGTGACTGTAATATTTATAGTTGCGAGAGTTTCGGCAATCTCCTGCCACGAGTTTTGTGCAGTCTGTTTGTCTGCGCATATTATGAGCGATATTAGCGCCGTACGCCACAAATTTGGATATTTTCTCACTTCTTCCCCTCAAACAGACAAGAATTAGAGGACTCCATCGGCAATTTTGCGTTGGCGCACGGCGGAAAGTTTAGAAATGCTCTAAATCCTTTCTCAATGCGCAGCGCATTAACTGATCAGTCAGACGCGTGGACGTTAACGAGGGGAAACCTGCTATCACTACAGGTGGGCTGACAGGAAGTTATCAACATGAAGTAATGATGCGCTGCGGACAGAATCCGTCGCGAGTATAAACCGGCCTTTAATCAAAAAATGAACTTTCCATATGTTAAAACACGAAATGATCCATAATTCAAGATCCACGAATCTTCAATATAATTGCGCGGAGAGAATGAGGTGCGAACCCTGGAAGAAGAGAAGAGACCTGCCCTTGCAGTGCAACAGGTGCAGCAATGAAGATGGCTTAACTAGGAAGTTGAAGATCGCAAGATCCCTTGGAATGATTGGTGTTACATGGGCTATTGGCAGTTGAAGCGGATGCTTCAATGGACCTATGATGTGTTTCCAACCCCCGCTAATTTGGCACGATAGGGAATCCGCACGGATCCTCACTGTCACTTGTGTGGCAGGCATGCCGATCTGCGCCATATCCTCTCTGGTTGTCAAACAAAAAGACGAAAGTCTTCTCGTGTGCCTCGATCTCTTCCACGGAAGTGGGAAGTTCGAGTGGATGGACAGCTGCCAGATGAATTGTCCCTATCTGACCAATGGCCTGACCTAGCGTTTATCAATACGGTAGGCAAGAGAATGATTATGGGCGACGAGAACTTCGAGGATGCCCATAAGTGGAAAGCCAAATGAAGAACTTGCCGAAGGGATTTCGGAAGCAAGGGTGGAAATGTGAGCTCATGCCGTTTGAAGTGGGATGCCGCAGTTTCGCTGCTCCATTGGTGAGAAAATTTCTTGATAAAGCCGGTGTTAGAAGCATAAAGATTACCATCAGTAAACTGAGTGCAAAGGCGTAAGAAGGTAGCAGCTTTTGCGTTAAGGACTTGGCGCAACGAGCTGTTGCAGATCCACCATCCTGAGAAATGCTGAGCTTAACGGATCTAAATCTCGGTGACGGATGGCGCTCAGCTGACGTCTCATGTCCTTTTTGGGTGCAGCAGCTGTTTTGCATAACCGACGAATTCATTGCATTTAACACATCTTTTCAAATTGCAATGAAATTTAGATCTTTTAAGAGCATGTATCAATGTTAGCCGCACATTCTTTGCCTTGAATATGATTTTAATTGAGAAGTTCATATTTGAATCTACTTCCATAATTTGTAAAAGAAATGCAGGTTATGATTATGTTCATCAGGATGAGGCCGCGGAGAATATATCAAAAAACAAAGCAGAGCAATGCTAATAAAACTATTTGGAGTCCACGTTTCGGCATAGAAAATCGCTTCAAGAATACATCAAAACCGATGTTCTAAGTATACATGACTGACGCAAAAATGCGAGCAAGACAAGATTGCATTTTCGCCGTTGGGTCATGGAACGCCTATAATGGGTCAAAACACGTTTCCACGAAGAAAATGACGCTTCACAAACTGATGAACTTGCACCAAAGGTGAGCACCGAGACATAAAGTTTGTAAACAGCAAGAAATGATCGACGAATTGGATAGAGAAAACTGCATACATCACCTATTGAAGTATCGGAGTTAGAATTGTCAATTTTGAATTTCTTGGCAACGTCTAATTCACTTATAAGCGCTGCATTTATAAGTTCAGACTAACTAAATCCACAAAATCTTGCAGGTTTCCAAGTTCGAAAAAAATCATTGCTTTGAGGCCGCAGTTTTGACATCGACAATTATTGCGCAATTGCGCTCACTGAATCGTGCATTCAACTCTGCAATACTCGGTTACATGTTCAGAAGTAGAAGGGATAATTTGATGTGTAGATTATATCCCCGGCCCATTATTGATGTCCCGGGATTGACGTTTGAATAAATAAAGGAACCTCAGTTTGGGCCTCTTGAATGGTTAAAAGCCAACTCTGAGCTCTCAAGTGTGATAGCACCTTCAAGTCTCACAGTTTCATGAATCTAGCGCCAAAATAAGATTGACAAGAAAAAAATAGCTTTCCTATCTTCAGCGTCAAATTAATCATCGTCCGAGAATAAATTCTGTTCTATTGACAATTAATGACAGACTAAGTTAAATAAGATGTTATTCATGCTCAGAATACATGCTCTGAATGTATTGGCAATATATTTATAAAAGTGTCAATAGGAAGTCTGCTTCAAATGTTTGAAAGGCTTACATTAGGCATTTAAATATAGCAGCATTTTCCGATGGTTCCATTGGGAATGGAAGACAATTTTTTAACGTGTAGACATTGCTGGTTTGAATTGAAATGTAAGCTACATGTCTCAGACTTTCATTGACAAACTTAGACAACCCTTCATTGACACCTTGTGGTTCAACACGCTGTGAAACACGCAAAATGATTTCGAATCTAGCAACAATAATGTCAACAGTCACAGATCTTTCTTATAATATTAAAGCAACCAACACTACATGCAGCGCTACCAACTTCATGTACGCTCTTCAATTTGAAAATTTCTCTTCTGAAAACATGGAGTTCTCTCAGGGAGAGGATAACTGGACATCTCTTTGACATCAAACACAATAATGAAAGTAACGTTCTGTAATTTCATTGTTTAGGACATGGTCATCAAGAACATTACGTTAACTCTTTCACTCCGGAGTTAAATATTGGCTTGGACGGACTTATTTTTTGCAAAATACGAAAATAAAGTTCTGGTGATTACTTTGTAAGTCGCATCAATACTTAACTAAATATGAAAATACCGAAGTATTTCAGGATAATTGCGGATATACTTACAAGCATACAAGGTATGTGGCGGGAATTATGTATGCAATATGTACCTGTACCTTACTTAGTATGATACTTCCGAAAACAGTCCTTGAGGTGTAAATGAGGATGGTCAACACAATCCCCGCAAATAAAGTTTGTCTGCTTGCGGTTACCAGGTGACCTACAGACGACGCAGTTGCGATCGTCTTTCACATGCTGCACAATGGTGCTTTCTGATTGTGAAGCGTTCGATCGGATCTGATGTCCTTGGTCTGCGAAGTTGCACCTGTTTCAGGACGTCGTCTGGATGCTGATCTACAACAACTTTTATCATATCCTCAATTAGGAGTGTTTTATACTGTCTCAATGAAGTATTTTCTGTGGAAATCGTCGAGATCAACTGTACAAAATGCATGAGTTCACCTGCGAAATTTCTGGAAGTCAAAAAAGCACTCGCTTCCACAATTCATATGTTTTCCTTTCGTATTGATTGCAGTAACCTATTAGTTGGTCAGCTAAATCGCAGTCATTCATGAAAGTGTTGTAGTCATTTACTGTTGGCATTTGTACCATTTCTCTCTTGCGGTTTACGTCGATCATATCGTTGGCATCATTTGTAGTAACCAAAACACATGGCTTCCTTGCTTCTTCATTTGCTGAGAGTAAAGCGCGCGTATGAATATAACTTGCGTTGCACGGTGATGGCGCATTTGCAAAGCATGCAGATGCAGGCAGGTGTGTGTGCGTGTGACTTTGTGCGAACGACCGCCAACCTTCCATCGTGCAATAGACGGTGATAATCGATATTAGAAACAGCTTGGAACGCTTTTCTATTCATTCGATGAAGATCCCGAGCCACCGGGAGCGTCTTCAGGCAATAAAATTTCTGTCTATTTGTGAAATTTTGTGAGCCACTGACAGCGGCTCGTCGGGGTGAAAGAGTTAAAGAAAATGAACGGAAAAGAAATGAAATGAAATTCATAAGTAAATTGATGACCGATTATCCTTTTGGTTTGAATATGCAGCACGCCTTGCAACGGCCACCTACATTTGACTACCTACATCTCCTATCTCTGTGATCATCATGGCTGCTAATTGACATAAAGAATCTATGTACTCACTGACATAAATAATGAAACCAACTATCATTGACTTGAATGGAAGTTTGTTTCATTTTTTTCTATGGTTTGAGATGATATCTCGCTTTGTATGCATCACCATTGAACTCCATATGATAAGGGAAATTATATAGGACCATCAAATTTCAAAATTTGATATTGATCACAGTAACAGGTAGAAGTTGAACAGAATCACCACCTACTGCTGACCAGATTTGACTTATGAAATGGCGCACGATCAGTTTACCAGAGGAATGGCAATTGGGATGATGCATTGTGGGCAAAGTTCTACAACTGTTGCGAAAGAATTGAAAATTTCAAGGGTCGTTGTATGGGGGTGGTGGTGTCGTTGGAAAGCAGAAGGAAATGTGGAAAAGAAGAACGGATCAGGAAGACCAAGGGTATCATCCAAGCGGACAGATGCACGCTTAATTTTAGTTGCTAAAAGAAACAGATTTGTGTCCGTACCGAAGCTAATTGTGTACTGGAAGGTTGCTGGGAACGTTGCCTGTAGCGTTCGAACTGCATATCGAAGATTGCGAGAAGCTGGTATACAGTCTCGACGACCCGCTGTGAGAATTCCGCTGAGCCTGGAACATCGAAGGAGACGAGTGACGTGGTGTCAAGGTCATCAGACGTGGAGTGACAGTCAGTGGGAACGTGTGCTCTGGACTGATGAATCGAGGTTTACTCTCAATTTCAACGATGGTCGGATCCGTGTTCATCGCTTGCCAAGTGAACGATTTGCTCCATGTTGCGTCAAAGAACACGACCGGTACGGCGGCGGTAGTGTCATGGTTTGGGCCGGTATCTGGCACAATGGAAAAACACCAGCAATCGTAGTGAAAGGAACATTGACAGGACAGCGATATGCTGACGAGATCGTGACACCGGTCGTGGTTCCAGCAGTGACATCGAATCAATTGATTTTTCAGGATGACAATGCAAGGCCCCATCGCGCTTCAGTGGTCTCTAACAGGATAGCAAGCAGTGGAATCCCAACCTTGGAATGGCCCTCACGTTCTCCCAACCTCTCCCCCATCGAGCACTGCTGGGATGAACTTGGTCGCAGAGTGAGGGAGAGGTACAACCACCCACCACTGTCTTTGAAGATGTTGGCCGACAGACTGATCGAGCAGTAGAACCTCTTAGACCTGGCATTCATCCAGCGACTGTGCTCATCCATGCCCTCACGCATCGATGCCTGTTTGGATGCTCGCGGTGGTCACACCCGTTTCTAACTTAAGTTGATAAAATCATGAGTATCAAATTAAATGTTTTTGAGTAAAGCATTCGAGTTTTCCTTATACAAACAACTAACAAACGTACAGTACAACCAAGTTTAAGTCATAAGTATTCACATCAGGACTTGTTTCATTCTTTTTGTCACTGAGTATATTATTCTATTCCTTCTGTTTCTATAATTCTATGCATACAATCCTGATATCTCACACATATTTTTAGTGCTTGTATCATTTGAACTTTACATCTTTTTGTATTTCTTTGTTCCTGATGAAGGATAAGAGCGGCTGTTCCACTCCCATCCGAAACCGGTGGAATAAATAGTTTCCAACATCATCTACTTGAATTAATTACGACGTTCGCAAATACTATAGAATCCAATTTTCATTGAGTGATATAGAACAAAAACGTAGGAAAAGTAGCTGCCTATCAAATGTTATTTCCAAACAGTTAGAATTTTGTAGGAATATTATTCCACCTGAAAATGAAGAACAGAAATTTGGCAACTTCTCGATCTGCACGGAACTAACAAGGTTTGTAGATGCTCGCAATTGTTTTCAAGAAAGATGAAGAAAATGTGAATAAAATTCAAATACAATAGCTGTTAAAACAACTTCATTGAGCTCTGATGCAAACATTTCCAAAGGGAACATAGGGCGCAAACGGGTAAAACTATGAATAACGATGTAATATGCACGTCAATGTAATAATGAAATTGAATATTGGCATTGTCTTGCACTCACAGTAAAACTTTGTTTCCATTGTTTGATAATTTAAGATTCCATCTCGCATTATCGTCTTCCAATTTAGTTTTCTCTTCCACTGTAAAGCACTATGCAAGTCATGCTGTCATTCTTACCGCAGAATGCATTCAGCATCTGTATTAAGACAGGAAGAAACGTGTCGTAAAGGAAAGATGTGCTTCAATTCTTGGTGCGTTATGTATCGATTATTTAGAAATATGTATTCACAGCTGCTTTGTTAAGTAACTACTGGAGACGAGATCTTACATTGATGAGTTTTTATCATTAGGTTATACCAAGGTGTTACAGAGCTATTGTTATCAATCAGTTGAAGTATGATACACAGATTTAAAGAAAATTGATTAGAATTTCTCAACGGGACACATGTTTTTTCACTGCCAATTTCAAACGCTGCACATGAATATGCCCGTAAAGCAATGTCATCCGTCTTATATTATCGTAATAACACGCAGTGCAATTGTTTACTATTGAACAAAAAATTACATTTGAATGCATTTAATCCACATCTGGTTTTTAACGTGAGTGCACCTCTCAAGAATGTTAAACTCCTGTGAGTTAATTTATTGAAGGTCAATTTTACGCATCTTTACTTTTGACTTGAATACCATTTTCGTGAAGATATCCGAACCCTCGTCGGAAACTCACTGTAATTCGACCACAAGCGAACATGATCCATGAATTTGTCGATATTATATGAAACTATTTTTACCACAGATTCATTAGACATTGAATCCTTCTCCATTTCTGAGTTGTACCTGTACAAAAAAAATACCTATTTGATACAGGGTGTTGCCGAAGCGATCCCCCCTCTATGCGATCTCCTTCCGAACCCAAGGATAGGACATTCTGGATCTGTGCCGTGGCCATCCAGAACCCCTGACCTCTCGGTGAATGATTGGTGGGGACACATCGGAAGGGATCCATTTATATTGCCTGGACCAAAAGCGGGTCAGGCAGTCACGGAGAAATTGATAGATTAATTGATACATATTAATAATTTATAAATTTATTGACTTCGTGACAGTCAGTAGCACTGCTCTCGTCGATGCCTACTTTGAAAAATGTCTGCAACAATACGGTGAGGATCGCTGTGAGGAACAGTGTGAGGATCGCTAACAACCTGTGTAAAGAAATTGCAAACATTTTCAATTTCGAAAGAAAATCTCCAGGTCAAATTACAATTGTATATGTATTGTGCATTTCTGTTTCATAGCAATATTCGTCACAAGATAGCAATATTCATAGAGTAGGAATATATAGGTAGACCGTCGACTCAAAAAGGTATCTGTATACAGTGAAAACTTTTTTATGAAAAGATTCAGTTTTTTGCGGAGATTGCGTTCCTGTGGTCCAAAAAATTTTTGAGCAATTATAAAAAAGTCAAAATTTTGCACATTTATATGCTACCGACATGGAAGCCGTATCAAACAAGTTGGATATCAAAAGGAATGAATATTTGCTGATAAGCATCCTACCAAAGCTGAAATTGTGCTGATTATCAAGGTAATTTCATGATCCGTATCATAATGGAAGTCTTCATGAAAAAGTCACGATCTATTATTCGTGCTTTTTTGGCTGACATTTCAAGTTTTTGATTCACTTTTCACGGGCATGATTTTAGGATTCACTAAATTCATGTTTCATTTCTTGAATCTGAACCCATCGAATTATCATCAAACATTATCTCTCCAAGGCTGTCATGACACTGAGAATGTGTAAAATACCATCATTTCCTTCTGCATTGCTATCATGATCATTCAATTCCGTTGTAAGAGTGCATCGTCTTCCAGGTGAACGCTTTGCCCCATGCTGTATTAAAGAACACGACAGATATGGTGGTGGAAGTGTTATGCTGTGTGGTGGCATTTGGCATGGCGGACGAACGACAGCAGTCATCATCAAAGGCACGTTGACTGGAGAGAGGTATCTCAATGAAATTGTGCTTCCTGTTGCTGCCCCAGTGGTCAGGGTGGAGGATCTCGTCTTCCAAGACGACAACGCAAGACCACATCGCTCCTCGATTGTCATTGCCACTGTTAGGAGATTGAACATTCAAACCCTTGACTGACCTGCACGCTCACCTGACTTGTCACCCATTGAACAAGTATGGGACGAGCTTAGGCGGCGAGTGAGAGACCGCTATTCACTTCCATCAGTGTCCCTGAAGATTCTCTCTGAAAGACTGACAGAGCAGTGGCTTCTCCTTGAAACATCCTTCATTCAGAAACTTTGTGAATCCATGCCATCTCGGATTACTGAATGTATTGGAGCTATAGAGGGGCACACGCGCTATTAAAGTTGAATCTGCTACATGCGTTGTTTTTCTGTGCTAGCGACCTGGTGGAGATTGTGACTAAATTATCAAGGTATCATACATACATGTATATATACCAGTCAAAAATGAAAGAAGTTAAAGAAGTAAATGTTTCAAAAATTTTGTCAATGAGTATATGTCGCACTTTTGCCGCAATCCTCGTAGAACTAGGCCGCATGATTCTCGCTTTTCATCGTATTTTCAAACTTTCACAGAAACTCGTGGGATTTGGTCCTCTGTGATGTCGAATCTATACCTATTTTGTAAAGTACTTTTTTAAAAGTCTGAAAATTGCCACGCAGTGCAAACATTTCCTCTGATGACTTTCAGCGAACGCGTCGCATTTCAATAGCAATACAATGTGAAATCAATATGAAATCAATTGACTGTGCCATGCACATCGAATAGAGCGCTTATAGATTCAAATATTGGCGTATGAACACGAACAATAGTGCTTTTGTACACTGCAAACCCTAAGCTACCAAATGATTTTCGCTCCCAAACTTATCATCAAAAGTATCGAACATATCTTCCTAAATGAAGGTAGTTTGGCTTTCACGGCAACCATTGACAGCGTTCATCTGGTAGCGGCCGTTCAAATGATCTGGTACCCAGAGTCTTATATTTTGCAGGAACTTCTCATAATAAGTTTGTTTTGAGTACTACTTGTTTTTGATCAAATGCCTTTGCATAATCCTCAGATATCCCCACAGTTCCTTCTCTTGCCTCAGCTGTGTTCTGTCGATGAGGTTCCTCAATTTGACGAATAAGCATTGGCAATTGGAGTGTAATGGAAACGTCAAGCGTCGTGGTAATAAGCAAACTTTAATTGAAGTATTAATGTAGTAAAATGTTGGAGAATATGGGATTGGCTATCAACAGAGACTGACGACGAATGCAAAATTCGGATTAGCAGGGTATTGGCGGGGCTATAATAGCTTTCAGAATTTATAGAAGTATTGAACAAAATACCGTTATGTGAAATAAATATTTATGAAAATAATTTATGAAAAATAACGTTTAGAATTTTAGAGCAAGGCATAGTCTATATCTGTAACATAGCCACTAACAAGTTACATGCATTACTCAAAAACATTCACAATGTATCTTAATTTTCAGAAAATGTTCATCTTGAAGGAAAACTACACACTTGCTTCCAAAGTTTTACAAAATATCTGTTTTCAACTTTGTCAATGTGAGAACATTATTGTTGCTTCTTGCTACTCGAAGAGATAGCCTGTAATTGTTCTTCAGTAATTCTGTTGCATCTTTTGAAGTTGTGACTGTAATACTGCACTGTATTGACAAGCGTGTCACTTCTTTTCAAACAATTTCAACATTCTCATTACCGCAAGGTACATACACAAACACCATGCAAACGAAGGTTTGAAACAAAACAATTAACAAAGACGTCTTTTTTCTCTTACAGTGACTGCAGCTATTTTATCTTGCATATTTGTGTACTTTAGCAGTAGTGGAAACATTTTGAAGAAGTTTGAAAAAGAGCTATTGAACTTATTTAAATAAAACACTTTTATATTCGCTCTCTTTACATCGCTATGATTCTGAAGATACCAAGCATGAACATTTCTGATGGAGAGATGAGAAGATAGTCCGTTTCCTACATCATTGCACAACCCGTAAAGCTCTTTTATCTCTTGCTTATTCTCATCAATCATGTAATTGATTACTGAACTTATTCACTTGGTCAGCCGGGACACTTGCTTGATTTAGGAAACAGTGTGGTGTGCCTAATTAAATGAAGTAATTAGCAATTAGAAAAATTATTCATCATCATATCATAGCTGATCATGTCATCTGTCCCCGATTCCTGTCATCATTGAATGAGCTGCTAGAAGTCTTGTCGATTCACTTATCGGCCGCAGCAACTACGACGTGAAGAGATTGCCACTGTTAGTGAATAGGTGGCGAATCTCAATCTGACGCCAAGCCTTTGTGTGCGCGCAGATCAAGGATTTGAAATCCTGACCTCCACCGAGGGAGATGATGACTCACCCGATGGCTGAGTGTGGGAACAAAACGAATTTGACGTTTGTCATTGAACGGATGGACAGATCGTGATAAAACCTACATATTCTTGGAGCTGATAACACCAGCATTCTGTTAAACCCAAACTTGAAAGCGCCAGCGTTAATACAGCAAACTTTATTAAGTTGTGTGCAGTTGACCGTTAATAACATTTTTAAGGCGAAAGTTAGCGAAAAATCAAGCAAACGTGTTAATTGAGCAAGACTGTACCAAATGTTGTCGAAATACGAAAAAATTAGAGCATCTGAAGGCTTAACACGAGCCTGATTGAATAGTGATAATCTTAATTTTCTGTTTTACGTAGTTTAGTCAGTAGGCATCGATGAATGAATTGACCAAAAATTCATACTTTAAAGTCTGCTGACCACAACTGACCAGACGCAACCTAATCGCTCTGCCAAATCAAAGTACGAAACACATCCTTTCACATGGTATAACGATAATTGAAATTGAGCATCTTCCTCAATGAAAAAATCATGTCAGACTTTCTTAGCAGCATTTTTTCAGTAAAACTTATTTGTACTGTATCTTTTTGTACATTCAACGATTCTTAAAATCTTTGCATCATGATGAATACCGCTTAAGAAAGTAAAATATATGCCAAAGTAATTTATGGGACATAAGGTTTCATATGGCATATCGTTTATAAAATTGAACCAGGACTTCAACACGAAAATTACATTTGAAAATAGGTTAACTTTTTTGTGAAATTATTTATGAAACGGTATGACATTTTCAGTCAAAACAGTCGTGCGTGCTTTCGTAATAACTTCACGATATCAATAACTTTTCCCTAGTTCACCGATTTTGATGATCAGTATATCAAGAGAGAGCTTAGAAAATACACGCTCTGCCCACGCCTGATTCATGATCACACTCAAATGTTTTCTTATTGAAAAATTGCGATTTGTAAATTGAGTGATTTCCGTATTTTAAGTACTGCTCAGCAAACACAATAACGGATGCCAGTCTATCATAGGTCTGCAAGTTCTCGAATGATGTATGTTGTTGTGCGATGCGAGTGGAAGGCATGAGAATCGATTGAATTTCAGCGAAATTTAGGTGGTTCGTATTCTATGATCACCTCATGAATGACGTATTTTAGATATCAGAGAAGAGGCATCGAAGCGCAACACTTGATGTCATGAATCATTTCTGTGCATCCTGAACGGTAGAATATGTAAGAGAATACTAAGCGGTTCTGCTGACAGAAAACAAGAATTGATGCTGCGTCACGCATGGAGAAGCGCCCCATTGAGCATCTGCAGAATACATGGGATTATATCCGAATGTTTAAATATTCCATTCGCTTGAAGAATTTCTATTTCAAATCCATCTTCACCCTTTCATATTTAAATTATTTTCAAAATTAGAGCATTTTTGAATTTTGTTTTCAAATGCAATTTACGGGCGTTCTCGCACGAAGTTGGGAGAGAGGTTGTCAGTAGAATCACATTGATCTGGTCTTTCTTTTCGTCATAAAAATTTGCCGTTTGGGATCAACATTGCTGTGGAATGTCTTCCCAAAAGATGAGGGTCGAAATGTTGCCAAGTGGACACAATAAGAATGAAAGATGCTTACAAAGTTTCTTTGGCCCGAGGCCGAGGCTCTATGCTCAGTGGGTACATACTTTAAAGGTTTAAAGCTATAAATAAGGAAATTAACGCAATTCGTTATCACAGAGATTCTAAACCGGGTGGCCGGGAAGGATTCCAGTGGTTCCGTCGACAATGTGGCTGCTGCAAAGGTGCCGCGTCGTTATGAAAGCGTGTAGAAACATGAATAGTGCAATTTGCTTGAGAAGTATAATGCACGTCCAAAAGCAAGTGTGAATCATTCGCCATAAATCGTTGTTTATTTGCATTTCCTGCATTTATTTCGGCCTAAATTTTATCTATAAACTGCATCAGTTATCGAACTGAAAGAAAATAGACGTCAGAATCGCCATCCAGCTATATCAATCAAATTTACAAATATCTGAAGAATACCTTTTCAGCTTACTACTAAGGATCTACAGACGAGCATATTTCATGAATTTTGCAGAAGGATAGGAAAAAGCGAACAAAATCTCCCTCATGATGATTAAACCACAAAAGTGTAAGCAATTAGTGTACACTAATAGACGGGCAGTCCAGTACAAGACTGGGATGCTCACAGAAGCTCATTAGGTAGACAATGATCGATTATATTTTGCAACTTAAGACAGCATCTCGTCTGTAGCTTAAGCTTACATGTACGTCAGTCAATCTTGGTCATTGACAACGCAAAACGTGATCAGAAAAAATCGGAATAGGAAATCGCGAGTTCTGCGATCATTCTGAGTGTTCCAACCTAACACTCCGCTTGCCTTGATTCTTTTAGGCGCAAAGAATTCAAATCATTGCGCACAAGCTTTAACGATAATGCTAATCTGTCAGATAATTTGTAACTTAAAAATCACCAGGTTCTCACAGAATATACTATTACTGGTCGCCAGTTTCAAGCTAGAGACGCAGACTAGGAAGACCGATGAAAGAGTCTCACTAATTTACTCAGGTAATAAAGAAAAGGATCCACAAGTTGGAGCGATTTTGAATATGTACGTTAAAATCAAAACCTCGGTTGTATTCATATGGCCACGCCGGTTCTCTGGGCATGTACAACAAGTGAATGATGTCCAAATGCTAAAGGAGATAAGTACAGATATGACCGTAAATTCAATGTCACAATAGTCACATGTTTGATAACGTCATGGATTTAGCGCTATTTGCCTCAGGCGTTTTCTTGTGGGTAAGGTGTTCAGGTGGGATCCTAAGATCTTCTAAACCATTAACTTATATGGCACAACATATGCTCTATCCGACGGTGGCATCAGCTTTTTCATTCCTAGTTTATCTTGTTGTTATAAATAGCATTTTAAAATTCAAACAATTATTTTTCATAAATTTCGTAATTGTATCTAAGATAGTCGACAGAGTTCCATGAAAATTACAGTAGAACCTATTTAAAATATTCTCCGTCTGGTGATGTTGTCGATTTTGCATCTTAAGCGGTTGTTACTATAAAAATCATTTTGAAATTCAAACAATCAGTTTTTTAAAATGTCGTATGTATAAGTAGCATGTATATAACATGCTACTTCCAACCATCCTGCCAATTGACAAAGTCGCATAAGTGGCTCGTAGCTCAGTTAGTAGAGCACAGGTCTAGTTAACCTTGGTCGTAGGTTCGAATCGTACAAGCCGCACATCTTTTGCGTGGCAATTTGATTTATCGTTTATTTAATTTCATTTTGTTAAATACGTAATATTAGTCATCATAAAGAGATAAAAAGTACTTGAATATCAATTAACATAATTACTCGATCAGATTTCCTGAGCGGGCAAACTGCAGAAGTTGCAAATCAACTGAAAACTCAAAATTCTTATCAAAAGAGGTGAAAATCGAAAATGTCGAAAAAATGTGGTCGCAAATGTTTTTCATGTAGCTCCTGTGGCTGAAATATTGGGTCTATAGAAAACAGATACTACTCAGAGAAAGTCAACACAAAATTAGGAATGACACATAGAAATGAACGATTTTAAACACTACTACCAATTAGGTGGCAGAAAGGTATACGTTGATAAAATTCATGTTGATAAAAATTTCGCACTCCTGACCGCGTAACTCGCTCCACAAAGACATTTGATTCTTTTGCATGGGAATGTAATGAGCGGTGACTGACTACGCGTGAGGAGGATCCACCGAAATGGCTTCCATCGTCAAACGTACGACCACAGATTTAGTATACACGGTACAGCATAAAAAACGTGACTAAATTTAAATGTAGCATAACTTTCTAAACATTCAACAGAAATTTACAAATAAGGTCTCATTTTGAAGACAATGCACATCTTCATTAGCATAACCAATATTGCAGTGATTGCATTTGAGGATGAGAGTGTTACATACTTGCAAAGCAGACGATCTCGAAATCCAAAAAACTAGATGAAAAAGGCAACGACTGAATGGAAACTTTCACTTTTTTATCTAGACAATGATCACAGTGGCGAAGTCTTAGTTGCAGTTGATCACACAAAATCAATGGGGTGATGACTGGATCAACCATCAGCAATCACGCCTTGTAACGGAGCCACAGAAATATCGTATTTTCATGCTTTATTTCTTCCAACGTCTCTTCCAAGTTAAACCCCAAACATTTTCATTTAAAAAGATGTCATCACACTTGCTTTCACCATTATACTACATTCAATGTGTTGGTGATCGATCTTTGAACTCTTCATCGATGATCTCTTTATCTCTTTAACAAATTTTTAAGTGTTTGAATTATTAAGTAATTTGAAATTCGATTTTTATAGATAATTCACAGATATGGAAGTTATATTGTTTTCTAATAAAAGGCACATGATGCTGTGAGTATTGATTGTTTTATGAAAAATATCTTCCATAAAGATATTTGATTCAAATGATCGATGCCTTCATTTACCTATAAATATTCAGTATTGCACGATTGAAATGAAAGCTGTTTAGTCATTTGCAACAATGGTGAGAGGATTCCCCATGATTAAATATATGTGAAGAATTGGAAGTAGAAAATGAAGATGTTTGGGGTTTAACTTGGAAGAAATAGAACAGAAAAATACGATATTTTTGTCGCTCCGTTACAAGGCGTGATCGCTGAAAGTTGATCCAGTTATCACCCAATTGATGTTGTATGATCATCTGCAACTAAGACTTCGCCACGTTTAAGTGAAAAATTATTGGAAGTAGACTAGCTTTTCCATTCAGTCGTTGTTTTTTGGCACTTTTCGGGGGCACTACTGCAGTTTAGTGCACCCTCTATGAAAGAGACGGAAACGCGCCTACTGCAGTTTAGTGCACCCTAAAACAACGGCACATTCTCCCGCAAACGATGACTACGCACATTACACCGAAGCGCGCGCTCGGTGTAATGTGCGAAGACGAAGACGAAGACACACGAAGACACAAAGACACTCATTTATAACTATAGGGAAGAACGAACGGCATTCATTCTGTTGATTAAATCATGTTGTTCTCACATGCATTTTAGGGTGCACTAAACTGCAGTAGTGGTAAAAGAGGGTGCACTAAACTGCAGTAGTGCCCTTTTCGGGTTTCCCCCCACATATTTTCTTGAATGAAAACAAGCCGGTAATCAAAATAGTTAAGCTTCTGACAAGATGGGCTTCAGTGCTATTGTGCTGACTCATTCCTGATCTCAACCGTGCTATTCCCTATTCGCTATTCGCTGTCGCTTAGTACTTGTGCTCGCTCATTGCCATCATTGCTGACTGCATGCATAGTAACTCGGGTCAGTCGGGATGAATCTCTTCCGCTTAGAGCACGAACTTCACGACAAGCCGTCTGCAATTGCATTCCTACAAAGTCGTGGTTTTCTTCACAGTAGCCGATCCTGTGATAATGGTCATCCAATGGTTTTGAAATTGAGCGACTGAGAAGACAGCACTCTAAACCATCATCTCCTAAATCCCACACTACAGCAGGACACTATTCGCAACTAATTAAAAAATCCTAAAGCAAAGCGTTTTAGGAGGCTAGCGCACTAGGGTTATTGTTCTCTTTAGTAGGTCAACATTCTATTTCACGCAACCTCCTAAAATTCTAGTGTGTGGCGCTTTAGGATGCAGATTTCTTCGATTGTAGGAGGCGGTGGTTTACAGTGATGGAGGTGTAACACAAGGGGATGTCAACCGATTATTATTCTACAAGAAAATGTGGGGGAAACCCGAAAAGTACCGTTTTTTCATCTAGTTTTTTGGATTTCGAGATCGTCTGCTTTGCAAGTATGTAACACTCTCATCCTCAAATGCAATCACTGCAATATTGATTATGGCAATGAAGATGTGCATTGTCTTCAAAATGAGACCTTATTTGTAAATTTCTGTTGAATGTTTAGAAAGTTATGCTACATTTAAATTTAGTCACGTTTTTATATGCCACACCCTGTAGCAGATAGAGTGTCGACTCAAACAAGTGTCTTGTATACAGTGAAAATTTTTACATTATAATTTTGATATTTTTACTATTTTTGTTAAAAAAATTTATTTCAGTGGCGGGTTGTAACTTGTGATATGACCACGCCCAAGAAAGTGCTCTTGTTGAAGAGGCTATGCGAGACTGTGTTGTATCAATTTAATTAACAAACTATGTTGCCTCATCAAACCGGTTGACATGACACGGAGAATTTGTGAAATGCCAATATTCCTTCTGTTTTGCTATTGCGATCAGTCAAATCCAAAATTTCTCAAAAAATAATTAACTGCAAAAATTTGCATATCTCACAGGTGGTCTTGTTTCTCGACTCATGTTCATTTAATGAAATCAAAACTGTATACACATTGGGGATTTAAAAGATGCTGAGCTGCTGCTCTACCTAATATGCTTTCTCTATGCGTAAGACCAAAGTCAAAGAATCCAACCCAGTGTCCCATCACAATAAAGGGTTGTTGAAATGTGTCTTCGTGAAATAAGTACTTTTGATCACGTGCATCTATTGTGAACTTTGAAAGACTTACATCCAAAGTACTTGACATTGACGTGAATGTTCATCTAGCTTGCAGCGATTCATTTCAACTGATAGGCATTAATCATCTGCAGATTGGTTTTATAGACGAATTTTTGCATCCACACCGCATGACTTCCGTAGAAGGGCATTCACCT
This sequence comes from Prostheceraeus crozeri, assembly GCA_907163375.1. Lineage (NCBI taxonomy): Eukaryota > Metazoa > Platyhelminthes > Polycladida > Euryleptidae > Prostheceraeus > Prostheceraeus crozeri. Next base: position 69,828 of record CAJQUW010012067.1, on the reverse strand, counting down.
GATATTGATAAGGGATGGGCGATTGTTATTGCCGTGTGTGGAATCTTGACTGAGATGGTATGTTTCGGTTTACCATTCAGTAGTTCTATCATCTACGCAATCTTTTTGGATGAGTTTCAAGAATCTCCGGTGGTAACGGCATGGGCAGTCAACCTCAATTTTTTCTGCTCCGTGTCAGCTATGATTCTTGGTAGTTGTCTCAACTGCATGATTGGTCCACGCTGCACTGTGGTGATTGGCTGCTTTATGTCAACAACAGGACTGATTGCTACCTCGTTTATGCCTAATGTGATTGGTGTCCTGTTTTCCTATGGACTAATAACTGGTATTGGCTTTTCCTTTGTGTTCTTATCAATGTTTTCAATGATTCCGGTTTATTTCAAGAAATATCGAATATTAGCCAATACAGTAGCAAGCGCCGGTGCAGGCTTGGGAAAATTTGTGATTCCTCCAGTGATCAACTTTCTCATTGATGAATATAACTGGAGAGGAGCTTTTATTATCCTTGGAGCAGTGAACCTCAATATGCTAGTCGCTGCGGCTGCCTTGATGAGTCCCCGTCAGGCGGCTGAAACAGTAGAAGTAATTTCTAATGAAAGGCAAACACTGTCCACAAAATTGAGGAAAGTCAAACTGACTTTTAAAGAGTTCTTACACGGGTTCACAGTTTTCCGAATACCAGTATGGACATGTTATTGTTTTAGCCGGATTCTGGTCTCAATTGCTTTGGGAGGCTTTCAAACACATATTTATAACTATGGACGTCTTCCAATATTCAATTTGAATCATACCCAGCTAACCTTTCTGCCTTCATTGATTGGCATTGCAAGCATCGTTGGAAGACTATTTGCTGGTTTTATAGCGCAGCTAACATCTATTCATATAGTCTTACTTTACATGATTTTTTATTCACTTATAATGATATCATGTATCGGAATTACTTTGGTCACTACCTACATCGGAATTGCGTCTTTTTGTTTATTATATGGCCTTTCTTTCGGTGGAAACTCAATTTTCTTTGAGGTGATTATCCACATCGTCGGTTTGCAGCAATTTAGATCTGGTTTGGGCATCAGTGGTCTCAGTTCTGGTTTGGGACTACTCTTGGGAGGCCCTCTGGCAGCTTGGCTTTATGAGTTGGATCCATCTTATAAATGGAGTTTTAGAATACTCAGCATGATTGGCTTTGTCGGACTTCTCGTGGTCTCACCTTCCTGGCTGACGATCTCAAAGGGAAAAATACATCAGAAAATATCAAGAGAAGCGGAAAGAACAATACAACTCAGATAATAAAGGAATCAATGAATAAACACAAATTTCCTCTTTGCTAAGATCGGACAAATGTAACGACAGCTTAATTCATAGAATTTATAGTTTCTGTATTTAGGAGAAACATTTGATAGTGAGTGCAGCCATGACCAGGTCAACAGATTAGCCTAGTGATATCTGTTAAAAGTGATAATTATTGTCTGCATAACAGAATTAGATTGTTTAATCGCATCACTTTTCTAGGAGTGCAAACTGATTCAAAACGATAGCACATGCAAGAACTTACTAAGTGGACAAAAAGTAATTTTTAATACCTTGCAGAGATAGGAAAAATAGTCGTGCGTCGCTTGCGGATTGCTCTGAATTCCTTCAAAATGCTCCGATCGTCACGATTCCTTCGGATTCGAAGAATTCAGATCATTGCGCAAAAGTTTTCTCGATAATGTTGGGCACGATTGGGCTCTCCGATCATTATTGAAAAAGTTAGCAGGCGCACGAAAAAATGTTCACAAACTTCTCTGTAGAACTTGACATAGACAGTGTCTCTTTGCTGTGTGATCCGGTTGATGACAGTCACTGAAACTTCGCACAATTTGGCGTGTATAATGTTGAAATGGCTGCTCATTGTTCGATTGCTACGGTATTATGCCAGCAGATTGTGCCATTTCATTAGCGTTGCATGTTCCAATGCTTCCTTTCTAGTCAAACAGAAGAAGAGACCACCTGTCTAATTCAATGGTTTGCATAATATCTGCGACATTTATTCAACGTTTGTTCTCTACGAAAGGCATATTTGTCCATTGATCGATAAAATTAACTCGATTATGGCAAAAAAATCATGTTGAAACACAGCTGATTGAAAAGATTCTTTCTAATCTTCTACCGAAATAGCTGCCACAAAATTGGAAAACATTTGTTGAGCGCCGACGACGCGCAGTCATTGCTTATCTCGTCGTTGCAACAATAGTCTAGAATTGGAAGTCTGCATCCCCGTGCATGCCTTGTAGGAGGTGACTGAAGTGAGGGTAGTCCACGACATGCCAAATTGGATCTCAATCATTGGTTTGGCTTTTACTTTTGCTTGGGTCTTGATCAAAGCACTGAGTTTTGAAACCGGTCAACCCGTGTATATATTTTTTGAACTATATAAATCCGGCTAAAATACATTTTGAAATTTTGTTTATCAAAATACCTGAGATCATTCATTCTTGTTGCCTATTCTGCTTGGCTAAATTATATTGATGTTCATAGCACTCCTGACAGCGTTCTAGTGACTATCCAGATATACAACGAGCGCGTGGTCCGTAGGCACCAAAGGCAATGGAATATAAAATTGATAAAGACTGCGAACTGGAGCAAAATTTGAAAATCTAGAGATATCGATTAACAGCAAGAAAATATCATAGCTCCAGTCTTCCAGTTTGTGGAACTTATCCGAAATGTTCATTTAGCACTGTACGCAGGTTTATATAACGTCCCCTCCACAAAACTAATTGGTGACCATCATAGAGAGTACTCTGTGGCACTGTTTGCTCTATGATGACCATGTTTTTCAGACTGCAGTAACTCGTGTGTGGGACAACGTAGCCCCTTATGTGGCCAGCTTGCACACACTTCTCTCTTTCAAAAGAGTCGTCGAGACTCTTCCGACGATCTTTCCTCTCTGATTTTCCCCATTTTAGTGGTCCCAAATCGTCTGATAAAGCGCCTCTGTAATAAAATTCATGTAATAGATAAATATATGAAAAGACATTGATGCTCCGGAAAATTTTATAGAAAAAATGCTTGTTGCTGTCTTCTTCTGCTTACAAAGATCGAGTTGGTGATAAAGATTGGCCATGCTTCAAGAATCGTCATCAGGGAATGACTTGTTGTATACATCTTCGAAGAACTCTGAACTTTGAAGGCTCAGCAGTCATTCTGAGGAAGCAGAATTAGACTTTTCTGTCGTTGATTTTGTTGTGGCAAGATGCTTGCATTTCTTTCCACATCTAGTCATCATTACATTCTTCCTAGTATTTCATTATTGCATAGCTTGCATTCATTTTGTTTTAGTAGCATAGCACAGTCACACTGTAAACCGTAGACCGACAATTATCCTACAAAATTACTGACAAAATCAACCGACGATTGTCACCTCCAATATCCTGCGATATCCGACGATTTTGTAGGTTCTCCACCGACATCGAAACAGATGCTTTGTTTGCAAATTAACTAAACAGAAACTGTTGAATATTGATTGATTTTTTCGATTAATGATTGCTTGACATTTGGGCAATCTGTATTATTGTGTGGCAAAACCATGATTTATTTTGACATAATTTAATTAATTACCTACATTTTTGATAAAATTTAAGCTATAATTCATTGCTATTCATTTTGTTACTTTTTGTCAGATATTGCAAGTGTTCAGAGGCAATCATCCTACAAGAACTAACAATGACCGACAAAATAGTATTTGTAGGATAAATGTCTGTTAATTGTCAGTCAACGGTTTATAGTGCAGTTTCTATTGCATTTGGTAACATTGTTCACTTCCTTTTCAATATGACATTTAGGTCTTGACATGACATTTTCCACCGACTGAGAGGAAACGAAGCATGTCTCGCAGACACATTTCGTCTTCTTGACAGAAAAACGATAACAGGCATTGTCTGCCTTCAATTTCTGTGTAAATGTAGTATGTGTAACTAACAATGATAAGTTTCGAGCATCAAAACGTGCTCAAAATTCTTTGAAAATGACATTAGCTGACAATTTATTTGCTAATTTATTTGTAGTGCTTTTTTATACAAGATGTATTATTAACATTAGTGCTATACACTACTACTGCTACGATTGCAATTAGTAAGCTTATAATTCTGAATAATCAACAACAGAAAGTGAGCAGAAAATCGGTGTCTGGTATTGTTTGAAAGTGGGTCAACTTCTACTTGCTGACCTACTTCGTTGGATACATTTCTAAGTGGTCCCATGGAGTCAAGGCCAGTGAACGTTGAAGAGGCAAACGTAAGCAACGTAAGTTGCTGCAAATAACATCAAAGTGCGATTTTACCAATGTGATTGATCCACTACACAAAGTGTTATTAGGTCAGTTTATCATTAGGAGAGTACGGGAAAAATTCTGCTTGAATATGACACACAGCTCATGCTTGAAAAAGCTGTGGAGATCGCCAAAGAGTAAGAGTAACTAAAGACAGGAACCTCATAAATCAGAAGGTTCTGATAAGCCAAGGTGTCAATTCAGTCTGCCAGGTTTCTTCGCATAGGATCGTTAAGCCTGGGCCAGAAGTTCGAGTGGATCTATAACAAGTTCAGGGCAATATTTCCTCTGTGGTAGTGACAATCACGTAGCTTCAGATTGCAAATGTCCAGAGATAAGAGGTGCAACTTTCGCAAAAATACTGGTCATTTCTCCAAGGTATGTCAGTTGAAAAATCCATCCCGCGATCCACAAGATAAGAACAGGAAAAAGGAGGAGAATATCTCTGAAAGATGTTTGATATGCTTACTGAGCGAGGTTTGCGAAGTTATCGACTTATCGACTAGCGAGTTATCCAGATTTTATACAGAAGTGGATCTTTCTAGCAATTTTTCTTTGCATTACTCTACATGATTAGTTATGATCATCATGATTATTATTTGTTATCAGCAATGAAATTTTCGAAGTCTTTAATGCGTTCACCGACTGTAACCATGTGAAGCAATAAAGATATTATTATTATTATTGTTATACCCATCAGTCCTACATTAAGACGTACATACAAGCTTAGAAGCATTAATTTGTCAAAATACATATAGTGCCGTCAACTGAGGTAACTTGTGCCACGGTCGTTTCGAGACATTCACTTCCGTCTGAAAGATTTGTAATAATATCATCGGCCCTGTAGTTATTTTTTCCTGTACAACTGACCCAATTTAGCAAAAGGTTGCATCGATCCTGAAACTTCCTACAAAATTCGAATTGTCCAAGAATTTTTTGAAAAAAACACGTTTTCAAAATGCAAGAAGCTTTCATGTGGTGAGTATCGATGCGTTATTTCAACTTAGCCAACTCTCAGATATCCTATTACATGGTGTTTTGGCATGAGACACGAAAAAGAATGAGAAAAATTGGTTTATTTTTGAAGTTGAGAGAATAATTTTAGTAAAATTAGTTGATTTTCGTGAGACAAATTACCCAGGAGGTCGGGTGGCAACATTGGATCTCCACTGTACAGAAATGATTTTCATGAAGTATATGCTGTTCAAAAATTAATTATGGCTATTGATCAGCAAAATCGATCATCATTTGGCCACAGCTGTGACTCCTAATGATGTTTGCATCTTGTTGAGAGCTGTATACGTCACTGGCAATTTGGAAACTATATAGCTTAGGCCTTAGCGTGCGTGCATTATGCCAACTGCTAGCATTACCGGGCACAAACAATATTCGATCCAATAATTTTGACGTAATTGCAGGTTTTCTGTGAAAACTGTCATCAAACATACTGTACATGCAGTATACTTGATATTGCGATAAAACTGGCTTGTAACTAAGTATACAATATTCTTTGTTATGAGCTTAGAACAGAACATCAAAACAGTAAACCTTTCCGCTTCATGACCTCACGACGAGTTTTGAAAAAGCAGGTGGTGGGGTTCGAATCTTTCCCCCGTGCGTGGCAGTCTACTTCCTAGTGTCAAGGGCTATGCTTCACTTAAATGTTAACTGCGACGAATGGCAATTGTATTGAGATGAATTGTACGACGCTTGTGGAGTAGGTCTAACCCAAAGACTATGTAACCACTGTCTTTGGTCTAACCCGTACCGATGTCTGAATGTTATTTGTTGCTATCTACCAACTTCTATTAAACAATGCGAGCGTATGTTACAGCAATTCCTCGAATGATCATTACAAGCGATTTAAAACCCCATAATTTTCTACTTTTTTGATGCGATCTTTACATCATGCATCGAGTGATATATATACTATCGATATTTGATCAATTTTAATGATAAAAGCACCCTTTTATGATATGTTTCTATATTTTCTATCATATTTTTATATATTCTGCATGATCTCCAAGTTTCATATGCGATTGTTACTGTTTAAACATAGTACTATATATTAGGAACATTTGGCTTTGTGGTTTCGAGTAACATCTGTAAGTAAATGACCGAAATAGTATAACATACGATGAGTGGCAAAAGTTGCCCATTTGATGGGGTAACTTGCGTCATTATTGGCGGGTCCTACTGTCAAAAGTATAGCTAGAAAAATTCAAAAAATATGTGTGGCAGCATATTTTCAAAATATACTCAAAATATATTAAAAAAATATGTCTAGTAACCTGAAGTCTAATACTCGTACCATGTAAGCTTGGAGTTCTAAAAAAATTTCCTTGTGCGCAATCTCAAAAAACGCAAAATAAGTGGCACAAGGTACCCCAGGTGACGGTACTCAAATATATGTACGTATTTATTTGCTTAAGAAATACTGAAATACAAAAGGATATGTCATTGTGATAGTAGTCTACATAAATCAGCAATAATTTCAAGAATACGAGTATAAATTTAAGTGTTATCGTAATAAATATCCCATCAAACTAAGATTTCAAACAACTAGCGAAAATGTAGTGTGTGCCGTATAAATGTATATATAAAACAAAGTTGAGGTAGTCTTATAATCATTTTTACACACAAGATGGTTAAGAAAATTTTATTAACTTTGCATAATAACAAAAATATATTCGAGTAATAATACTTTGTTACAATATCATCAAGAGACTGTTAGTTTTCAATAAAATCAGATATATTTCAATTCTAATAGAAAACTTTAGCAAATAGCCTATATTTTATTCGTTTCAAAAAATGTAAATTTCACTTCTAACCCGAGAAAAACCCGGTCGGGTTCTGGTCCCGGTCCCGACTGCAACAACTCTACTATAGAGAAGAATAAGTCTTCCTGCCTGCTATACGTCTGATGTAAAAATCAAAACTGAAATTTCACCTGTGTAACAGTGTAGATGAGCATATATGTCTATTTTCTACATTCTCTGGCATTTAATATAGCACATCGAAACAACATCGAATTTATTCACTATGTGTCTGTCATATACATCACAACAAGAGGACGACAGCGTCGAATTAAAATTTCACCAATAACTTAAAATTGAGACAAATCTGATTGTTTTGCTTGCACTCCAACATGCTTTACTTCATAGTATATTCCGGAGAATTATGGTGTTCGACAAGTCAGTTTGCAAGTTGATGTGGAATTGTATCTATTGAATTTGCCACCGCAGCCATAGTATGAAAATTTTTCGCAGTTTTTTGTCTTATAATCGAACCAATATCGAGTCTTTTCCTCTCATTTATAATATACAGATCGGCAATATCCTGGCCTTTTGGGTTGGCGACATCCTGGAAAATTAAGAAGTGGTTGTAAAAGTACTTCTGAAAAAAACAACATGAAATGTTCTGCAGAAATTTCTTCCCATTTATCACATAAAGGTTCGCATTCTTCATACAATCCCCATGCATGAACATTATGTACAAAATCTGCACCTGATTTCATTGAATTTTTGTAGAGACAGATTTTCAAATATATTACATAATGGTTATGTAATTGCTACGTAAGAAAATTCAGGATAATTCAGAATGATACAATGTTAACAGTGTTATTCACTGATCTATTGTATTTTATTGTATTTATTGCAGATGACAACGGCTTGCAGCCAATGAGTCAATCAGGCATACACAGCAAATATTGCACCATAAGCAAGAAGAAATACACAAAAATTATAAAACAGTAGCACGTAACGTACACTTTGAAGCAAACAGAGACATACTAAATACATCAATGTGATCGAGTGAGATCAATAGCTTGCTGACCTTTCGGAATGAAGTAGCTTTCCTGGCATTTATCCGATACTTTTACTTGCAAATGTACAACATTGTGTGGTGCGGCGAACAGGCACAAGGAAAGGAACTGAAGATGCAAGACAAGGGGCAATTTGCATCACAATTTATAACTCTGTAAGGCTGGACTCTGTCCATCTTTCAAATGCCTGAGGTACATTTCAGTCAATAGTGACTCTATTTTTTTGTGATAGATGCTAATTTTTCTCTATTGTAAATTTAATTTTTGAGGCTGTGCATCTTAAATGTACAGGACCGCGCTTGGTCGGGTTTAGGCGTCCAGGATGAAGCAGTCGAAACGCGATCGTCCTGACCAAGTTCCTGTTGATGACCTCATTAAAAATAGTCAAACAATTTGTATGCATATTTTGTAGAATTCTATTTCACGTTTTAGCTTAAGGAACTAATATTAATTGTCTTGCACACCTGGTAGATTTTAGATAGCGTAATCCCGCTGTGTTAGCTAGATCTGGTATTTTGATTGGAAACAGACTTGTCCTCTTATCATCTGAATGGGCAGACTTTTAAATAGGATCTTTTCAATATATAAGTGATAGACATAATTTTGAACAGAACGACTTACTCCCCAATTCATTACAAATGAGGATAGGAGAAGCGTTGTTTGTCCTTCTTGAAAGCATTTTTAAAATTTTTAGACATTTTAGGATATAAAACTTTTCTTTTAAATCATATTTTATACCTATTGAAGATTAGGTAGTCGTTAGATTGTTTTGTTTGTTTTTAATTTTGTTAGCTTGACGCACTTTGCTACGTTGATCTGTAAGAAATACAATGTCATGTATTGTGTACCTCCTTTCTTACACCGTAAACTGTTGATTACGAAAGCTGGCTGATTTTGACTGCGAAACCGATGTACAATAAATACGAGAATAACAAAATGTGCGAAAGCGTTGTTGTTCGTGTTTATACACCTCAAAAGCGATTGGCTTTCCTATTGGAAGGTAAAGATAATCCAATAGGAAAGACAATTGCTTTCGTAGTGTATCAGCACGAGCAATAGTGCTTTCGTAGTCTCGTACATTTTGTTATTCTCGTTTTGTACATTGGTTTCGTAAGTAGCTTTCGTATTGCACAGTTTACAGTGTAAGTAGTCAAGTTGAAACAATCACAAGTATACATAATCTCCATATTTGTAAATCACATTAGCATCACAGATCAATGACAAGAACCAAAAATTCGCAATCCAAAACTTCATGAGCAGTTTTGATTTCACAATACAACCTCATATTGTAATATTGCACCACGTGTGTTGTGTGAGATGCGTATTTTTGCTGTTTCACTAGGTGACATGCCACGCTCAATTACTCGTAATTCACGCGTAAACTACGCGAATTACACATGACCCTAAACATCCGTGGCTATGCGTGACATTGCTGCAACATCTGTCGGCAGTCCTGTTATATAGACTTTGCGTCTCATGTGTCTGCATGTATCAGAGGCCAAACAGTGTGATAGGACCTCAATTTCATGCTCAGGGAAGACAGAACATGCTTAGCGGCTCATCTTAATGGTTCAAGCGGCAGTGCAGACAACCGTAGACGACACGCAAACTAGAAACACTCGCCCGAGCGTATTCATAAACATTCCCCATGTTTTAAGAACATCAGATCAAGTGATTTCTGACTCTGAGTGCAGCGCGTATGTACGCGGATAGAAGAATAGAATGTCTTTCACAACGGATGTTTGGGGTGTTCCGTAGTTACGCGTGAATTACGCGTGGCATCTCACCTAGTGTTTCGAGAAATTTCCAAGTTATTTATCGTTGTGATAGCAACACAGAAGAAAGAGCAGTATTATTCAAATCACACATTTTCATACAAATCGCAATTTGAGCAACTCATTACTGTGTAGAAATATTTTTTGAATAACATCGATGGAAGTGACAATTACTCGCACTTTGATCATCCTTGATGAAAAATATGTTTTCTTAAGCTGTCACGATGCAAATCACATGATGATAAAAGACATACGCATCATATTCACAGACAATTATCATAATTCACTTCAAGACACAAATGTAAATGAGCTCGTGTAAAATTCAGGTAGAAACTAAAATTAGTGAATCACAAAATCATGCTTGAAGAAAGTGAATTAATCCACATACAGAGATTATTAATCCTACATTTGAAACATTCTGTGTATCAATAAACATGGTTGAATTCCATATGGAATATTATGAGTCTACAACAATTTGTAACTCAATTCTACGCAATGTTTTTTGACGCTAAGATGTATTCTGTTACTTGACAATTTAGAAAATCATAATGACAATATTTAATATTAAATACGCTTCAAGAAAATTTGCTAAGTTGACAAATTGAACATTGAGACAAGAAGCATAATGGGCTCAATCAGGATTTTAATCATTTGACCTAATTGTCTTTCTATAAATGTGTTAAGTCATCTACTCGCCATGTTTTCCTCCTACATCACATTTGTTTGAGCGATAAGACAAGCTACCGACAGAGTTGTAAAACTGTGGGATTTTCGACGCTGGAATATTGGTAGATATCAGTATTTATCATATATTGCTTATTTTGACATGATTTTGAGCTAAGCTTTAGTCCGGCAGCCACAACGAGTCTCTGCAGGGAACGAGGCCGAAAGTGAGACTTTCACAGAATGATGCACACCCTATGCCTACTTCGAATCTGAACGTCTGCCGAATTCTAGTGAGTTCCTCTTCTTGTCAGACAGGATCAAAGAAAAACACATGTAAATCCGAATGGGACGCAGATTGCAGTTTTTGGCCAAAAACTAAAAAAAAAGTACTAAGCCTAGAGGCACAAGTTTTGGCATGGAATGTCTTCAGGTTATTCCCTTTCATGTTCATGCACCCATGTCTATTAAGCTAAACACATTTAGATTTGACGAGCCTCTTAATGTCGGCAAACACAAACATTTTACTCGTAAGTAACTTCATCCACTTTCAACCACATTCTCATATACATTACCGATTAGATGAATGATAATAGCACATGTATTTCATAGGAAATGACCTAAAGACATTTCATGCCAAAAATTATGACTCAGGGTTTAGTACCTTTCGTTTAATCAGAGAAAACATACAAAATTATATTTCAGCCGAGAACTGCAATCTGCGTCCCATTGGATTTACATGTGTTTTTCTTTGATCCTGTCTGACAAGAAGAGGAACTCACTAAGAACGCGGCAGACGTGCAGATTCGTAGTAGGCATAGGGTGTACATCATTCTGTGAAAGTCTCACTTTCGGCTTCGTTCCCTGCAGAAACTCGCTCTGGCTGCCGAACTGCTTGTGTTGATGAAACATGTGCTAATTCAATCATATGTCAATGTCATATTTTGTTAACATGTCATTCATTCCTCACATTCCTTGACTCTGACAGATCGAGATAAGCATTGGCTCACTCCCTTACTTAGGTTTTAATTGACGACTGATGGAAGGCTTACAGAGAAAGAAATTGGAGCCCTACTTTCATTATAATACAGTCAAGACAATGACTATAACGGCAATATCAACCTCGGCAAGACGGAAATCGACTCCCCCGAAGCATGTATGGAATGTCGCAAATGATATTTGTGGTAGTTCGCAACCGAATTAAATTGAAAACTAATCAGTGAATTTGAGAACGTACGATAATCTGTCGTAATGCTTGTGTGAATTACTCATCTTCCATCGTTGACATCAAGAAGATATGGAAGGGCAATGTGATTTTACCGAAAGTGTGCATCCTCTCCGTTGCACCCTTTGCATGACTTGATAGATTGACCTACTCTGGTCAACTACATCATTCTGATGCTATAACTGCTTCCATGAGTTTGCTCTGAATCAAACGACAGCTATTCTGAATGGCAAATAGCGCTCTGAAAAGTTTATATATATGTCTCTGTACCTTCACACTGAATTATGGATCTTTCTAATTAATTCACCCCTAAATACGTAAGTCTCTCTAGAAGCCGTTCAACCGAACCGATCGCCAAGAAATGCGAGTAACTTGGTGTATTGCCTGACGGGATAGCGACCAGTTAACCAATGACGCGCGCGCATTCGGGTCGCAGATGTGAGTATCATGTGACACTGTTCCCCCGCTAGTCAATGCCGTCACATTGTTCTTGATATCAATAGCGTTCCGTCTACTCTTTACGATTATCATGTTTTTCATATACCTTAACCATAACGCCTCTAATTCAGAATCTTTGTGTGCTATTCAAATGAAGTTTGGTTCATAGGTGGAGCATGCTCTAAATTACTCGTATCTCGATTTTCTTCGTGATCAGTTTAGTGAAACGGCTTCTAGAGGAACTTACGCATCTGGGGGTGGATTGATTAATAAGATCCCATGATTCTGCTCTTAAGATTTCTTTGATGCCAATAATTAATTTAATCTCTTTTAAAATTAACTTTTCCAGAATCTTACCAGAGAGATTTATTTTATTTGATTCTAGCAAGTTTCATGGTGCGTATTTGATATTAAATTCTACCGATTCAAGATTAATTAAACACCCAATAGCTTTTTACTTCTTTAAAATTGTTCAAACACCTTTAGGCGTCAGACTCTTAATTTCCCTAAAATACTGAATCCCTTGATGCAAAATTCTTCACTGCATGTTGACATTTCTTTGAATTGACGCTCTAACTGCTTTATTTATTGGGAGAACATGCTTGCGAACATGTTAAACATAATATTTTTATAGCCAATTTTTTAATCGTAAAATATCAAATTATTGATGTCTATAGATTTTAGCTACCACCAGCAGCTATCTGCAAGCTATCCTTGCCTGAAGATAGGCAGCTGGAATATATCGCTATCGATAATTGAGTATTTCATGATCGAAAACATTGGCTATGAAAATATTTATATTTAACTTGTCTGACCAAAATTTACTCAGAATTGCGCACATGCATGGAAAGCACGCATGGATCACCAAAGACTTCCTCAGCCACGAAATGATAGCAAATACATAGTTTTTTCGTAAACTTTTGTCTATTTGATATTTCCACTCGACCGCATAGAAGCATCAAGCAAGGTAATTGAGTCATGTTTCAAAGTTGTGAATGACAAATTGGAATGAGAGGAGTCAAAAGGGCGCAAAAGTACTGATACTCAGCATCGGCCACCGTCTGATAATGCAATCTACATGTACATACATACATACAGGGTGTTCACGCTATTCCCGCCGCTAATAATAAATCAAAATATATAAAATATATAATGCTAAATCAAGGACATTGTGAATGTTTAACATAATAACGTTTAATTAAAATGTACAAAATATAACCAAAAATATACAAAATCGGTGTTATATAATATTGTTCAATATGGCGACCTTGATGTTCTATGAGCATACCACAGCGCTTGGAAAAGTTGGAAAAACAATTTTGAACCATATTGTGATCAATCTGGTTGAATGCATACTCACATTTCTCTGCTAGTTCTTGTAAAGTAGCTGGCCTTGGTTCTGTGCAAACTTTATCATGCATAAATGATCAAAGCCAGAAATCATTCATGGTAAGGTCTGGGCTTCGCGGTGGCTATTTCGTCGGTCCAGAGCGACCTATCCACCGATGTTTTAGATTTGAATTCAGTAGCTCTCTAACTGCCAGCGCCCAGTGTACTGACGCACCATCTTGCTGATAATAATGATGGATGCATCTATTACTTGTGAGAGATGGTATCACAATTTCTCCCAAAATATCACAATAACTTTCCTGGTTCATTGTTTCGAAAAGGATCCTAAGGCGGAATCTTCCATCATATGGAATCATAGCCCAGAGTGCTATTGTTGGAAGACTTCAAAAGTTTGATCATTATCTTGTGTTCATTATTTTGAGCATCGTAATCGTAGTTATGTCTACTGACTAATCACTAGTCACCTCATCACTAAAAATGATTTTATGATGCCACACGGGATCCAATAGCTGCTCCTGAATAACATAATTGCAAAATGTCAACCGCTTTTCAAAATCGTCTTTATTAATATAGGTGATGGTCGCCAACAGGATGTTTTGCCATTCAATGCTTTCATCATGGAAAAGTACAGATGTTCACTCCTTCTTTATATGTATTGACCAAAAATCGAAGCTAATAAAGGAAAGTTTACAGGTGCCGAACGTTTCAGGAATTCTCCACTCGTCCGCGGCGTAAAGTCAATCGGCAAAGTCTTCGGTAAGTCGCCCAGAGTGGCGTCTTCATTAAGTTGTTGAACAAATCTGTATTTGAAACCCTTCATGTTACATTCAATGAGAATATTATTGACTGTACCTAGCGATACTCTAAATCTTTGTGCGGCATGTCATTGAGAAGTACACACTCCATCACCCATTGCACCTACAATCGCATTTTTCGTAGCATCGTTAATGCTGTTTTCATTTTGATCACTACCACGTCGTTTTGGAAGCACGGAGAGGGTTTCGAGAAACCGTTTCTTCCAATCCATAATTTTTCTAACCGGAGGTGCTTCTTTATTATACTCCTCTGTATAACGTCGACGTGCTTGCTCACAGTTGTCGTAAGATATAGCATACGAAACAATGAAGCAATCTCTTCATTACTACATCATATCCTGGATAATTCATGATAATTTCATTTTCATACAGTGCACCATTAAACCAAAGAACTAAATGAAACAACATTGCTAACGTTATATGAATGAACATAAATGAAAATTTCATACATATACATAGATATTTATGACTATCACAATGATTTATATTTTGAATTAGTGGCCTGGATAACCTGAATTTTTCATTTAGTATTAGCGGCATGAATAGCGTGAACACCCTGTATGTGCTTCTATGATATATGATGTTTACCTTTTTCGTTCATCACCAATTGAAAATCCATGAATATTTATGCATTACCATAAATATTATAATTTTTTCCTCAATTGTAGGAAGCCCAAAAGACACGATCAGTGTATACAAAGCGAATCTTTTATTCTGCTGAGGCCTTTCGACCAACACCGTCGGTCATCATCAGAACCACTAACCAACCAACTCAAGCGCACAACCAAACTGCATACACGGAACAAAGCTCACACAACTTGCTACACACTAGAGACACATAGAAATACGACTTCATAGAAATAGACAATAGGAGATCAAGTGCACGAGAACTAACGCTACAAAATGAATTCACAAGGAAACTGGAAACCACATGAAGTTAATAAGACAAAGAAAAAACACATGCAACAATTAACATGCAATTCTTTGTTGACAAAAAATAATAAAAACTTAATTATTTTTTTATTATGATCACATAGCAACCCTATTTAATACTAAATACTGTTTTACTGATCATGTGTTGCATCATTCGTGTATACATGCAATATTTTTTCTTAAAAATAAGCATTTAACTACCAAAGCACGTCCAAACTGGCAAAATTTTACGTTTTATCGTGCATGTGTGTAAGAGCCGTCGAAAAGAGAATCGATCCATGATTCTCAAAACGATCGTCACTTAGAGCTCCGTTCTCACCACCAGTAAATTTGATGAAGTAATTAAAACAACAGAAACAGTCGTCCAACAGATCTCATATTCCAAGTTCAAGCGGCAAATACAGAATGCTGTGAACATTTCATATTTCGTTGTCATAAAAAGCTTAATGTTTATTAAGAGCTCGCTTACAGAAATTTGTTCATGCTGAAAACATGAATATTGTCAGAATTTTTGTTTGGTATAGAATCCCTCTGAGTTTCATCTGACAAGCGAATCGATCAAATGATACCAACATCTGAACCGCATGCATTTCAAATATGAAATCGATTTGACATCTGATTGTGACAAACGGTAAAACGAGATGATATGATCGCTCACTGATTATCCTTCAAATTGCTTTCAAATAATCTATGACGCGATGTTGCATTGATCTTACATGTGCATCCGTCACTCACAGCCTATTCCACTACACTTCTACGCAAAGAATTAGATTCATCTGCGCGCGCTTCGGTTTCCTAGAAAGGAAGAATTGTATGCAACCTTAATGTCGAAATGGCACATCACAGACAACTTGATCGTTCTCGAATGGATAATTCGTGTATCACTTGCTATTGGAAATGGCAGACAATAAGGTGTCAGCAGGGGGCACCAGAGCCAGTGAGAGATGCGTGCGTGCTGTAATATCACTTCGCACATACCAAAACACAGATCGCTGTCTTGGCTTCGATTCAATGCACTATACAGTGAGCAATGCCGAGGAGAGGATGTGAAATCATCAAGTGAACTAATTTTCGTACGCCTGCAATTTTTTCTAGTAATGATCGGAAAGGCCAACATTATGGAGAAAACTAGTGGGCAATGATCTGAAGTCTTCGAATCTGAAGGAATTTTCGCAATCGAAGCACTTTTCTGGAACTCACATTAATCCGCAAGCGACGCACGATTTTTTTTCCTATCTCTGTATGGTATTAGGAATTCCTTCTTGCCCACTTAATAGGTTCCTCGATGTGCCGTCAATTTCTTATTAATCACACTTCTAGCAAACCGAAGCAGACAAACAAAATATTTAATTCTGTGCTTCTACGTCATTAACAACATTGAGATCGATAATAACTTACCCAATTTAAGTATAACGGGATCGCAACGTTCGAGACATGTTCTTGCTGATTTGAACCTATTCGAATTTCCTCCGCAACCTTTATATATGAAATTCTCGCATTGTCTTGTTGTATAGTTGTAGAAATATCTCTGATAATGCCAAACATTCACATACGTCGTTCCTCTTCCACCTCTACCTACTTCGGGTTTACAAGGTTCACCAGCGTCCTTTTCTTGGTAGCATTGGGGTACTGAAAAATACGATTTACTCGATGGCATCACATGGTACCGGCTCATTGCCTAGAGAGATGATACACTATCGAGGGAGAAATATGCATTAGAGATGACTTCTGCCTTCACTCGCATTCCTTTTGAACCGTCAGAGTGGCCTAGTGAAGAAGGTGCGAGCTCGTCTCCACCGCAGACTTCGGCTCAATTCCTAGGTCGGGCGAGTGCGGTCGGGGAATCAAGGGTGTTGGTGTCTTGTATTGACTTAATAGTTGTCATTCTCTTTAGATATTCAATGCACTGCGACAGACCTTTGTTGTCTATTTTTACTATGTTATACTATTATATATTAATGCAATTTCAATACTACATTTCGGGATCCTCTGTATCTGCTGAAGACATTAGGAAATGGATTCAAGAATCGTGTGACTGTGTCGTAAACTCTCTTGAAGGCGATCTTGAGGGATTGGAAACAAAATGATTGCCTTTGAGTCTTGTTTCGAAGCCATCTTCCTTTAGCTATTGAAATGACCTTTCCAATGTTTGTATGAAGCATGAATTTCTATCAAAGGAAGTCGCAAAGATAAAGGAGACGGTTGATGAATCTAAAAGTGGTGGTATCGATGACTGTATGAGTGAACTTCAAGATATGATAATGAGAGCCAATAATTTGGTTTTTCACGGTATTCCGGAGAAGAGAGGAGGTGGCCCTGTTTATGAAAGACATCATTGGGATCAGCAAGAGGTCAAAAGTGTTTTGGAAGCGTTTGATCTTCCAGATGAAGTAAAATTCTCAAACCTGCAAAGATTGGGAAAGAGCATGTCTGGGAAAGGCAATCGGTTGCTGTATAGAGTTTTAGTGAGTGACATAAGACAGAAAACATCAAAAATTAAGAAAGCAAGATCTCTGCGTCAGTCATTTCGAAATGCATACATTCATAGTGACTTTACGCCTGTTCAACTGAAAATGCCCAAGAACTGAATTAAAGAGACGTAAAGATCAAGGTGAAGATGTTGTCATCTTTCGTGGAAGTGTTGAGAATCGCCTAGCTTTTCCAAATTCTCTGTAAGGGGTTTTAAGAGCAACGTCAACGTTCCTAACATATGTCTTTTTATCAAGTGTCAGATCTCTTTTTTCTTAAATTTGATGACTTATATGTATGTCTGGCCAACTTCAAACCGGCTGTTGTATGTATTATAGAATCTTGGCTTTCCAGAGAAATTGACGACAGTTTATTGACTAATCCACATTAAACTTGATTTCGTGTGGATCGTTTACAACGGTGAGGGAGTATGCATGTGGACAGACATTGACCGCATTTTTCACACATGTTCACCATCGTGCGAAGTGCTAATTGTAAAGCTTATTTCACAATCTCGAATCATATTTTGCTGTGCTATTTATATCCCACCAAGTCTGCACAAAGATGAGCATTGTGCTGTTAATGCTTTTCTCACTGATGAATTTGATCACATTCTATCTTGTCATCCGAACTGTAATATCATTATCACAGGTGGTTTGATGATTTTGCTGCACCATTTTTGAAACTGATCTATGTAGCATTACGATGTAAGGTTCTTGATCGGACTCGTTTTATTTCACTGTTCGATCAAATATGGATTGATGATGATCTAAATAATTTGTACTTCGATTCTGTTGATGTTGGTGCACCGACTAAAAATTCAGATCATAATACTATCTTTCTCAGGGTCCACAGCCAAACCCATGATTGCTCCGTAACCGATGTTCCAGTTTGGGATTTCATGTATTCATTTTCAGTCTGTCGATGAAATGTGTGCTTTTTTATAACACCTTGATTAGCTGTTGTCCTGTAATACCTATTGAGATGGATTCTTCCACTGATTGTGACAAGCCATGGATCACACCAATTTTGATGCTAATGATCAACAAGCGATGGCATGCTTTTCGGCAAAAAAGCTGGACTCTGTATGAGCATTATAAATGAAAGGTACGAATGATGAGCGTCAGTGGGCGGAGAAATGCAAGCAAGCAGCCAAAAACTTGTGGAATGTTGCGAAAGTCACCGGAGTAGATGGGCTTCTTGATTCTTTGATTTCTGAATTTGGAAAAGGCTTCAATATTTCCCCGATGTTACGCTGTCGCCCTTACATCAAAAGTCATGGAACTATCAAGTAACGGATGTTGAAATGTTGTAGGAATTCAATCAAAGGAGCATTTCAGGAAACAAATCGAAGACTGGTATCCGTCAAAAGAAGCAATTTTCCAACAAGATAGCGCACCTTGTCATGTCAGTAGGCGAACAATGAATCTCCTTGAAAATTCCGTAATTCAGGTGCTTCCATGGTCCCAGCTTCTCCAAACATGAACCCAATTGAGAATTTATGGGCCATCATCAAAGCAAAAATCAATGCAAGAGATGCTTTCACGAAACAGGCATTCATATTATCTTTCATTGATATTTGGCATCGTGACAGAGAAGTTCAGGAAATGTGTCAAAAACTTATATTTTCTATGCCCCGTAGAGTCACTGCGTTGTCGGACGCAAGGGGTCATCACACAAAATACGGAAGTTTTGTATGCAAGTACAATAGAGAGAGAGAGAGAGAGAATCGTTTATTGTATCACTGAATGGGAATCAAAAAGCATTACAATAGTACATGTTTATATGGAAATATGTTGTTGTTTTGTTGTATATATTCGATCTCATGGGAAAATAATTATAATGTTTTTGAAAATAAAATTTAAAGTTATTTTTTCACTCAAAATTTACAATATTCCAACATTTTGTCCCAAACTGTAATGATTATCCTTCAAATTGCTTTCAAATAATCTATGACGCAATGTTGCATTGATCTTACATGTGCATCCGTCACTCACAGCCTATCCTATTCCACTACACTTCTACGTCATTAACAACATTGAGATCGATAATAACTTACCCAATTTAAGTATAACGGGATCGCAACGTTCGAGACATGTTCTTGCTGATTTGAATCTATTCGAATTTCCTCCGCAACCTTTATATATGAAATTCTCGCATTGTCTTGTTGTATAGTTGTAGAAATATCTCTGATAATGCCAAACATTCACATACGTCGTTCCTCTTCCACCTCTACCTACTTCGGGTTTACAAGGTTCACCAGCGTCCTTTTCTTGGTAGCATTGGGTACTGAAAAATACGATTTACTCGATGGTATCACATGGTACCGGCTCATTGCCTAGAGAGATGATACACTATCGAGGGAGAAATATGCATTAGAGATGACTTCTGCCTTCACTCGCATTCCTTTTGAACCGTCAGAGTGGCCTAGTGAAGAAGGTGCGAGCTCGTCTCCACCGCAGACTTCGGCTCAATTCCTAGGTCGGGCGAGTGCGGTCGGGGAATCAAGGGTGTTGGTGTCTTGTATTGACTTAATAGTTGTCATTCTCTTTAGATATTCAATGCACTGCGACAGACCTTTGTTGTCTATTTTTACTATGTTATACTATTATATATTAATGCAATTTCAATACTACATTTCGGGATCCTCTGTATCTGCTGAAGACATTAGGAAATGGATTCAAGAATCGTGTGACTGTGTCGTAAACTCTCTTGAAGGCGATCTTGAGGGATTGGAAACAAAATGATTGCCTTTGAGTCTTGTTTCGAAGCCATCTTCCTTTAGCTATTGAAATGACCTTTCCAATGTTTGTATGAAGCATGAAATTCTATCAAAGGAAGTCGCAAAGATAAAGGAGACGGTTGATGAATCTAAAAGTGGTGGTATCGATGACTGTATGAGTGAACTTCAAGATATGATAATGAGAGCCAATAATTTGGTTTTTCACGGTATTCCGGAGAAGAGAGGAGGTGGCCCTGTTTATGAAAGACATCATTGGGATCAGCAAGAGGTCAAAAGTGTTTTGGAAGCGTTTGATCTTCCAGATGAAGTAAAATTCTCAAACCTGCAAAGATTGGGAAAGAGCATGTCTGGGAAAGGCAATCGGTTGCTGTATAGAGTTTTAGTGAGTGACATAAGACAGAAAACATCAAAAATTAAGAAAGCAAGATCTCTGCGTCAGTCATTTCGAAATGCATACATTCATAGTGACTTTACGCCTGTTCAACTGAAAATGCCCAAGAACTGAATTAAAGAGACGTAAAGATCAAGGTGAAGATGTTGTCATCTTTCGTGGAAGTGTTGAGAATCGCCTAGCTTTTCCAAATTCTCTGTAAGGGGTTTTAAGAGCAACGTCAACGTTCCTAACATATGTCTTTTTATCAAGTGTCAGATCTCTTTTTCTTAAATTTGATGACTTATATGTATGTCTGGCCAACTTCAAACCGGCTGTTGTATGTATTATAGAATCTTGGCTTTCCAGAGAAATTGACGACAGTTTATTGACTAATCCACATTAAACTTGATTTCGTGTGGATCGTTTACAACGGTGAGGGAGTATGCATGTGGACAGACATTGATCGCATTTTTCACACATGTTCACCATCGTGCGAAGTGCTAATTGTAAAGCTTATTTCACAATCGCGAATCATATTTTGCTGTGCTATTTATATCCCACCAAGTCTGCACAAAGATGAGCGTTGTGCTGTTAATGCTTTTCTCACTGATGAATTTGATCACATTCTATCTTGTCATCCGAACTGTAATATCATTATCACAGGTGGTTTGATGATTTTGCTGCACCATTTTTGAAACTGATCTATGTAGCATTACGATGTAAGGTTCTTGATCGGACTCGTTTTATTTCACTGTTCGATCAAATATGGATTGATGATGATCTAAATAATTTGTACTTCGATTCTGTTGATGTTGGTGCACCGACTAAAAATTCAGATCATAATACTATCTTTCTCAGGGTCCACAGCCAAACCCATGATTGCTCCGTAACCGATGTTCCAGTTTGGGATTTCATGTATTCATTTTCAGTCTGTCGATGAAATGTGTGCTTTTTTATAACACCTTGATTAGCTGTTGTCCTGTAATACCTATTGAGATGGATTCTTCCACTGATTGTGACAAGCCATGGATCACACCAATTTTGATGCTAATGATCAACAAGCGATGGCATGCTTTTCGGCAAAAAAGCTGGACTCTGTATGAGCATTATAAATGAAAGGTACGAATGATGAGCGTCAGTGGGCGGAGAAATGCAAGCAAGCAGCCAAAAACTTGTGGAATGTTGCGAAAGTCACCGGAGTAGATGGGCTTCTTGATTCTTTGATTTCTGAATTTGGAAAAGGCTTCAATATTTCCCCGATGTTACGCTGTCGCCCTTACATCAAAAGTCATGGAACTATCAAGTAACGGATGTTGAAATGTTGTAGGAATTCAATCAAAGGAGCATTTCAGGAAACAAATCGAAGACTGGTATCCGTCAAAAGAAGCAATTTTCCAACAAGATAGCGCACCTTGTCATGTCAGTAGGCGAACAATGAATCTCCTTGAAAATTCCGTAATTCAGGTGCTTCCATGGTCCCAGCTTCTCCAAACATGAACCCAATTGAGAATTTATGGGCCATCATCAAAGCAAAAATCAATGCAAGAGATGCTTTCACGAAACAGGCATTCATATTATCTTTCATTGATATTTGGCATCGTGACAGAGAAGTTCAGGAAATGTGTCAAAAACTTATATTTTCTATGCCCCGTAGAGTCACTGCGTTGTCGGACGCAAGGGGTCATCACACAAAATACGGAAGTTTTGTATGCAAGTACAATAGAGAGAGAGAGAGAGAATCGTTTATTGTATCACTGAATGGGAATCAAAAAGCATTACAATAGTACATGTTTATATGGAAATATGTTGTTGTTTTGTTGTATATATTCGATCTCATGGGAAAATAATTATAATGTTTTTGAAAATAAAATTTAAAGTTATTTTTTCACTCAAAATTTACAATATTCCAACATTTTGTCCCAAACTGTAATGATTATCCTTCAAATTGCTTTCAAATAATCTATGACGCAATGTTGCATTGATCTTACATGTGCATCCGTCACTCACAGCCTATCCTATTCCACTACACTTCTACGTCATTAACAACATTGAGATCGATAATAACTTACCCAATTTAAGTATAACGGGATCGCAACGTTCGAGACATGTTCTTGCTGATTTGAATCTATTCGAATTTCCTCCGCAACCTTTATATATGAAATTCTCGCATTGTCTTGTTGTATAGTTGTAGAAATATCTCTGATAATGCCAAACATTCACATACGTCGTTCCTCTTCCACCTCTACCTACTTCGGGTTTACAAGGTTCACCAGCGTCCTTTTCTTGGTAGCATTGGGGTACTGAAAAATACGATTTACTCGATGGTATCACATGGTACCGGCTCATTGCCTAGAGAGATGATACACTATCGAGGGAGAAATATGCATTAGAGATGACTTCTGCCTTCACTCGCATTCCTTTTGAACCGTCAGAGTGGCCTAGTGAAGAAGGTGCGAGCTCGTCTCCACCGCAGACTTCGGCTCAATTCCTAGGTCGGGCGAGTGCGGTCGGGGAATCAAGGGTGTTGGTGTCTTGTATTGACTTAATAGTTGTCATTCTCTTTAGATATTCAATGCACTGCGACAGACCTTTGTTGTCTATTTTTACTATGTTATACTATTATATATTAATGCAATTTCAATACTACATTTCGGGATCCTCTGTATCTGCTGAAGACATTAGGAAATGGATTCAAGAATCGTGTGACTGTGTCGTAAACTCTCTTGAAGGCGATCTTGAGGGATTGGAAACAAAATGATTGCCTTTGAGTCTTGTTTCGAAGCCATCTTCCTTTAGCTATTGAAATGACCTTTCCAATGTTTGTATGAAGCATGAAATTCTATCAAAGGAAGTCGCAAAGATAAAGGAGACGGTTGATGAATCTAAAAGTGGTGGTATCGATGACTGTATGAGTGAACTTCAAGATATGATAATGAGAGCCAATAATTTGGTTTTTCACGGTATTCCGGAGAAGAGAGGAGGTGGCCCTGTTTATGAAAGACATCATTGGGATCAGCAAGAGGTCAAAAGTGTTTTGGAAGCGTTTGATCTTCCAGATGAAGTAAAATTCTCAAACCTGCAAAGATTGGGAAAGAGCATGTCTGGGAAAGGCAATCGGTTGCTGTATAGAGTTTTAGTGAGTGACATAAGACAGAAAACATCAAAAATTAAGAAAGCAAGATCTCTGCGTCAGTCATTTCGAAATGCATACATTCATAGTGACTTTACGCCTGTTCAACTGAAAATGCCCAAGAACTGAATTAAAGAGACGTAAAGATCAAGGTGAAGATGTTGTCATCTTTCGTGGAAGTGTTGAGAATCGCCTAGCTTTTCCAAATTCTCTGTAAGGGGTTTTAAGAGCAACGTCAACGTTCCTAACATATGTCTTTTTATCAAGTGTCAGATCTCTTTTTCTTAAATTTGATGACTTATATGTATGTCTGGCCAACTTCAAACCGGCTGTTGTATGTATTATAGAATCTTGGCTTTCCAGAGAAATTGACGACAGTTTATTGACTAATCCACATTAAACTTGATTTCGTGTGGATCGTTTACAACGGTGAGGGAGTATGCATGTGGACAGACATTGATCGCATTTTTCACACATGTTCACCATCGTGCGAAGTGCTAATTGTAAAGCTTATTTCACAATCGCGAATCATATTTTGCTGTGCTATTTATATCCCACCAAGTCTGCACAAAGATGAGCGTTGTGCTGTTAATGCTTTTCTCACTGATGAATTTGATCACATTCTATCTTGTCATCCGAACTGTAATATCATTATCACAGGTGGTTTGATGATTTTGCTGCACCATTTTTGAAACTGATCTATGTAGCATTACGATGTAAGGTTCTTGATCGGACTCGTTTTATTTCACTGTTCGATCAAATATGGATTGATGATGATCTAAATAATTTGTACTTCGATTCTGTTGATGTTGGTGCACCGACTAAAAATTCAGATCATAATACTATCTTTCTCAGGGTCCACAGCCAAACCCATGATTGCTCCGTAACCGATGTTCCAGTTTGGGATTTCATGTATTCATTTTCAGTCTGTCGATGAAATGTGTGCTTTTTTATAACACCTTGATTAGCTGTTGTCCTGTAATACCTATTGAGATGGATTCTTCCACTGATTGTGACAAGCCATGGATCACACCAATTTTGATGCTAATGATCAACAAGCGATGGCATGCTTTTCGGCAAAAAAGCTGGACTCTGTATGAGCATTATAAATGAAAGGTACGAATGATGAGCGTCAGTGGGCGGAGAAATGCAAGCAAGCAGCCAAAAACTTGTGGAATGTTGCGAAAGTCACCGGAGTAGATGGGCTTCTTGATTCTTTGATTTCTGAATTTGGAAAAGGCTTCAATATTTCCCCGATGTTACGCTGTCGCCCTTACATCAAAAGTCATGGAACTATCAAGTAACGGATGTTGAAATGTTGTAGGAATTCAATCAAAGGAGCATTTCAGGAAACAAATCGAAGACTGGTATCCGTCAAAAGAAGCAATTTTCCAACAAGATAGCGCACCTTGTCATGTCAGTAGGCGAACAATGAATCTCCTTGAAAATTCCGTAATTCAGGTGCTTCCATGGTCCCAGCTTCTCCAAACATGAACCCAATTGAGAATTTATGGGCCATCATCAAAGCAAAAATCAATGCAAGAGATGCTTTCACGAAACAGGCATTCATATTATCTTTCATTGATATTTGGCATCGTGACAGAGAAGTTCAGGAAATGTGTCAAAAACTTATATTTTCTATGCCCCGTAGAGTCACTGCGTTGTCGGACGCAAGGGGTCATCACACAAAATACGGAAGTTTTGTATGCAAGTACAATAGAGAGAGAGAGAGAATCGTTTATTGTATCACTGAATGGGAATCAAAAAGCATTACAATAGTACATGTTTATATGGAAATATGTTGTTGTTTTGTTGTATATATTCGATCTCATGGGAAAATAATTATAATGTTTTTGAAAATAAAATTTAAAGTTATTTTTCACTCAAAATTTACAATATTCCAACATTTTGTCCCAAACTGTAATGATTATCCTTCAAATTGCTTTCAAATAATCTATGACGCAATGTTGCATTGATCTTACATGTGCATCCGTCACTCACAGCCTATCCTATTCCACTACACTTCTACGTCATTAACAACATTGAGATCGATAATAACTTACCCAATTTAAGTATAACGGGATCGCAACGTTCGAGACATGTTCTTGCTGATTTGAACCTATTCGAATTTCCTCCGCAACCTTTATATATGAAATTCTCGCATTGTCTTGTTGTATAGTTGTAGAAATATCTCTGATAATGCCAAACATTCACATACGTCGTTCCTCTTCCACCTCTACCTACTTCGGGTTTACAAGGTTCACCAGCGTCCTTTTCTTGGTAGCATTGGGGTACTGAAAAATACGATTTACTCGATGGTATCACATGGTACCGGCTCATTGCCTAGAGAGATGATACACTATCGAGGGAGAAATATGCATTAGAGATGACTTCTGCCTTCACTCGCATTCCTTTTGAACCGTCAGAGTGGCCTAGTGAAGAAGGTGCGAGCTCGTCTCCACCGCAGACTTCGGCTCAATTCCTAGGTCGGGCGAGTGCGGTCGGGGAATCAAGGGTGTTGGTGTCTTGTATTGACTTAATAGTTGTCATTCTCTTTAGATATTCAATGCACTGCGACAGACCTTTGTTGTCTATTTTTACTATGTTATACTATTATATATTAATGCAATTTCAATACTACATTTCGGGATCCTCTGTATCTGCTGAAGACATTAGGAAATGGATTCAAGAATCGTGTGACTGTGTCGTAAACTCTCTTGAAGGCGATCTTGAGGGATTGGAAACAAAATGATTGCCTTTGAGTCTTGTTTCGAAGCCATCTTCCTTTAGCTATTGAAATGACCTTTCCAATGTTTGTATGAAGCATGAAATTCTATCAAAGGAAGTCGCAAAGATAAAGGAGACGGTTGATGAATCTAAAAGTGGTGGTATCGATGACTGTATGAGTGAACTTCAAGATATGATAATGAGAGCCAATAATTTGGTTTTTCACGGTATTCCGGAGAAGAGAGGAGGTGGCCCTGTTTATGAAAGACATCATTGGGATCAGCAAGAGGTCAAAAGTGTTTGGAAGCGTTTGATCTTCCAGATGAAGTAAAATTCTCAAACCTGCAAAGATTGGGAAAGAGCATGTCTGGGAAAGGCAATCGGTTGCTGTATAGAGTTTTAGTGAGTGACATAAGACAGAAAACATCAAAAATTAAGAAAGCAAGATCTCTGCGTCAGTCATTTCGAAATGCATACATTCATAGTGACTTTACGCCTGTTCAACTGAAAATGCCCAAGAACTGAATTAAAGAGACGTAAAGATCAAGGTGAAGATGTTGTCATCTTTCGTGGAAGTGTTGAGAATCGCCTAGCTTTTCCAAATTCTCTGTAAGGGGTTTTAAGAGCAACGTCAACGTTCCTAACATATGTCTTTTTATCAAGTGTCAGATCTCTTTTTCTTAAATTTGATGACTTATATGTATGTCTGGCCAACTTCAAACCGGCTGTTGTATGTATTATAGAATCTTGGCTTTCCAGAGAAATTGACGACAGTTTATTGACTAATCCACATTAAACTTGATTTCGTGTGGATCGTTTACAACGGTGAGGGAGTATGCATGTGGACAGACATTGATCGCATTTTTCACACATGTTCACCATCGTGCGAAGTGCTAATTGTAAAGCTTATTTCACAATCGCGAATCATATTTTGCTGTGCTATTTATATCCCACCAAGTCTGCACAAAGATGAGCATTGTGCTGTTAATGCTTTTCTCACTGATGAATTTGATCACATTCTATCTTGTCATCCGAACTGTAATATCATTATCACAGGTGGTTTGATGATTTTGCTGCACCATTTTTGAAACTGATCTATGTAGCATTACGATGTAAGGTTCTTGATCGGACTCGTTTTATTTCACTGTTCGATCAAATATGGATTGATGATGATCTAAATAATTTGTACTTCGATTCTGTTGATGTTGGTGCACCGACTAAAAATTCAGATCATAATACTATCTTTCTCAGGGTCCACAGCCAAACCCATGATTGCTCCGTAACCGATGTTCCAGTTTGGGATTTCATGTATTCATTTTCAGTCTGTCGATGGAATGTGTGCTTTTTTATAACACCTTGATTAGCTGTTGTCCTGTAATACCTATTGAGATGGATTCTTCCACTGATTGTGACAAGCCATGGATCACACCAATTTTGATGCTAATGATCAACAAGCGATGGCATGCTTTTCGGCAAAAAAGCTGGACTCTGTATGAGCATTATAAATGAAAGGTACGAATGATGAGCGTCAGTGGGCGGAGAAATGCAAGCAAGCAGCCAAAAACTTGTGGAATGTTGCGAAAGTCACCGGAGTAGATGGGCTTCTTGATTCTTTGATTTCTGAATTTGGAAAAGGCTTCAATATTTCCCCGATGTTACGCTGTCGCCCTTACATCAAAAGTCATGGAACTATCAAGTAACGGATGTTGAAATGTTGTAGGAATTCAATCAAAGGAGCATTTCAGGAAACAAATCGAAGACTGGTATCCGTCAAAAGAAGCAATTTTCCAACAAGATAGCGCACCTTGTCATGTCAGTAGGCGAACAATGAATCTCCTTGAAAATTCCGTAATTCAGGTGCTTCCATGGTCCCAGCTTCTCCAAACATGAACCCAATTGAGAATTTATGGGCCATCATCAAAGCAAAAATCAATGCAAGAGATGCTTTCACGAAACAGGCATTCATATTATCTTTCATTGATATTTGGCATCGTGACAGAGAAGTTCAGGAAATGTGTCAAAAACTTATATTTTCTATGCCCCGTAGAGTCACTGCGTTGTCGGACGCAAGGGGTCATCACACAAAATACGGAAGTTTTGTATGCAAGTACAATAGAGAGAGAGAGAGAATCGTTTATTGTATCACTGAATGGGAATCAAAAAGCATTACAATAGTACATGTTTATATGGAAATATGTTGTTGTTTTGTTGTATATATTCGATCTCATGGGAAAATAATTATAATGTTTTTGAAAATAAAATTTAAAGTTATTTTTCACTCAAAATTTACAATATTCCAACATTTTGTCCCAAACTGTAATGATTATCCTTCAAATTGCTTTCAAATAATCTATGACGCAATGTTGCATTGATCTTACATGTGCATCCGTCACTCACAGCCTATCCTATTCCACTACACTTCTACGTCATTAACAACATTGAGATCGATAATAACTTACCCAATTTAAGTATAACGGGATCGCAACGTTCGAGACATGTTCTTGCTGATTTGAACCTATTCGAATTTCCTCCGCAACCTTTATATATGAAATTCTCGCATTGTCTTGTTGTATAGTTGTAGAAATATCTCTGATAATGCCAAACATTCACATACGTCGTTCCTCTTCCACCTCTACCTACTTCGGGTTTACAAGGTTCACCAGCGTCCTTTTCTTGGTAGCATTGGGGTACTGAAAAATACGATTTACTCGATGGTATCACATGGTACCGGCTCATTGCCTAGAGAGATGATACACTATCGAGGGAGAAATATGCATTAGAGATGACTTCTGCCTTCACTCGCATTCCTTTTGAACCGTCAGAGTGGCCTAGTGAAGAAGGTGCGAGCTCGTCTCCACCGCAGACTTCGGCTCAATTCCTAGGTCGGGCGAGTGCGGTCGGGGAATCAAGGGTGTTGGTGTCTTGTATTGACTTAATAGTTGTCATTCTCTTTAGATATTCAATGCACTGCGACAGACCTTTGTTGTCTATTTTTACTATGTTATACTATTATATATTAATGCAATTTCAATACTACATTTCGGGATCCTCTGTATCTGCTGAAGACATTAGGAAATGGATTCAAGAATCGTGTGACTGTGTCGTAAACTCTCTTGAAGGCGATCTTGAGGGATTGGAAACAAAATGATTGCCTTTGAGTCTTGTTTCGAAGCCATCTTCCTTTAGCTATTGAAATGACCTTTCCAATGTTTGTATGAAGCATGAAATTCTATCAAAGGAAGTCGCAAAGATAAAGGAGACGGTTGATGAATCTAAAAGTGGTGGTATCGATGACTGTATGAGTGAACTTCAAGATATGATAATGAGAGCCAATAATTTGGTTTTTCACGGTATTCCGGAGAAGAGAGGAGGTGGCCCTGTTTATGAAAGACATCATTGGGATCAGCAAGAGGTCAAAAGTGTTTTGGAAGCGTTTGATCTTCCAGATGAAGTAAAATTCTCAAACCTGCAAAGATTGGGAAAGAGCATGTCTGGGAAAGGCAATCGGTTGCTGTATAGAGTTTTAGTGAGTGACATAAGACAGAAAACATCAAAAATTAAGAAAGCAAGATCTCTGCGTCAGTCATTTCGAAATGCATACATTCATAGTGACTTTACGCCTGTTCAACTGAAAATGCCCAAGAACTGAATTAAAGAGACGTAAAGATCAAGGTGAAGATGTTGTCATCTTTCGTGGAAGTGTTGAGAATCGCCTAGCTTTTCCAAATTCTCTGTAAGGGGTTTTAAGAGCAACGTCAACGTTCCTAACATATGTCTTTTTATCAAGTGTCAGATCTCTTTTTCTTAAATTTGATGACTTATATGTATGTCTGGCCAACTTCAAACCGGCTGTTGTATGTATTATAGAATCTTGGCTTTCCAGAGAAATTGACGACAGTTTATTGACTAATCCACATTAAACTTGATTTCGTGTGGATCGTTTACAACGGTGAGGGAGTATGCATGTGGACAGACATTGATCGCATTTTTCACACATGTTCACCATCGTGCGAAGTGCTAATTGTAAAGCTTATTTCACAATCGCGAATCATATTTTGCTGTGCTATTTATATCCCACCAAGTCTGCACAAAGATGAGCATTGTGCTGTTAATGCTTTTCTCACTGATGAATTTGATCACATTCTATCTTGTCATCCGAACTGTAATATCATTATCACAGGTGGTTTGATGATTTTGCTGCACCATTTTTGAAACTGATCTATGTAGCATTACGATGTAAGGTTCTTGATCGGACTCGTTTTATTTCACTGTTCGATCAAATATGGATTGATGATGATCTAAATAATTTGTACTTCGATTCTGTTGATGTTGGTGCACCGACTAAAAATTCAGATCATAATACTATCTTTCTCAGGGTCCACAGCCAAACCCATGATTGCTCCGTAACCGATGTTCCAGTTTGGGATTTCATGTATTCATTTTCAGTCTGTCGATGGAATGTGTGCTTTTTTATAACACCTTGATTAGCTGTTGTCCTGTAATACCTATTGAGATGGATTCTTCCACTGATTGTGACAAGCCATGGATCACACCAATTTTGATGCTAATGATCAACAAGCGATGGCATGCTTTTCGGCAAAAAAGCTGGACTCTGTATGAGCATTATAAATGAAAGGTACGAATGATGAGCGTCAGTGGGCGGAGAAATGCAAGCAAGCAGCCAAAAACTTGTGGAATGTTGCGAAAGTCACCGGAGTAGATGGGCTTCTTGATTCTTTGATTTCTGAATTTGGAAAAGGCTTCAATATTTCCCCGATGTTACGCTGTCGCCCTTACATCAAAAGTCATGGAACTATCAAGTAACGGATGTTGAAATGTTGTAGGAATTCAATCAAAGGAGCATTTCAGGAAACAAATCGAAGACTGGTATCCGTCAAAAGAAGCAATTTTCCAACAAGATAGCGCACCTTGTCATGTCAGTAGGCGAACAATGAATCTCCTTGAAAATTCCGTAATTCAGGTGCTTCCATGGTCCCAGCTTCTCCAAACATGAACCCAATTGAGAATTTATGGGCCATCATCAAAGCAAAAATCAATGCAAGAGATGCTTTCACGAAACAGGCATTCATATTATCTTTCATTGATATTTGGCATCGTGACAGAGAAGTTCAGGAAATGTGTCAAAAACTTATATTTTCTATGCCCCGTAGAGTCACTGCGTTGTCGGACGCAAGGGGTCATCACACAAAATACGGAAGTTTTGTATGCAAGTACAATAGAGAGAGAGAGAGAATCGTTTATTGTATCACTGAATGGGAATCAAAAAGCATTACAATAGTACATGTTTATATGGAAATATGTTGTTGTTTTGTTGTATATATTCGATCTCATGGGAAAATAATTATAATGTTTTTGAAAATAAAATTTAAAGTTATTTTTTCACTCAAAATTTACAATATTCCAACATTTTGTCCCAAACTGTAATGATTATCCTTCAAATTGCTTTCAAATAATCTATGACGCAATGTTGCATTGATCTTACATGTGCATCCGTCACTCACAGCCTATCCTATTCCACTACACTTCTACGTCATTAACAACATTGAGATCGATAATAACTTACCCAATTTAAGTATAACGGGATCGCAACGTTCGAGACATGTTCTTGCTGATTTGAACCTATTCGAATTTCCTCCGCAACCTTTATATATGAAATTCTCGCATTGTCTTGTTGTATAGTTGTAGAAATATCTCTGATAATGCCAAACATTCACATACGTCGTTCCTCTTCCACCTCTACCTACTTCGG
The DNA here is from genome assembly GCA_907163375.1 of Prostheceraeus crozeri. Lineage (NCBI taxonomy): Eukaryota > Metazoa > Platyhelminthes > Polycladida > Euryleptidae > Prostheceraeus > Prostheceraeus crozeri. The sequence continues at coordinate 37,282 of CAJQUW010012067.1, read as the reverse complement.
GTTTACAAGGTTCACCAGCGTCCTTTTCTTGGTAGCATTGGGGTACTGAAAAATAACGATTTACTCGATGGTATCACATGGTACCGGCTCATTGCCTAGAGAGATGATACACTATCGAGGGAGAAATATGCATTAGAGATGACTTCTGCCTTCACTCGCATTCCTTTTGAACCGTCAGAGTGGCCTAGTGAAGAAGGTGCGAGCTCGTCTCCACCGCAGACTTCGGCTCAATTCCTAGGTCGGGCGAGTGCGGTCGGGGAATCAAGGGTGTTGGTGTCTTGTATTGACTTAATAGTTGTCATTCTCTTTAGATATTCAATGCACTGCGACAGACCTTTGTTGTCTATTTTTACTATGTTATACTATTATATATTAATGCAATTTCAATACTACATTTCGGGATCCTCTGTATCTGCTGAAGACATTAGGAAATGGATTCAAGAATCGTGTGACTGTGTCGTAAACTCTCTTGAAGGCGATCTTGAGGGATTGGAAACAAAATGATTGCCTTTGAGTCTTGTTTCGAAGCCATCTTCCTTTAGCTATTGAAATGACCTTTCCAATGTTTGTATGAAGCATGAAATTCTATCAAAGGAAGTCGCAAAGATAAAGGAGACGGTTGATGAATCTAAAAGTGGTGGTATCGATGACTGTATGAGTGAACTTCAAGATATGATAATGAGAGCCAATAATTTGGTTTTTCACGGTATTCCGGAGAAGAGAGGAGGTGGCCCTGTTTATGAAAGACATCATTGGGATCAGCAAGAGGTCAAAAGTGTTTTGGAAGCGTTTGATCTTCCAGATGAAGTAAAATTCTCAAACCTGCAAAGATTGGGAAAGAGCATGTCTGGGAAAGGCAATCGGTTGCTGTATAGAGTTTTAGTGAGTGACATAAGACAGAAAACATCAAAAATTAAGAAAGCAAGATCTCTGCGTCAGTCATTTCGAAATGCATACATTCATAGTGACTTTACGCCTGTTCAACTGAAAATGCCCAAGAACTGAATTAAAGAGACGTAAAGATCAAGGTGAAGATGTTGTCATCTTTCGTGGAAGTGTTGAGAATCGCCTAGCTTTTCCAAATTCTCTGTAAGGGGTTTTAAGAGCAACGTCAACGTTCCTAACATATGTCTTTTTATCAAGTGTCAGATCTCTTTTTCTTAAATTTGATGACTTATATGTATGTCTGGCCAACTTCAAACCGGCTGTTGTATGTATTATAGAATCTTGGCTTTCCAGAGAAATTGACGACAGTTTATTGACTAATCCACATTAAACTTGATTTCGTGTGGATCGTTTACAACGGTGAGGGAGTATGCATGTGGACAGACATTGACCGCGTTTTTCACACATGTTCACCATCGTGCGAAGTGCTAATTGTAAAGCTTATTTCACAATCGCGAATCATATTTTGCTGTGCTATTTATATCCCACCAAGTCTGCACAAAGATGAGCATTGTGCTGTTAATGCTTTTCTCACTGATGAATTTGATCACATTCTATCTTGTCATCCGAACTGTAATATCATTATCACAGGTGGTTTGATGATTTTGCTGCACCATTTTTGAAACTGATCTATGTAGCATTACGATGTAAGGTTCTTGATCGGACTCGTTTTATTTCACTGTTCGATCAAATATGGATTGATGATGATCTAAATAATTTGTACTTCGATTCTGTTGATGTTGGTGCACCGACTAAAAATTCAGATCATAATACTATCTTTCTCAGGGTCCACAGCCAAACCCATGATTGCTCCGTAACCCATGTTCCAGTTTGGGATTTCATGTATTCATTTTCAGTCTGTCGATGAAATGTGTGCTTTTTTATAACACCTTGATTAGCTGTTGTCCTGTAATACCTATTGAGATGGATTCTTCCACTGATTGTGACAAGCCATGGATCACACCAATTTTGATGCTAATGATCAACAAGCGATGGCATGCTTTTCGGCAAAAAAGCTGGACTCTGTATGAGCATTATAAATGAAAGGTACGAATGATGAGCGTCAGTGGGCGGAGAAATGCAAGCAAGCAGCCAAAAACTTGTGGAATGTTGCGAAAGTCACCGGAGTAGATGGGCTTCTTGATTCTTTGATTTCTGAATTTAGAAAAGGCTTCAATATTTCCCCGATGTTACGCTGTCGCCCTTACATCAAAAGTCATGGAACTATCAAGTAACGGATGTTGAAATGTTGTAGGAATTCAATCAAAGGAGCATTTCAGGAAACAAATCGAAGACTGGTATCCGTCAAAAGAAGCAATTTTCCAACAAGATAGCGCACCTTGTCATGTCAGTAGGCGAACAATGAATCTCCTTGAAAATTCCGTAATTCAGGTGCTTCCATGGCCCCAGCTTCTCCAAACATGAACCCAATTGAGAATTTATGGGCCATCATCAAAGCAAAAATCAATGCAAGAGATGCTTTCACGAAACAGGCATTCATATTATCTTTCATTGATATTTGGCATCGTGACAGAGAAGTTCAGGAAATGTGTCAAAAACTTATATTTTCTATGCCCCGTAGAGTCACTGCGTTGTCGGACGCAAGGGGTCATCACACAAAATACGGAAGTTTTGTATGCAAGTACAATAGAGAGAGAGAGAGAATCGTTTATTGTATCACTGAATGGGAATCAAAAAGCATTACAATAGTACATGTTTATATGGAAATATGTTGTTGTTTTGTTGTATATATTCGATCTCATGGGAAAATAATTATAATGTTTTTGAAAATAAAATTTAAAGTTATTTTTTCACTCAAAATTTACAATATTCCAACATTTTGTCCCAAACTGTAATGATTATCCTTCAAATTGCTTTCAAATAATCTATGACGCAATGTTGCATTGATCTTACATGTGCATCCGTCACTCACAGCCTATCCTATTCCACTACACTTCTACGTCATTAACAACATTGAGATCGATAATAACTTACCCAATTTAAGTATAACGGGATCGCAACGTTCGAGACATGTTCTTGCTGATTTGAACCTATTCGAATTTCCTCCGCAACCTTTATATATGAAATTCTCGCATTGTCTTGTTGTATAGTTGTAGAAATATCTCTGATAATGCCAAACATTCACATACGTCGTTCCTCTTCCACCTCTACCTACTTCGGGTTTACAAGGTTCACCAGCGTCCTTTTCTTGGTAGCATTGGGGTACTGAAAAATACGATTTACTCGATGGTATCACATGGTACCGGCTCATTGCCTAGAGAGATGATACACTATCGAGGGAGAAATATGCATTAGAGATGACTTCTGCCTTCACTCGCATTCCTTTTGAACCGTCAGAGTGGCCTAGTGAAGAAGGTGCGAGCTCGTCTCCACCGCAGACTTCGGCTCAATTCCTAGGTCGGGCGAGTGCGGTCGGGGAATCAAGGGTGTTGGTGTCTTGTATTGACTTAATAGTTGTCATTCTCTTTAGATATTCAATGCACTGCGACAGACCTTTGTTGTCTATTTTTACTATGTTATACTATTATATATTAATGCAATTTCAATACTACATTTCGGGATCCTCTGTATCTGCTGAAGACATTAGGAAATGGATTCAAGAATCGTGTGACTGTGTCGTAAACTCTCTTGAAGGCGATCTTGAGGGATTGGAAACAAAATGATTGCCTTTGAGTCTTGTTTCGAAGCCATCTTCCTTTAGCTATTGAAATGACCTTTCCAATGTTTGTATGAAGCATGAATTTCTATCAAAGGAAGTCGCAAAGATAAAGGAGACGGTTGATGAATCTAAAAGTGGTGGTATCGATGACTGTATGAGTGAACTTCAAGATATGATAATGAGAGCCAATAATTTGGTTTTTCACGGTATTCCGGAGAAGAGAGGAGGTGGCCCTGTTTATGAAAGACATCATTGGGATCAGCAAGAGGTCAAAAGTGTTTTGGAAGCGTTTGATCTTCCAGATGAAGTAAAATTCTCAAACCTGCAAAGATTGGGAAAGAGCATGTCTGGGAAAGGCAATCGGTTGCTGTATAGAGTTTTAGTGAGTGACATAAGACAGAAAACATCAAAAATTAAGAAAGCAAGATCTCTGCGTCAGTCATTTCGAAATGCATACATTCATAGTGACTTTACGCCTGTTCAACTGAAAATGCCCAAGAACTGAATTAAAGAGACGTAAAGATCAAGGTGAAGATGTTGTCATCTTTCGTGGAAGTGTTGAGAATCGCCTAGCTTTTCCAAATTCTCTGTAAGGGGTTTTAAGAGCAACGTCAACGTTCCTAACATATGTCTTTTTATCAAGTGTCAGATCTCTTTTTCTTAAATTTGATGACTTATATGTATGTCTGGCCAACTTCAAACCGGCTGTTGTATGTATTATAGAATCTTGGCTTTCCAGAGAAATTGACGACAGTTTATTGACTAATCCACATTAAACTTGATTTCGTGTGGATCGTTTACAACGGTGAGGGAGTATGCATGTGGACAGACATTGACCGCGTTTTTCACACATGTCCACCATCGCGTGCGAAGTGCTCATCGCGAATCATATTTTGCTGTGCTATTTATATCCCACCAAGTCTGCACAAAGATGAGCATTGTGCTGTTAATGCTTTTCTCACTGATGAATTTGATCACATTCTATCTTGTCATCCGAACTGTAATATCATTATCACAGGTGGTTTGATGATTTTGCTGCACCATTTTTGAAACTGATCTATGTAGCATTACGATGTAAGGTTCTTGATCGGACTCGTTTTATTTCACTGTTCGATCAAATATGGATTGATGATGATCTAAATAATTTGTACTTCGATTCTGTTGATGTTGGTGCACCGACTAAAAATTCAGATCATAATACTATCTTTCTCAGGGTCCACAGCCAAACCCATGATTGCTCCGTAACCGATGTTCCAGTTTGGGATTTCATGTATTCATTTTCAGTCTGTCGATGGAATGTGTGCTTTTTTATAACACCTTGATTAGCTGTTGTCCTGTAATACCTATTGAGATGGATTCTTCCACTGATTGTGACAAGCCATGGATCACACCAATTTTGATGCTAATGATCAACAAGCGATGGCATGCTTTTCGGCAAAAAAGCTGGACTCTGTATGAGCATTATAAATGAAAGGTACGAATGATGAGCGTCAGTGGGCGGAGAAATGCAAGCAAGCAGCCAAAAACTTGTGGAATGTTGCGAAAGTCACCGGAGTAGATGGGCTTCTTGATTCTTTGATTTCTGAATTTAGAAAAGGCTTCAATATTTCCCCGATGTTACGCTGTCGCCCTTACATCAAAAGTCATGGAACTATCAAGTAACGGATGTTGAAATGTTGTAGGAATTCAATCAAAGGAGCATTTCAGGAAACAAATCGAAGACTGGTATCCGTCAAAAGAAGCAATTTTCCAACAAGATAGCGCACCTTGTCATGTCAGTAGGCGAACAATGAATCTCCTTGAAAATTCCGTAATTCAGGTGCTTCCATGGCCCCAGCTTCTCCAAACATGAACCCAATTGAGAATTTATGGGCCATCATCAAAGCAAAAATCAATGCAAGAGATGCTTTCACGAAACAGGCATTCATATTATCTTTCATTGATATTTGGCATCGTGACAGAGAAGTTCAGGAAATGTGTCAAAAACTTATATTTTCTATGCCCCGTAGAGTCACTGCGTTGTCGGACGCAAGGGGTCATCACACAAAATACGGAAGTTTTGTATGCAAGTACAATAGAGAGAGAGAGAGAATCGTTTATTGTATCACTGAATGGGAATCAAAAAGCATTACAATAGTACATGTTTATATGGAAATATGTTGTTGTTTTGTTGTATATATTCGATCTCATGGGAAAATAATTATAATGTTTTTGAAAATAAAATTTAAAGTTATTTTTTCACTCAAAATCTACAATATTCCAACATTTTGTCCCAAACTGTAATGATTATCCTTCAAATTGCTTTCAAATAATCTATGACGCAATGTTGCATTGATCTTACATGTGCATCCGTCACTCACAGCCTATCCTATTCCACTACACTTCTACGTCATTAACAACATTGAGATCGATAATAACTTACCCAATTTAAGTATAACGGGATCGCAACGTTCGAGACATGTTCTTGCTGATTTGAACCTATTCGAATTTCCTCCGCAACCTTTATATATGAAATTCTCGCATTGTCTTGTTGTATAGTTGTAGAAATATCTCTGATAATGCCAAACATTCACATACGTCGTTCCTCTTCCACCTCTACCTACTTCGGGTTTACAAGGTTCACCAGCGTCCTTTTCTTGGTAGCATTGGGGTACTGAAAAATACGATTTACTCGATGGTATCACATGGTACCGGCTCATTGCCTAGAGAGATGATACACTATCGAGGGAGAAATATGCATTAGAGATGACTTCTGCCTTCACTCGCATTCCTTTTGAACCGTCAGAGTGGCCTAGTGAAGAAGGTGCGAGCTCGTCTCCACCGCAGACTTCGGCTCAATTCCTAGGTCGGGCGAGTGCGGTCGGGGAATCAAGGGTGTTGGTGTCTTGTATTGACTTAATAGTTGTCATTCTCTTTAGATATTCAATGCACTGCGACAGACCTTTGTTGTCTATTTTTACTATGTTATACTATTATATATTAATGCAATTTCAATACTACATTTCGGGATCCTCTGTATCTGCTGAAGACATCAGGAAATGGATTCAAGAATCGTGTGACTGTGTCGTAAACTCTCTTGAAGGCGATCTTGAGGGATTGGAAACAAAATGAGTCTCGTTTTGAAAGTATTTTCTACTATTTTTCTCAGGGTCCGCAGGGAAAGCCATGATTGCTCTGTAACCCATGTTCAAGTTTTGGATTTTAGGAAATCGCATGTTGATGATTTCATATGTTCATTTTCGGTCTGTCGATGAAATGTATGATTTTTTATAACACCTTGATTAGCTGTTGTCCTGTAATACCTATTGAGATGGTTCGGATGGTATACCCTATGCCTACTACGAATCGGCACGTCTGCCGAGCTCTAGTGAGTTCCTCTTCTTGTCAAACAAGATCAAAGAAAACCACATGTAAATCCAATGGGACGCAAATTGTAATTTTTGGCTGAAATGAAATTTTCTATGTTTTCTCTGATTAAACGAAAAGTACCAAGCCCAGAGTAATAATTTTTGACATGGAGTGTCTTCAGGTCATTTCCTATGATGTGCATGTGCTTTTATCATGCATCTAATCGGCAATGTATGTGTGAGAATGTGGTTAAATGTGGATAAAGTTGTTCAATATGTTTGTGTTTTTCGACATTAAGAGGCTCGGCAAATCTAAATGTGTTTAGCTTTATACACAGTGGTGCATGAACATGAAAGAGAATGACCTGAAGACATTCCATGCCAAAATTTATTTATGACTCTGGGCCTAATACTTCTTGTTCATTCAGAGAAAACGTAGAACATTTCATTTTAGCCAAAAACTGCAATCTGCGTCCCATTGGATTTACATATGTTTTTCTTTAATCTTGTCTGACAAGAAGAGGAACTCACTAGAACTCGGCAGACGTGCCGACTCGCAGTAGGTATAGGGTGTACATCATTCTGTGAAAGTCTCACTTTCGGCCTCGTTCCCTGCAGAAACTCGTTCTGGCTGCCGGACTACTATGGCCACACCAAAAGAACAACTGTGGGAGTAAGCCGAATCTGCTTTGAGAGCATGGTGAACGAGAAGAGAAGCAGAGAATGACCAACAAGGACGACAATGTACACGAATGGACGGGCCCGGACCTCGCAGACCTGAACGCGAATAACCGAGAACTCTGGAAACGGATCTCATCAATGCAGTGAGGAAGGATGGGATTGGAACTATGCTGTCGAAGCCAGTCTCCCGACAGAGAAATGGTTTGAAGAGTATGCTCGCGCGGGAGGAGATGAGGACATTTTGCGATTCCATCATTTTGATAGGACTCCGACTCCGACTCCGGGTGGTCAATATATGAAGCCTAGTTTTTTGAAAAATTAGCCAGTAACCTACATCATAGATCATTATAGGCTTCCCTGAACCTATTTTCAGGGATCATTGCTGCATACATTATCAATCATTTTCGATGAAAGTTGATCAAATGTCGCTTTAAGTTGGATGCATGCCACTCGTCTCCTCCTATCTTCTTGATGTGTGCTTCATACGGTTTTCTTCATTCTCTACCAGGTAGGAAAATCCCCATTCTTCTCAAAAAAATATGAGTACACTTTCGATTTTAATATGCGCTTTAGGGAAGCCATCACACACGATTAACGTGAGGGTAAGAGGATAATGTTCTCAAACAAACTAGTATTTCATTTTTGTCTCTGACGTGACCTTTGGCGCGTAGGTGTGATCGAGGCTAGGAAGGCTTGTCTTCTCTACTAAATCCCCGAGTGAAAAGGCAATCTTTTTATTCACTATCACGGGTCATTCCCTCAACCATTACAAGCTTTGCATTCACTGCTGTCTCTGTACTTTTTTTTGACGGAGAAAGTTGATATCAAGAAGGTGATAGCTACATGCACGAGAATAAATAATTTGTTTGTATTATATTTCGGGTCTAGCTATAGGCCGGAGTCCGGAGTCCTATCATTTTACAGGACTCCGACTCCAGCAATAATGATAGGACTCCGGGACTTCGACTCCGCATCCCTGGTATGTAGTGCTTCAGATTCACATCATTGACACTGATGGCCTTGAAACCAAAAACAGGAAACCCTTCCGGAGGAAAGGAAAACCAAAGAGGCCATGTAGCAGCAAAGCATTATTTGGATGATTCTTGTACTGTACTTTTCGGCTCAACGTTCTAAATATTATTTCACAGTTGATAATTCTGCTCTGAATAAATCTCAGTTATTCTCGTTGCTGTTGAACTTTCAAATAATGTGTTGACTTATCTAGTCTTCCCAGACATCTGCATCACGTTGTTAAGTTGCTTCACCTTCAATATCCCTGATTGTAACCTGCATCACATTGTTAAGTTGTTTCACCTTCAATATCCCTGATTGTAACCTGCATCACATTGTTAAGTTGTTTCACCTTCAATATCCCTGATTGTAACCTGCATCACATTGTTAAGTTGTTTCACCTTCAATATCCCTGATTGTAACCTGCTCTCATTCTGTGACAATGCTGAGAAATAAACGCCGATCGCACCCCTTCATTTCAATCAATATAGAGTTCGAGTTTTACATCCTTACGTCAGGGTTCAGGTTTAGCAAAAGGTTTTATTTCAGGAGATGTGGGCTCTATTAGCATTCATAGATATAGTAAACCATCTCATTCGAGCCATTCGTCGACTTCGCAACGCACGAATAGCTGTGTAAATTGTTTGTTAACGTTTGAGGTTATTATATCGCAATGTTTGCATTGTTTTATTGAGTCGAAGCTATTATCATTCCCTCCACAACCATGATACAGAAGCATCTGACATTCCCTTGTTTCACTGTTATAGAAATGTTTCTGGACATTCAAAACTGTGATATCAACTGTATTATCGTGAGTCACCTTCCCAGAATATGTGAAACCTTTGTCCATTGGTTGGAGCAGACATCAATTGGAAAAGCTAAGCTCATTTGATGACTTTTATCTTGGTACGCGCTTTGTTCATACAAATCCGCAGAGTTTCCGTTAAACCGGTTCTAATGCTTTCCGCTTGGACCACCCTCCGGTTTATCTCCCAATGATTTATTATTTTCTCCTTCCGTTGAACTTAATTCCTTATATGCTGCTGTAAATTTTGAATAAACAGTAGTGCATGCACTGTAAACCGTTGACTGACAATTAACAGACATTCATCCTACAAAATCTATTTTGTCGGTAATTGTTGGTTCTTGTAGGATGATTGCCACTGAACACCTACAATATCTGACAAAAAGTAACAAAATGAATGGCAATGAATTATAGCTTAAATTTTATCAAAAATGTAGGTAATTAATTATATTATGTCAAAGTAAATCATGGCTTTGCCAAACAATAATACAGATTGGCCAAAAGTCAAGCAATCACTGATCGAAAAATCAATCAATATTCAACACTTATTGTTTAGTTGATTTGCATACAAAGCATCTGTTTCGATGTCGGTGGAGAACCTACAAATTCGTCGGATATCGCAGGATATTGGAGGTGGCAATCGTCGGTTGATTTTGTCAGTAATTTTGTAGGATAATTGTCGGTCTACGGTTTACAGTGTGATTCTCATTGGCCGCCGGAACCCCTTTCCTTGGAAGCGAGAGAGGCCGGAATGCAATTTGCACTGTCGCTAGTGGACCGACATTTACATTTAATGTTTGCCATCTCCTCTCTGGCAATTAGCAAATATGGTATTTTTCCATGTATTTTATGTCACTACTTCAATATGTGTACAGTATTACATAACTATGAGTCAATAAATCAAAAATGTGATTATATAATTGGGCTGTGAGGTAAGTTACCGCGCGGTAAGTTACCCGGTAAATTACCCGATAAATTACCGGGCAATTTATTCCTATATTTATGTTTTCTCTGAAAATAATTGTTTGTAATGTTTTATGCTAAAATATAACAATTCAAAATGAACTCTGCTGAATTTTTGCTTTAATGCAAGTGTAATTTCGCATCATAAGTAATTATGGTCTCAGAGAAAATTGATTTTACGTTTTTAATGACCTGGGTTGTAAATTACCGTCTCCTATAAAATACTGTTAAATCATTATCTCAGAAAATTATCAAGATATATAAATTTCTTTTCAGTATCCTTTCCAAAGCGTGTTCCGGAAATTCTAAGGCCGATAGCGCCGGAGGTGTTTTCATACATGGAAGCTTCAATGATCCATACTCTAGGCCAATCATTTCTTTCTGATGAAGAGAAAAAATGTGTGCAATCATCGAGAATCGCCGAAAATTCTGCATTTCCGGGCAGCAATATGCAGCAAACCTTCTGGACCCCAGGTTCAGGGGTAGAACTCTAACGTAACAGCAGTTGGTTCTTGCTGAAGATCTTCGAAATTGCACAGAAAACGAAACTCTCAACGACATCTGTACCTAAGGATCTGCTTGGATATAGAACGAGATCGGGTGCTTTGTTCAATTCATCCCGCATGATTTAGAAAGTCGACTACGACACGGATCCGATTAAATGGTGGCAATGCTATGGGAATACCTGACAGCTGAATGTGGTAGCCGTCGTTCTTCTTTCGATGTCGGCCACAACTGCTGCGGTTGAGAGAGCAAATAAGGAATTCAGCCTTCAAAAAACGAAACTCAGGAACTCCTTAACTGACGAAAGAGCAAGTATTTTGACGTCTGTTTACAACCATCTAATAAAAAGTCGACTTGAAGAAGGAACCGGTCAAAAGAAGAGCAAGTGTCATCTTATTTTCAAAAAAAATGAAGACTATGGCCCGAATCATTTGCTCAAAGTTGGTGGTGCCGTGCAGGATTCCTCTGATAGTGACGATGACGAAGACCTCATGGAAATAGACGAAGTGGATGATGACCAGTTTTTGCAGTCCGAGAGGGAAACCATCCCTTTGAATATTCCTCTAGAGGTCGGGAATTTTGTGGCAGCACGAATCATCGTTGAAAGCAGGGGAAATCACGGTTTGAAGTACAAGGTATTCATTGGAAAGATAACGGCAATGTTGGAAGAAGATGATTTCACTGTGTCTTTCCTCAAAGTGAATGAATTCGGCACATACACATTTCCAGAGGGTGTCGATGTGTCAACTGTTGATCGAAAGGATCTATGTGCCATTTCAGCTGAAGAAATGGAGCGTGTTGCTCTTCGTTTATCTTTCAGTGCTCTTACTGCATGGCTACTATTGGTGGCAATCACTGATCATGTTTAGTCTTATTTTTTAGTAATTTGTCCTCCTTAAATTTTCTCAGTACCGGTACATGTAATTTCCGTAATTGTTCATAGTCAGCTTCACCGCAAAAGTTCAATTTTCTGTAATATGCACATACTCAAATTCATTATCAAGTTATTGTCATCTATTAACGAGTAGATGAAGAAAATATTGTGTGTACCTGATAAATATTTACTATATTATTCATTTACAAAATATTCTAAACATGAAATAATAGGGAAGAAAGACTTATCACCAAGCAGCAAGGTTACACACTTTCGTATATATTGGGAATCAAAACTCAAAACATAAAAATTCTTTAGCATCATCTTAAAGCGTTCTAAATTCTCTTCGTCCGATCAGTCAAATATCTGTTCCTATCATTCTTCTGTCAGTTTTAGGCCCTATCTGTTCTTCGATTAGCGTGTTCAGTGTAAACACACGGAACGAAATATAGTAAGTGGTAATAATTGATGCAATAATAATCCTAATGCAACATCTTGATATGAAGTGCGGATTGATAAGTCATGAACTTCTTGCGTAGTTTTGCACTGTGTTCGGCTTGACATGATCACAGCTTCCATTGGAGCATTAGTCCTCAATTGTTTTATATCTGCTCATGCCTTAGAAAGCATTAGTTAATATGAAATTGAATTTATCTACAATGTCGATGAAGAACTGTTTATGACATATTCGTATATCCAATCAGATTGATTCATACATGAACATTTCTTCACTTTTGAACGGTACATAATCCTGTAGCTTACATTGCAAGTAAATATACCCACCTATATTCATGAGATCCATACTAATTTTTGCTACGATTACGTTGCTAAAAAATGAATTATTTTGTTACCCAACATTTTTGTTATATACATTTTGTTAACATCTTTGTTATCGGCGCTGTCCGTGCTGATTAATCGAATTTTTTGTAGTCTTCTTGTGTTCGCATATTCGCATGTTTTGTACCATCTATCTCCAATCGTATTGATTTACTGGTATAGGCTAATCATATTTTGTATGTAATTTTTATTTTTATAAACACCGATGTATGCAAGTCCGAATAGATGAAGATTACATTTTATGTACGGTATACAATCATTTAGCGGTCTCTAAACAGTATATTCATTGAGATTATATCGAGTTTCACAACAATTTGTTTGCTGAAAGAGAAATAATTTTTACACAAAATTTTTATCTTTTTCAATTTGCAGCAGTATATTAAAAGCATGTTTTTATCAAAATAAGTCTTTTATTCATAAGTCAATTTTGGTGAAAGTCCTAGGCCCTGTAGCCCTGTTGTCTACATATAGCTGTTATATTAAGAAATTAAGACACGCGAATAAGAGAACAGGTTTACAATGGACTTAATAAAATAATGAAATAGGCCTAGAATCGAATTTATTCCAACTTCCAACCTCAAGACCAAATTACACTATATCTATGGCTATTGGCTGCAAAAAGCAATTGCAAAATTGGGCCAACTAACCTCAGGGGACGAAGTTGACAAATAAAGACTCAAGTGGGGCGTTATGATTCTAGGTAGTCTTACAGTGTCAAATAGTTTTCTAATAATACATACTTGAATTGCTTGAGTGAGCCGGGCGCGCTGCTGCTATATTTGTCATAAATTACCGTAACTTACCGCATAAATTACGGTAATTTTCGGTAGGTTATCGCCTTGGGAATGTTACGGTAATTTATACAGCCCTATTATAAAATAGGCACCAAATAGAGGACTTCAAATTCAAATATTATGTAAAAGCTACTTTTTAATGTTTTAATAGCAATAGTATTAATTAGATGTTGCATAATTTTAAAAAATGGGCATCATCTGGTCGCCTTGTTCTTCATTATCATTTTCAAAATTTCGTAAAATTGTAGAATTAGTAGAAAAATTCTATAACATTATTTAGCCTTCACATAATGTCCTTTATATTAATTTACAACAATTAAGATCACTTCCTCATCAAAAATTGCAAAATATCAAACATTACAAAAATCAACATTTTTGATGACACATTTCTCCTAATGTCGTGAAAATTCGCATTTGTCTCCCAATTTCTGCTTGTCTGATAGCATTCATTTGTTAATCGTTAGGTTTATCAGTCTGAATATGAGATAATCAATTATCAAGCACATGTAGTTGTTTCAAATTGGTAACTCTCCTGAAACTCCACCAATGATCCTTAGCAATGCAGTTTGAAATATTGAGTAAAACATATCTCTTAATTTTTGTAATATTGCATGTTATTTATTGGTCATATTTTTTATAACATCTGTCAATCATAATTCTTAACTACTGTATATTCAATGCATATTATTGACATTATTGATATATTGATCATTTTTTTAAAAAAAATTGTGAACTCACTCTCAGCAGCTACATTGGATAGAATTCCAACGATGGCTATCACGCAAATCATTTTAGAAAATGTTGTGCACTGTCTGTGAATGAGTGAGATTTGGGATCTTGAATATATTACATTCTTCTTTTATCAATCTCATTTAAGTCATTCACTATAATCACACGATAGTCAAGTTGATTGGTTGCTACCATACAAAATTCGCTTTCCATGATCAATCATAATTGAATGAAGCTATCGATGACATTACAAAGAATGATCCCCAATCAAATGACTGAATTATGTCATTGAGATGTAACTACAGGTATTTGTACTATTTGATTGCGAAAACTGCCTCTTGGACATGATAACGCTGCGTTGTTGCTTTTGTAATTAGGTACCCAAATGTCTTGTGTAATAAAATCGTATGTAGCCGACGCTTCATGATAGCTCGTTAATGTTCTGAAAGGTTTGCGCCCTTCCAACAAGGTGGCGCTGATATCATCAATATATTGCTTCACAACATGGACAGTGTGGCAGGGAGATCCGTCTTTCGCAGCAACCCGTTGTTTCCCGGAAACCAGCACTCACGAAATGCGGAAACATCCTTCTCTGAAGCACCTGCAAGGATGAAACCGTGAGTGTTCCGAGTGCATAGAGCACTCACAAACATGAAGCCTACCAGTTTCCTCGTAAGAAAACAGGCCTACAGCATGGGTGTTTGACGGGCTAAAACACAGAAGCAAGTGATCCTCAGACGTGACTGTCAGATTCGCTGACGATTAGCCTGCTGACACTCAAGGCTCGGCTGAATGCCACATTTCACCAGTCGTCGACGCTCCAATTGACATGGAGAGAGGTAAAAGTAAGCCTATTAGAGCTTCATGCATGGGGTCAGCTACGACACTTTCTTTGGCCGCTATCCTTTTCATACATCTAGTGGCGTAGATTTTCATCATGTTCTACAACGTCATCTTCGGTTTGCTGGATAAGAATGTCCAGAAGTCATATTCCATTGAACATGCAGTGGCGACGACTTTGTAACATTACAACGAGTAGCAATTACACGCTGAGAAAACTCTTCGCGCGATAAAACTTCCATCGAGCTACTTATGCTTGCGTTCGATCAGTTTTTACTCATGAATAAGATTTAGATTTTCCACGTTGAGCATTCGCATAAATTGAATTGATAGATATCTATGGTATATCAATGGCACAGATAACTGGTCTCTATGATGCAAAGCAAATCAAGGATCGATTTGATAATGAATATCAATACAAGCAAAAGCAACTTGTAGGTGAGGAACAGTGAACCAAGCGCACTCGAAAAAAGAAGGACATCTTGGTAATGGTAAGTAAATCCGAAAATCGTTTCTACCATAAATGCAGACATCACCACCTTTACGTCCGTCTATTCCATCACATTTAACAGGTAGAGAGATAATCGGGGATCAAAATGTAATCGTCGTGGATAAAGTCATTCAGCCAGGTTTCACAGTGGGCAATTATTCCTGGTTTTGCTGACGAGGCAAATATATTTATTTCGTCGATTTTTAGGCGCAGCGACTTCACATTGCTGAGGAAGAATGAGGGCAAATCGTTAAGATATTGGCTCAAAAGTTTTATGGAAAATTTTGTCCAATTTCCTGTCTGCATACGACACGATTTCGGTAAATCATCACATCTACGTCATTATTTTTCCTTTGCTTTAACTCTTCTCGCAGCAGCTTCTGTTGACTTTGATGCATTCTGGTCAGGTCAGGATTAATGAAGACACATGAAGACACGACCGAACTTGGACTTTCTTAGAAATTCACCGCGTCTCAGTATTTGCTTCTATATTGCTACATGTAACTTTCAGCAAACGTGGCTTATCCTCTTGAATTCTTCCAATTCTCGCTACTGTGTATTCCTCATTATCATGAATCTCAAGCTCCTCGACGATTTCGGAGAAGACTAGTTGATCGTATTCTTTCCTTTCTGATAGCAATCCTTCTGTCTTTTCCGGGACCCTTGAAACAATTAGATTGCACGTTTTGTTGGCTCTCTTTTCAATTTCTTCAATGACGTGGTCGATCGCGTAGGAGCTGTGTTGTTGCATCATATCATTCAAGGACAAACTCTCCTGCTCATGTCTTTCTGAAATGTTTTTTGTTCATAGAGTTGATTTCTAGCATACAAACCTGATCCGTAACTGATTTTATGGATTGGTGTACTTGGAGGATTTCGGACGTCAGTTCCTGTCTTAGGTTTGACATATGTAGCTGAATGTCACCTAACGACACAGTCCCGTTAGTGGCTGAATTTGATCTTGTTGTCCTCTGTGATGGAGATTGCTTTCTTGAATTCATTTCATTAGTTGATACAAGTAAACGAGATAAAACAGAATACCCAAAATATGAAGTATTCAGTTAGTGTCGCTCTCGGGGCTAGAACCGGATGCCGTAGACTCGTGGTCGACGAAATTTTGTTCACAACACTGCAACTTCAACGAACAACCGCTGGTGTTAGAAAGCACTTGATCCAGGAGTTTGATAGCTAGGTCGTGTGACGTTGACGATCTCTCGATTAAACGATCGAAGCGAAAGTTCAAGCCAACACTCATAAGGGCGAACGTGACCAACAATAAATTCCCAATAACTTGGTAGAATCGATGTTCGGAAGTAAGCCAATAAGATGAGCAAATTAACGATGACGAATGGAGCACGTTGATGTAAAAATTCACTATATGCGATGGCAATACACAGAATAAATCCGATTGATAGAATACAATGGTCAGAGAATGCACAGACGACGACCGCACGCTACAACGCTACGTGTAAGATATGTCTGCATTGACTCCTCAAGTCATAATTTTAATTACTTTAAAACTCAAAATACAAAGTAATCAATGTTAAGCACTTTTGTTCCTTTTTATAGTCATCTGCAAGCTTTATGCATCGTCAAAGATTGTAGGCTATCGTTCATCAGCTGTATTGAAGCGGTCACTAATGAAACAAAATCTTCACAATTGATATAGCTTACTTATATTTGAGCTGTATTCCCCTTTCACAGATCAATCCAACCAGTCCGTGCTTCATATTGCAATTAACTTCGTTGATATTTGTCCATTTCAAAAATGAAATATTAGGGAATCCATAGCAAGAATTCGGTGAAAGTCAAAAATCAGTCAAAATTGGTGAAATAGATATATAAAATTAGTTTAAATGATCATTAATAACTTTTTAATTCCAATTTTAATTTTATTAAAAATTTTATTAGCTTAAATTGGTGAATATATATAGGACGAAGATGAGTGAGTTAGAGGTCTAAATAAAACATTATTAGAAAATTTTCACGCTAAATCGATACATACCTGTTTTGATGGTTTTCCAGTCACTCATCACTCCCATTAATATATTTTTGGAGATTTGAGCAATTTTACTTTAATCAACGTCGAAACGTGACCAAACGGTACCTGTTGACGACTGGCCATTGTTCTGTTGGTTTTAATTCTTTTCGTAACTATTTTGTTATCTTTTTGTGATTAGGGGACTGCACAAATGTTCAGACGCTGACCTCCAAAGGATTACTGATTACTAGTGTCTATTTATATCTAAGTTCCTATTAAATCGAACCTGAAAAAAACTTTGACGCAGGCGATCACTGGTTAAGTGGCCTTGTGCGATCTTCTGCACTTAAGGGTAAAGTTCAGCTCGTGTAGCGCAATGCCATGGACCCCCGCGATGGTCCTTCCGGCGCGCCTTAGATCCTATAAAGCCTTAGTGCTTGACATTTGAAGAGGATCATGTGTCTGATGGACCAATAGGAAGTCCAGCCCCACCTACGAAGCGCCAAGTGAGTCAGTGAACGTCTTCTTCAAACAGCTGGAGATGCAGTTCCTCTCCTGAACGCCTGTGCAGCAACCGCTGCTCTTCCGGTGCATAGAGGTTTAACCGTGATTCGGACCAGAGAATACGCCTGAAATGGTCGATCGACCATTTCTTATGCTCTCTAGTCCGATTCATTCTCGTTTTCTTCACATTCTTAGTGATCAGTGGCTTTGATCTTGACTTGTGGCTGTTGTAGGCCTACCCCATGCCGAGGAGCATGAGTCATAACCTCCTTCCACCATGAAAACCCCAGATACTCCATGGAGAACATTGGTCGATGACCATCATCGCTTGCAGCTCTGTAGAAGCCCGCCGACGACTCTCTAGGTCATCATTCTTAAGTCTTTGATCACTCATCACCTTTCAAATTCAAAATTATATTTTTCAACGGCATGCTACATGCATGTTTTGAGGAGCTGGGACCTTTGGATAACATTCCATTTCTTTGATGGGTAAAGAATCTGGACAAATCTCAAAATATCAGTTGAAAAATGGGCATGGGCAAGCCTTTATGCCACCTGTGTATGTCCCGTGAATTTCAGGTGAATTCGCTTATCTCGGAATTATATTTCAGAAATTATTGAAGAAGCCCATTTTCTCTCCCGGGGTTCGAAGCACTAATGTTCCGGGCTAAAATGCTAATGCGCTAGGCGTATTATACATGGACTTTCACATCTCGACAAGCAGTCCAGGTGAAAAGGCAGAGATCAATCGTCCTCCGCATAGAGATCTCCATAGCGTCTCCCCCCCCAACAGAGTCAGGTAGCGTCAAAATTTAGTGCAGCAATTTCCTGTTCTAATCACGGTTGGCCGGTAAAAACCACTATGGTTTTTACCACCCGGTAAAAAACGATAGAAACCTAGTGAAGACTACTTGTTTATCATCTTCTTCATGGGAAAAACTGGCTGAAGATCTTTTTCCGATTTCATTGCCCTTGTACAGTACATGCAGGAAATTGACATTCCTGACATCGATGATTACGTCGTTTTTTTGCAAAAGTGCACGGACATTTTATTTGTTTTAAGATCAGCTAATTCGATCAAGATTAAGCCTGTACTTTGAGAATGCACGCCTTATCAATAATTTATTCCAAATAAGCGCATGCCCTAGGAATAAGAACAAACTATTTTTAAAATGTTCATATATATGCATTCTCTCTTGCATGCACGATTTTGTGATCGTATAAAGCTAATTCAATATAAAAAGCAACAAGTATTCATGCTAGTTAGGAAGTGCATAGCTTTATATAAGAACTTTTACAAGTGAAGAGGTTTAGCCGAAAATGGTAATGCAAAGGGAATTCAATTCCAAATGTTTCGAATTGAATTCAAAATATGAAAATTTGTTCCACACACTTCATTCGATATAATCATACAGATTGTTTCATAAAAAATGGATCACCCTTAAACATCGCCTTAACTTCAACTTTGTCTAACTCCGCCAAACTTGAACGAATTTCTCTGAAATTTGGAAGATATGTCAGTTGTGCTTACTAATATCATTGTTGGAAATTTCAAGCATGAATATTGAGTTGTATTCCCGTTATAGATAAAAAAGTAGTAGATAATTTGATCTTCATTTAGCAATGTTACACAAAATCATACCTCACTCTTATAAAATTACATTTGTTTATTATATCCTTCAGCTTATTGGAGTCTATAGCTGTTGAATCCACAAGATCACAACATGTCCTTGAGTTCATCTGAACGAGTCACAGCATAGCTTAGGGCACTTATATTATTATGACATCGTTGCGGATGCTTAAGTTTAGTTCTGTCCTCAAACGCCTTCAGTCATGACAGGATGTGCCATCATGCATACTTCGGATTTTGTTTCCCTACACTCACTGTCCCTGAAAGTCACATTTCATTACATTTTCATTGAATTTGATTCAACGATATCAAGCACCAGATAATCCATTATGATGAGCACGTTGTTTCTAAATCTGCGCTCGACCCATCTACTGTATATGATGTTATTCAGTTCAACATGCATGGATTTAGTGGTGTTCATCAGCTGAGTCTTAAATCTCCCGCAGCAATGAAATATAAATATTGCGGAGGCATTGCATTTACAACAGGTTGTGACACTTCTGTTAATAAGCTTATTCCATGCTCTCAATGCTGACCTCTCATTTCATTCTCCGCAACACTGCATTCAACGTAGCAAAGTGCGTCAAGGTAACAAAGTTAAAAATAGCAAGCTAATGACTAGTTAATTTTCAATAGGTACAAAATATGATTTAAAAGAAAATTTTTATATCCTAGAATGTCTAAAAATTTTAAAAATACTTACTAGAAGGACAAGCAACGCTTCTCCTCTCCTCATGTGTAATGAATTGGCGAGTAAAACGCACTGTTCAAAATTATGTCTATCACTTATATATTGAAAAGATCCTATTTAACAGTCTGCCCATTCAGATGATAAGAGGACAAGTCTGTTTCCAATCAAAATACCAGATCTAGCTAACACAGCGGGATTACGATATTTAAAATCTACCAGGTGTGTAAGAGAATTAATATTAGTTCCTTAAGCTAAAACGTGAAATAAAATTCTACAAAATATGCATACAAATTGTTTGACTATTTTTAATGAGGTCATCAACAGGAACTTGGTCAGGACGATCGCGTTTCAACCGCTTAATCCTGGACGCTCAAACCCGACCAAGCGCGGTCCTGTACATTTAAGATGCACAGCCTCAAAAATTAAATTTGTAATAGAGAAAGATTAGCATCTATCAAAAAAAAAAAAATAGAGTCACTATTGACTGAAATGTACCTCAGGCATTTGAAAGAAGGACAGAGTCCAGCCAGTATCAAGCAGCATGGTAGACAGCATGTCGTCTTTATGCCCATGGAGCATTCTGGGTACAAGGAAGAGAAGACTTTTAGCTTCAATGCGTTGTGAAGATATCTGGGAAAATAATTAATTACTGTAAATTCGAGAATGTCAAGGAATGATCAACCGCGGGAAATACTGGAAGATGGTGAATAAATAATTAGAAATCTTCAGAGCAGACTTATACATGTTTATTTGATGACCAATTTACCGTAATTTTTGCAACTTCGAAAAAATAGAGATGTATTAAAGCGCGAAATATCAATATTTCGACAAATCAAAAAGTAACCCTGTCACATTTCTTCACAAACTTGCTATTAACTATTCAAATACCTTTGTTGTTCAACATGTTTTTACATAGCATGAAGAACTGCGAGCTCAGACAAAATAGTATTCAAAATTCATTCTGCATCTAATGGTTCTTGAAGTTAACTAATTTGCAGCAATTTGTAACGACTGTCAAATGCTTCAATGCTTGACTGAGAAACAAAATCTTCCAACAGTTGTGACCACTGATTGAAAGATTGTTCACTACTGTTAGAATTTTTTTATTTTCCTCATCAAAGTATCTATGAACTCACAATCGGCAGCAAAGTTCGTGCTCTTCCATCAAATACTAATGTGAGGATGTGGATAGCTGTTCTCATTTTTATAGTGCCTGAACAAGAGAGTACAGACCTTTACTTTAGCGAGTGAAGTCTATGCGCCCTAACGACAGTTGCTATGACTACATGAGTCAGCTCTATCCAAGCGTTGATCGACTATAGAATTTCGATAATCACACGATTCTAACTGTCCTTGAAGTTGTGTTATAAATAATTCCATTTATGAGATAATAAAGCCGCAACACAGGGTGATTATAACAAAATTTAATGCATCAGAATACTATCTTTCGGATATGTCACACATTGAGAAAAAACAAAGACAACTTCATCTAATAATTGATTGACTATAGATGAGACAGGTTGAGAGATGAGTTGAAAGACCGGACACAGAAAGGCGACGACGTAGTGTTATATGAAGGAACAGTAATGCCTCGAACAGATATGAGAAATTTTACACTCGGATTTTATGATTGATATGTATCCGTCTATTCTTATGTTCAATGCCACATCAAGAACTTGAAAGTTTGATGATTTATGTGCTACAGTTGGCCATTTCAAACCTGACATAAAGTAAAGACTTCAGTAGTGATTTGTTTGCAATTCCGCATTACAAATTATTCCGTTCGGACAGAGTGAATTGTCGAGGTGGCGTTGTTTATATTTGGGTGCATGAGCGATTTAGACCATCTAGATCTGCTATCTCGGATAACTCTTATTCCTGTATTGAGTGTATATTGATTTATACGTTGTTCGTCGACACTTGATATGTTGCAATGTCTACGTACCACCTGATCTATGCAAGCATGAACATGTAGAAATGTCAGACTTTCTGACTGGTATTTTCGATGACAAGCTGAATGTAGTTGCCAATGCAAACCTGAGTGTGGGAGGGGACTTTAATGACTTCATGGCTTCATTTCTCTCCGAGCAATTTAATGCAACTAAAGTTAATTCGCCAACCCGTCTGAATTCTGTGTTTGACAAAACTTGGATAGACGAGGTTTTCTGCCAATTTTAGGAAGATTCTGTCGTCATAGGACTTCCTATCAAGACCTCCAACCACAATACCACTTTCCTGTGTCCATTAAAAGTGTCTTTATGCAATGGACTTTGATTATCTTGATGATTATAAGACTATTGGCGAAATGGTTAATGCATTTTACAATCAACTTAATTTCTATGCATCGGCTGTTCCGTGTGAGTTTGGTAAGTTCTCTGGTCGTGAGAAACCATGGATAACACCTGTTCTCAAATTGCTAAATAGCATTTAGAAATAAGGTCTGGCAGCCAACCACTACAAGTCAAAAATTAAAAATGAGTTCTGAAAGCAAAGTACATGTGGGCTAAAAAGCAACGTCAATCAACGAAGGGGCTTTGGAACGTTATTAATGAAATTAAAGGGAAGCGCACCAAAACTCCATTTCATTCCTTGGTTACACACTACTCTACGGCTGACAACCTTGCAGACGCATGGCCCTATAGAAGAATTCATCAATAACTTCAACTTTGATGATGATGTTTGACTCCTTCCTTTCAACAGCGTGGATTGGAATCCCGTCATCTCTAGTCAAGATGTTTACCATAAATTGATTAAGCTAAACCCAAAGATTTATTAAGCAAAACCCAACTCAAGCCAGTGGACATGACATGATTCCGACAAAATTGTTAATTGCTGATGCTACAACGATGCTTATCGATTTGCTTACTTTTGCTGATCGATGATTGCCAATAACGTGCAGGTTAAAATGCTATATACTTTTCATAGACGCTTGAGAGAAAATAGGTCATAGATAAGGATTGTCGCAGGTGTATAGACAACATCAGATATATGAACTGTCGCAGGTGTATAGAGAACATCAGAGATAAGAATTGTTGATGGTATAGAGAACATTCAGTTTTGTTGACATTTTCTTTTGAAGGTGTGTTCGGTTGGCTCCGTTATCAACTTGCGATCCAAATGAGTAATATATTTCGAGATTTGGACGTCTTCGAATGGTCAGATCTTTTATGGAATGTTTCCTTTTATAGCAAGTATTGGTTTAGTTCGTATCTTATGATCTGTGTAATTAGAGACAGGATATTTCCAGAGAAGATAATAGATCGAAAAGTGTTTATGCACTTTAGTACGATTGAATTCGAAGGAGTTTATACATGGATTCTCTCAATTGTTCTTATGTTTATCAGAACTTCAGATGCAAAGCCGTGGTATCAAATATTGCATTTGTTGTGGATTCTACTCCTACTTGGTGTCAGTGTATATCACACATACCAATGGAAAGAAGAGAGCTCTTCTTTCTTTGACCGATGGATGATGCGCTTGATTACTCAGAATGAAATGGGCATGTTCTTTTTTATGGTTTTTGCTACGTTGATTAACAATATTGTCGGTATATTAGCGGCTTATTTTCCGCTCGATTGCGAAAAGTTAGTATACAACTTGATCGCTGCAATAACGCTTGTCTGCATTAGCTATGAGACTATATTAACCAGGGAGAAAACAAGATACACAGTGCTCCCGCATTTATCTTTACTGGTCATCTTATATTACGCAACTTTGACCGATTGGAGATTCGGCATTTATTTTGGTATCTGTGTGTTTCTATTATGTCATAAATTTTCAATGGTTGCATATCAGCTTTTTCAAAGGCAGAATTCAGAGACAGTGATTGATATAAACTTTAAAATTGATCAGAAAATTGACAAGTACTTGAAAGTCAATCATTTGGAAAATATCAGCCAATTTTCAATATGACACACCCAATTCTGTGTAATGCGACGGGGATCTACTACAGAAGTATCTGAATTTGTCTATATTTTGACAATGACTCATAAGTTTGGTGACCTCGTACACAGACCGAATTTCTAATTTTGATGGTCTTTATTGATGGAAAGAATTCTACTGTTCAACTTTTTGCCAGCATTTTCAATGACCGGAATCAGCCAGACATAAATCTCTTTCTTGAATATCTGTAGAGAATGACAACTATTAAGTCAATACAAGACACCAACACCCTTGATTCCCCGACCGCACTCGATGATATGCTGAATGACGTGCTGATATGCTGTCTTGCTACAACATGAATGATGGTAGCGTTCTGTCGACAATAATAGGACAAAGAGCTGTCGATATCACTTGGAGATGACTTCTGCCTTCACTCGCATTCCTTTTGAACCGTCAGCGTGGACTAGTGAAGAAGGTGCGAGCTTCGGTTCGATTCCTAGGTCGGGCGAGTGCGGTCGGGGAATCAAGGGTGTTGGTGTCTTTCATTCTCTTTAGATATTCAATGTACTACGACAGACCTTTGTTGTCAATCTTTTTCTTTCAATTGACTGATCTCCGCATTGTTGTCGCTGAATATTCTCTTCTCTTCAACATTCTCTTCAGAGTAAATCCATTTTCACTGAGCATGTCAGTCAACCCTATCGGGACCGAGCGATTTTTAACGTTTTAGGACCGGGGCCCCTCAAATGACTTTCCATGTTCCGATGGAAAAAACTTATTTTGAAAACAGAGTTATTATTTATTTCGAGCGTCCTCTTTCGAATGGTGGTACCTATTTTGGATGATTCTAAGACTTTCATACCAAAAATTTTAAATTTGAATTTTCAGATTTTTTCAGTTTTTGTGAATCTATGTATATTTTTTGACCCTTCAAAAATTATTCATTGCAACTTAAGTACTTCTGCAAACTTTTACTCGAGCATACGAGTCGTCATCTTTGTTACACTTTCGTCCACTTTTCGTCACCATGATATTTGGTGTTGCTAAAAAATATCACGACTAATCACTACAGTTACATATGCACATGCAAACTACAGATGTACATGTACATGTGCAATCTAAGCCTACATGTATTATTTTGATTTAGCTCAAAGATATCAAGTCAACTCATGTCCGGAATAGTATACAGATGACATGATGAATATGATACAGAAACATATCAATAATCAATGTTACTCAAAATGAAAGCCATCAATTTTCTAAAAAGGACTTTTAAAAATGACCTTACAGTATATGACCCTACAATTTTGCCCACATTTTTACTGTAAATTCAACAAACATAAAAACCAAAAGTCACAAAAAATTAAACTTCTATCTGACTTATTTTAGGAGATATAAAGAGAAGTTGATAGCCTTCTGGTCCTGATGGGGTTAAATATCATGCAAACTGCATTTTGGCAAATTTTGTACGCTTGATAAAAGAGCGAGCGCATCGCAGATCTGTAACTTAAAGGCACTTGCGCTGAGGCATATAAATGTACATATGTATTCGTTTCCTTGTTATGAAGGTCAATGTCAAAAGACGAGTTGATGTGATCTTAGTGTCAAGGAAAACTATAAAGTGCTGTTTGGTGTGCTCCAAAGTGACTTTGATGTTCTCAATTTCCTTGATCATAGAGTAAGTATGTAAGATAGAGTGGTAACTCAACATTTATTAAATCCCCAATGTGTATACACTTTCGATTCTATTAAATGAACTCGAAGGAGATACAGGTGGTATTGTCACCAACTGTGAGATATGCAAATTTTTGCAGTTTTGAAGAAATTACAACGGAATTGACTGATCATGACAGCATCAAACAGAAAGAATGATGGTATTTCACAGATTCTCAGTGTCATGACAGCCTTGGAGATTTAATGTTTGTTAAATTAAAAACTCGATATGTTTCTATTACCTTCATCCTCAACCTCAAGAGTATTTTCTTAAGCGTGATCATATCACAGGCAACCTGCCACTGGCAGAGCAAAATAACAATCAATGACAATGACTTCATTTAACTTTGAAAGATGTAAATGGGTCCACATCAGCATTCAGTTTCTAGAAGTGAAACATTAATTTAGTGAATCATAAATTCATGACGATGAAAATTGAAATAAAACTTGAAATTTCAGCCAAGAAAGCAGGAATAATATCGTGACCTTTTCATGAAGACTTCCATTATAATACGGAGCATGAAATTCCCTTGATAATCAGCTTGATTTCCGGTTAGTTAGGATGCTTATCAGCAAATATTCATTCCTTTTGATATCCAACTTGTTTCATATTACTTATACAGGAGCGTCATCTCGGTCGTGTATAAATTTGCAAATTTAGACTTTTTTAAAAATGCTCAAATAACTTTTGGACCACGGGAACGCAATCTCCGCAAAACCTGAATTTTTTGGTATAAAAATTTTCATTGTATACAGATACTTTTTTGAGTCGACACTACCTATATATCTCCAATGTATATATACTTTCGATTTCATAAAATGAACTTGACACGAAACACAGCAGCACATGTGAGATATGCGAATTTTTGCACTTTTGGAGAAATGTACACGAATTTGACTTATTATGACAGCAATACAGAAGAAAGAAAGGTAATTTACAAATACTCCATATCATGACAACCTTGAAATGATTTATTGTATTAGCAATTCGATGGCTTACCATTGCTTTTAAGCTCATGCCATACTATACTTAGATTTTCTTAATCAGAAATCAGACGTTGATTAGCCATTGAGGCAAAACATTGCAATGATAATCAAGATGATGATAAAATGAATAATGATAAAATGGTAAACATAATGGTTTTGATGAAGCGGTCGCTCGAACTTTAGCGGAGAGGAGACTTTCACGGTATATTCTGAAATTTAACTGAATAACACAAATTTTTTGCTCTGATTCATGAAAGTATCATTGACTTGGATGCAACTGATACAAGCAGAGTCAAATTCAGTACGACAATTACATTTATTATGAATAATAGATTATGCAAACACCATGACATTTCACAAGACAGGGAAACCCATCTTCAAACATTATATATAAGTCAAGTTATCGATCTGACATATACTGGCTTTTATTTATCAATTTAATCGCTCAGTCACACTCAATCAGAACTATCATTTTTTAGTTAGTAGACGAGTCATGTCTGAAGGTCCGGAGAGCACGTAATCAATTTATCAAATATTATCACAGTAGGTACGTTCATATACAAGATTGATATCAAAGGCATAACACTATTTATTATGATATGAATAATATCATTGATACTCAACTGTAATCAGAGCGAAAATTATAGGATGGTGAAAAATTACAAAGCGCTCCGGACCTTCCGACTCGTTGCGGCAGTTCGTATATGGAGTGATTTGTCTATTTCGTGATGGAACTGCTTGTATCCGTGATTACTATTCATAGCAGTCACAATCAAATGATTATAATCAATCGAAAAGCTTATTCAACTATTATTGATCAATCACTTGTTTTTATCGCCGAACAATTCGTTTTCTATTGGTAATTCCAACAGCGATGGTCAATTCGCTGTAGAGATCTAGGCTTCATATTCATAATCGCATCGGTCTTATTATTGTCTTTCGACGTAGATATTCAGCAAACATTTGAATGCAACCTATACAATTATCCACAAATTAGACAGGTCGTCTCTTCTTCTGTTTGACTAGAAAGGAAACATTGGAACATGTAACGTTAATGAAATGACACAATCTGCTGACATAATACCATAGCAATCGCACAATGAGCAGCCAGTTCAACATTAAAAGACCGGACATTAGCGAACATTAGCGATCGGAGCATTTTGAAGGAATCCACAACAATCCGCAACCGACGCACGACTATTTCTCCTATCTCTGCAAGGTATTAAAATATTTTTTTGTATTTTTTACCCACTTAATAATAAGTTCCTGCATGTGCCATTGTTTTGATTCAATTTGTACTTCTAGCAAAGTGATACAGTTAAACAATCTAATTCCGTGCAATTATCAATTGACAGCTAATTTGTAATGAAAACGATGTCAACGCGATCTGTAGATGTCTAGCTGACTGTGCAATCAATAGAGTTAACGAATACATATTTCTATGCACACAATAGAGTGCGTTATTACATCTTAGTTATCTTTGAAGACAACGGCTTCACCAATTGTGCTTGGTCGAGTATATCTAAAGCATTTGGTTATGATTCGATCGCTCAATCAACTGGCATGGCATTATCATGAAAAGACAACGTCGACCAATTTCAGTTATCTATGCTTAACGCCTTCCACTCCATGGTACGCTAAGCGTGACCAGACGTATTACCAAATTTGTAAAGAATTGATGATGTATTAATTATTGCATATTTGATGTCATAAGTTTGATATTATTACTTTGTCATGGTATATCGTTAAGATATGAGTCAAAATATCAATTCAGTAATGATTATAATGAATATGATTAAAATATTCTCCTGTAATTTTCATGTGTTAGGTGACGTACAAATATGAATGAGTTGAAAAACGACTAATCAGTACTTATTGATGATAATAACGAAAATGTTCTGCAGAACAAAGTCCTGGTTCACCTGGACAGGCTTGACACTGGTAACGGGTGTCTTTTCTGATATTCAATAGCTCTTGACAAACACGACATGGCTTCTGTGGACGTCTTTTACTTGTTCGGGGAAATAGGAAGAAGTGCATGAGTTGTACTCGAATTTTCTTGCAAAGATTGAAGTGGTTGAGGTGGAGCTGCTTTCATTGCTGCGTATCCAATGCTGTGATGCTGCAGAATTTGGTCAATCAACTGAAGATAAAAATTTAAGAATGGCTTTCGAGGCTCTGAGGAAACGAGACCAAACACTAAATAGCTATTCAAAAGATACGTTGAAAATATGATTGCAAGTTTCTTGAACCAGGCAAGAGATTTTCTGCATGCATTATATGGCTCCAACAATTGATCACTGATATCAACACTTCTACCCATGAGCTTGTTGTAGTTGTCGATAGTAAGGGGACGCTGATAATGATGAATAGTACTTCTACTAACGTGACGCTGCCTTGGTGTAAATCCAGATGTGTATTCAAAGGAAAGAACATGGACAGTTTTCTTATCCTGGTGAGAAGCAAATTGCCTTTTCGAAGAAAAACGGTCTGATGACGATCTAATTGTTCCATTAGAATACCGGATGGAATTCCACGGTTCGTACGAATTGTCCCAGTGACTGATGTATCATGATATTCATCAAGACATTGAACGAGGCGAACACCCCCGGTTATACCAATTATCAATAACACAATGCCTGTTCTCTCCCAGTAGTCCATCTGACAGCGATAGGACAATACGTTCAGAAATAGATAAGTTGTCCGTGCCTGGTAAGTGAGACACATCATAATTTTGTTTCCCATCATACAGACTGAACATGTAAGTATAACCCCGAAGGTCTTCTGCAGCTGGACAATTCACAAACAGCTTTATTCCGAACTGGATCTCTTTGTTTTTATGTATTGTCGAAAGTGTAGTCTTCCTTTGAAGAGAAGCAGACACTGTACAATAAGTAATCTTGACCAACTTCGACGATATTTTTACACCTCTCCATTACCAGAGACAAAAAAGCTCTCAGCCGACTCTGGAGGATCTCTCTCATCTACATCTTCTGGCAAAGAGAAACGCAGAAATTTCAGGATGCTAAGGAAACGATTACGGCTCATAACTTGTTTACAAAAGACAGAAGGTCCACTGGTTAGAAGTTTTTTGACCAATGCATGTTATAAGATGGCTTGTGAATGATGCCAGTAAGGAATAGTAATGAAATAAAACAATGCAGTTCACCAGTATTGTAGCGGACGCCAGATAGTATTGAAAAATGTTGCCATTTTTCGTTGGATTCATTCTGAAGAATAATTCGGCCCGACGATTCGCACACTGTGTAAGAAAAGACATCACGTCGTTGTCAAAGAAATATTTATAAACGTCAACATGGTTTTGAAGAAGGTTACAGTCAAATGCTGGGTTTAGACCTGCAGGTTCTCCTGAAAATGTTCGGCGAGGATTTTGGCGGGTGTCAGAAAATGGATCAACTAAAACTTCCCACTCATCATACATTTGTGGTCCGGGTATGCTTTCATCATCACTATCTGACATATCGGACAAATCGTCTTCTGATGATGTAATCATTTCATTTTCTGGATCGAAATCAGGATCAGATTCATTGTCATTATCCATTTAGTTGCAACTCAAGCGCTGTCTTTTGCGGAATCTGCGACGATCAAATAAGGCAATGTGAACTTTGTATTGTACATTGATTTGATAAGACGCGTTTCAGCTAAAAGCCATGCGCACACCCGTCGTTGGCTACTGCTATCACGTGACTGATGCGTGCGCATTGATGACGTTCATCGTCGTTCACGTTCATTTCCAATCATAATAATGAGCTGATACCATGCTTCTAAATCGTGATAACTCAAGAATGATAAATATATATGCACAGTACGTACGTAGTGGTAATGCATTACGTTTATTGGCTACGTACGCGCGTACGTACTGGGGTGGAAGGGGTTAAAGTGGAAAGCACTACGGTAAGTCACAGAATCAGCAATCAAGAATCAATTTGCTACCATCCACACAAGAGAACAGTTTTAGATATCTATGAGTTTTTAGGATTCCCTTATTGCCGTTGCTCGTTGAATACATTTTGATCATAGAAATAAACTGTTTATCTGAAGTTGACTAGAATGGAAATTGACTCAAGGTCGCGGCACAGCCGGGGGAGCTAAGTTGGGGCATGAACCACCAATGAAAAGCTTATAATTGCACATGTGACTGATTCTAACCCAATGATACAGTCGTTGACAAGTGTATCTAAGTGAAAATGCGTGCGATTTATGTGCCACTATTGTGTATTGCATGAAGTTGTTCTTCCATTCTAGAGGTTTTATTGTTATCAATTTCTATGATTTTGATGGTGATTTCATCTATTGAAGACTTAGCATGTTCATTATTGTATAGAAATTTGTACTATCACCAGTTTCCAAAAATGGTATGAATTGTCATCTAATGTCTGCATACTTAGAACAAATGGAAATGAAATGCACAAAATCTTCCACATCTTCAGAGTTATTGTATCTACTTGTTGTATCTTATTATTGTATCTTATTGTATCTTATTGTATCTTATTAGTTATTGTATCTTATTGTATCTACCAATTTCCGTAATCAAATGGTGGTTGCTTGTTCTCATTTTTAGTATAGGTATCATTACCCTCTCATCATTAGTCTGATCTAAATACTGCTTCAGGTTGCATTCAAAACGACATAGTTGCAAGTAATTTAATCCTCGATTACTGTTTCGCGCGCTTTCGATCCATTGCTGTCTGAAGTATTCAGTTAAGTATTCTTAAGCGTGATCATATCACAAACTACCTGCCACTGAAAGAGTAAAATCATCATTATAAAGAATACGATCTTTAAAGGTGTACCTGGGTCAGCAGTAATATGCAGCACTATTCAGATTCAAGAGAAGACGCCTTGTGAATCATAAAATCATGCCGTTGAAAATTGAATTAAAGACATGACATCTTAGTTGAGGGGCTTTCAATATAAGATCTCAACTTTTCCTTGAAGACTTCCAGGGACTTGCATTATAATGCAGCTGATGAAATTTCCTTATCATCAGCTTTATTTTCCGTTTAATTACAGTCCGTTTCATAAAAAGTGGATCATCCTAAAATTTGACTAAATAAAACATAAGTATGATACAGAAAGCATTTTTCATGTTATTTCATGTCCCTAATATATTTTAATGTCCTTATATAATCTGATAAGCTATGATACAGTAACGGTTCTTAAGAAGCTAATATTTTCTGGCCCTACCCTTATTGTCAATGACATTACCAATTCGTCTAGGCATTGATTCGATGATATCGTTGATTTTTGACTGATCTAACTTTCTCCACTCTCTTTTTGACAGTGACGTAAGTTGTGATACGCCATCTGTAGGTAGCAGTGAACGACGAACGTTACGTTTTAGAATACTCCATACATTTTCTATGGGATTCAGATCAGGAGAACGAGCTGGCCAAGATAATGTCCTAAGCCCTAATTGAGACTTGCATAAGTTTGACTCTATACTTACTGTGACACGTAGCATTATCATCCATAAATAACCAAGTCGATGGATCACCAAGTTGATCTGTCATTTGGCCAATGTTCATTCGTAAAACATTCACATAGCGTTCAGAATTCATGGTTCCTTGCTGTCTGTGAAGTTCAGAGCTGGACGGCCAGAGCCCTCTTTACGACAGAGTCGAAAATCATCATTATGCCATCGATGCACATTTGTGTAAGGGACATTTAGTCGCTTGCTTGTAGCTCGCAAAGAAAACCCTAGTTCTAGCAAGGCTGACACTTTGCCTTTTGTGAATGCGATCTCGTTATTGTTCATTTGTGCTTTGTATTGTTTTCAACCGGTAAGAGATAGATTTCTAGCTGAAAGCAATCAGGAGTGCTGCCAACACCACCGCAACGAAGTCAGGAAGCTATGGAACATGAAGTCCAGTTAACCACATGTAGCAGTTACATTATTGTTGATGAATAATGGTGCTATACTGGCTCTGATTGACCGATTTTCTTTATTTTTGTTTTGCTTGATAGCTTTTGGCTTGTAGAACAACATATTACATAACGAAGGAAACAAATGTAATTTTATAAGAGTGAGGTATGATTTTGTGTAACATTGCTAAATGAAGATCAAATTATCTATTACTTTTTTATCTATAACAAGAAAACAACTCAATATTCATGCTTGAAATTTCAAACAATGATACTAGCAAGCAGAACTGACATATCTTCCAAATTTCAGAGAAATTCGTTCAAGTTTGGCGGAGTTAGACAAAGTTGAAGTTAAGGCGATGTTTAAGGGTGATCCATTTTTTATGAAACAATCTGTACATGCAAAATGCTTGCTAGCAAATATTAATTCCTTTGATATCCAACTTGTTTCACACTACTCATAAAGGGGGCGTCATCTCGGTAATATATAAATACAGGAATAATTTGAATAATTTTAGATTTTTAAAAACTGCTTGATTTTAGAAATAATAAGATTGTCATTAAGACATGAAACGTGCTGATATCGTGTAAATATTATACATTTCGGTGTATTTGGCCTTCATCAGTCGTAGATAGGTTCGAACCATTGACGTTGGGACTGGCGGACGTGTAGGCGCACCCTCTACCCGCAAGACCACCACAGCATCTGTTGAAAGCTAGAATCAGCCGAAAAGATGAGCACTGCACTATCGCACACACAATGAGAGCGAAATGCAATCTGTAATCACTTAATGCCGCTTCCAATCAGTAATCTGGCTTATTGATTAATTGCATGAAATCCGACAGTTATAACCACCACAAGACTTGCTTCGACCTGCAAGACCTCATCAGACGTCGTCAGATGCCGACCAACATCGTTCCCTGCGGAAACTCGCTCTGGCAGCCGGACTACCGCCCGGCAACTCGACGTAGCTCTTTGTTCATTTATTTCAAAGTTCCCCGAAAATTGTTCAATTTGATCTACTGGAGACCTCATTTTCGAATTATTGCTTAGTCAATTGGCTAGGCTACATTAAACTATATGGCATAGAAAACTAGGTTGTTCGCTGCATTTTCAATGAATTCTTTCTTTTCTTTATCAATGAGAGCGCCTGTATCTTCTTCCTCTGATTGTTCTTTCGCTCTTTTGCACCACAATGATTCAGACATTGACAGTAATAGGTCTCCACGCTTTCATGACGCTCATTGTTATGGTAGCTAGACAATGCATTGAAGCTGCAGTCAATGGTGGACATCTGATCTCTATCTCTGACTTGCTGACGTAATGATATCTAAATTTAAATGAAGAAAGATGATGCGGACCTTCTAAAATCCGCCGCTGAAGCAGTCACCTGCGCACACTTGAGTAAACTATAATTTCCTCTGGAGGTAAGTAATTGAGATTTTCTTACCTGCATTCTTGTGGTTCATCTAATATTCATATTTTACAGTGCATTACATTTCCAATAACTTCCTTATATTGATAAAGATAGTCGCATGTATAGTCCTAATTTATTATCACATTGTAATGGATAGGTCCTATCACATTGTTTAGCCTCTGATACATGTTGGACACATGAGACGCAAATTCTATATGTCAGGATTGCCGAACTATACCAACTTTATATAACTTATTATTGCGCGCCAATATCTCGCATAGCCACGAATGTTTGGGGTCATGTGTAATTACGCGTGATTGGTGACGTGGCATGTCACCTAGGGCAAAATATTAATTCATACTCTCAGAATTGTAGCATATTCCTTGCATATAGAGTCCAAGTCTGGTCCACGTACATAAATTACTTGGGGTCCCATATTTGCGACCGTCCCTGTGCTTCACTTTGCCTTGGGTCTCTTTTAAAATTACTAACGTACGCGTGACACACGCTTTCGTGACGTTTTGGCAGGTTAAGCTACTTTTTAAAAAATTACTTTGGAATTCTTGTGGTATGTGGGGCCTATTGGAAGTTCAAAGTTCCCATGGTCAGAAAAAAAATCTTGCAATTTTTTCGAAATCATTTGCATGGTAATAACTTTTTTATCAGGCACCATAAGTCCTGAATAATGTAGTTTATACAAATCAAGTTTTCAAATCTTATCATTGGTATATAACCCATCCATTATCGGAATACATTCCTCAAAATTTTAATGATTTTGAAAATGCTCTTACTAACAATTTTAGTAGCAGTTTTATGTATACAGGACAATCTGTAAGGTAAAGGCAATATGCTAAAATTGAAAGGATAATATCAGCATTTAAATCAGGATTCAAATTTTATCCGTCCAAGAATACTATTACACAAATTAATTAGGCAAAAAGCAATGTAGCTCTGCTACTGTAACATCATAATCCGCAGCAGGTCCTAGGATTCAATAGGAAAAGTGGACTAGTGCAAGCACAACATACGACATAGTAAGGACTTGACTTCATAGGAATTACGTTGCCACGAATAATGACAAATTACTAACTTAAACTAACGTCGATTACGAAATTCTCCCGCTTTACTTACTACAGTGTATACAACTTTATCAGCGCTGGTCAACTTGCTCTAAGATAGTGGTCCGATAGGCCTGTCATCTTACCGACCCAATGCTCCGGCTCTGACTGCGTAAGGAAATTGAAGTATTTGAGATTAACATGAAGATTAAAGTTATAGAAAATTCTGACAAGAAACCGTGGTTCGTTCCCTACAGTCTGTTATGAATCATTCAAAAATTCAGCAAAAAACGTGTGGAATATCAGTGTACTGCGCGGCAATTGGAAACGCTGCGCTCCATTGAGTAAAGTCAATTAGACCAGGAGGGCCTAGGGCTTGCTGTTTGCAGAAGGTTATCAGGTAAAAATTGCTGTTATGTAGCTAGTTTAGTGGTCCAAAGAGCTCCGGGGGAATACTTTAAGGCGACGTGTAGCAGTGCCATTGTTCCATTGAACAAATTTATAGTGGTCAACATGGATTGGAGTGATTTTCAAAAGTTAGGGGGGTTGCTGTGTCGGCTTTGAAAGCACGGAAAAATTGCTGTATTTGTTAGTTTGTTGTTAAGGGCGGTCTGAGGAATATTTTGAGTCAACATGCAGTCGGGGCCGTCGATCCATTGAATAAATTCAATTGATGTCATGTACGTAGGGGGCCAAATGGGGTCACGGACTCGGATACTGTCCGGTAGCAATACACATTCTGCAATCATCTCTAAATACTCAAACCTTCTACCCTCTTTCGAATTGAATAAATGCTCTGGGCTGCCCCTCTAAATGGTGCCATAGAAATCAAACATTCCTTGTGGGATTATCTCATTCAAACCGAAATGACTTCGCCCTATTAATATGGACTATTTTCAAAATAGCCTTTCTTTATTCAATAAATATATGCAAATATAGTCATGAAATTAAATTTGATAGATGTTTTTTCATCTTATTTGACTATGCTGTAAATTTTGGCTGAATCAAGACATTTAGATAAAAATATCAAAATGAAACTATGCGACAAATAAAAGTTTGCCTGTATCACCGCATTATATGGAGCTCTATAGACACATTGCAAGATATTTCTGATTGACATGCATGAATGACACATTCAAGTGCTTGCGTAGAAAGCAGGCATGTACATTGAAGTAGTGGCAAATTTCTGATCGAAGATGCCAGAGTAAATTTAGTGATTTGTAAAAAATTTAAAAAAATCAATTTTCTTAATATTTAATATTTACAATATTTTATTTTTCTGTCTTTTCAAGATTGTTCATCTCTAAATAACTCAAAAGGGAAAAATTGGGACACACTCAAAGCTCTGAAGGTAAAGAGTTCTCATTTGTTATCAAATACAATAGAAATAGAAGTGAGAAAATGTGCCACTATGTATACCCAATGTATGAATACATGCTGATTTTCATTTCAAACTGTTTGCGAGTGACAAACAATCTGATCCGTCAGACCACAACATCTGTCGCAGCCAAGAAGTCCAAGTACAACCACGATTCAGGCGCAACCTGGCTCCCTGTTCAACTGCTAGTCCGGCAGCCAGAGCGAGTTTCTGCAGGGAGCGAGGCCGAAAATGAGACTTTGACAGAATGATGTAGACCATATGCCTACTGCAAATCTGTGAGTCCGCCGAGTTCTAATTAG
Organism: Prostheceraeus crozeri; assembly: GCA_907163375.1. Taxonomy (NCBI): domain Eukaryota; kingdom Metazoa; phylum Platyhelminthes; order Polycladida; family Euryleptidae; genus Prostheceraeus; species Prostheceraeus crozeri. The sequence continues at coordinate 352 of CAJQUW010012067.1, read as the reverse complement.
TTCACCTTCTTGTCAGAAAGGATCAAACAGAAACATATGCTGATTGAATGGAACACAGATTGCAGTTTTGGCAAAAATGACATTTTCAATGTTTTCTTTCAATTAATAAGAGAATACAGTGGAAATTTCATTTTTGACAAAAATTGCAATCTGTGTCCATCCCCCCTGGATAAACATGTGTTTTATCTTTGAACAGACTTTCACGTTTGACCTAGAAGGGAAACATAGAATATTGCAACGTTTAATGAAAAATGGCACAATCTGCTGAACATAATACCATAGAAATCGAACAATGAACAGCCAGTTTCAACATTAAAACACGTCAAATTGTGCGGACTTTCAGTGACTTATC